>WOFM01000275.1:1096800-1235902 GCA_011428145.1 Ericerus pela
ACCGAGACAGCTGCACTGTAGACAACACTGCCCCACGTCCATTTTTCTGCTAAAAATAGATTCAGAGATAGGTAGAAAAGTAAGATGGCTACAGGATCATTGAACAATCGGAGAACATAAATCGAGTGGATTCGATAAGCCACACAACAACAAATTACAAGAACATAAGGGGGAACTTTTTTCGACACGTTGTAAATACGATACAATAAAAACAAGGTAATTAAGTAAATGAAAATAAAAACATATTGAGCAATTCTCACGCTTTTGCCATAGTCGGTGATGAGATACAGAAGAGAGTAGACGTAAACAAATCCGGCTGGATACACCAAAGGACCAGTATCACCTTGTAATTTTGAATAATCCAGAGTTCCATTGAAGACACCCTCCACTTCTTGCATATAAGCAACCCAATCGATTTCGGTGTATGGTACGAACTGTACGACGACTATGTTCAAAATTAATTCGAATAAAAATAATAAAGATCCGATGAAATGAAAATATTTAAAATCAAACAAGGAGCAATAGCACGTCTGAAACAAAGTTCTCACTTTGGTTAGAAGTTGACCCCACTTATTTTTACTTTTCAGAGTCTTACTTTTCACTTTTGGGGCCATATCGAAATGATAAATTATGCGAAATAATACATCAACTTACGTAACCATTCCAAGTACAAAATAATAAGTTAATTCCACGATTAACACGAATTAATAACTATAATGAAATTACGAGAAACGAATTGATGAAAAGGGATGAACCATCAAGACATTTCATAAGTTCAGACTTCGACAGGACAGTTTGAGATCATTGACCACATGACTTATCATTGTTATCACCATCAACTGTATATAAGAGAAGTTGTTGGTTATACCAATTCAAATGTACCCAATATTTGTTATCATACTGTCTGTGATTCCCACTTAGTCTGTGGACGTAACGTTTTTGGAGGGCGTTCAGAAATGTAACTCAGGGTGACGGGTGCGCAACACTCTCGTCACGAAGTGCTTCCCCTACCATTCTCGATCACCCATCGCTGTTGCTTCGCCATCTCATATTAATTCATATTTTATTTCCAAATGTAATTTTCGTCTGCTAATAAATTCTGTCGTGAATACTTCTCTCTTACTCTTTTTGGTTCCTCGTCATTACCGCCTCACATCAAATACTAGTCATTTTTATACTTTGTCGTTTTTATGCGTTTTACTCTTTTATTCAATGGTGACATAATTCTCAGTTCGATTTGTTCGTTTCCATACTTAATTCAGTTCGCACGATGATAGTTCCTGAAGTTTAAAGTTTCAAACTCACAGAAGTGTCCGTGAGTCTGTTGACAAGAATGGTTTCTCTCACAACAAGACACTCCTTACATAAAGAGCGAATTATCATTTTTATCACTGACTAAAAAATAAATAAATTCAGAGAAATTGGAATGTACAAGGAGTTAGGAATTTTCAAAAGCTAATAGTTATCCAAAAACAAATTGCATTATTTTAATTTTTAATTCTGTTAGTCGTTTTATTGCACCCATTGCACAATGGCAAAGTCCAAAATATCAAGACTGGAAGTTGATATCAGGCGATTACTGTCCAGGTGCGAGGAAATGGCTAAAAACATTAATGATGGAGAAGACTGGAGGCTATTAAAGGTTTTAGAATTGATCTGGTTATTTTACGTTCATCTATTCACTCTTAAGCTCTAATGTTTATTTATTTCAGTTTGTCGAATCTGTTGACGAAATGATCACAAACTTACAAAATTCTCCCATGTAAGTGATAGAAAATAGTCCATTTATTCATGATGGAACATCTTTGTGATATAGGTATTGACATACATGTGAATTTTTCAGTAAACCTGAAAAAGACGATTTACAGATCTATCAACGAAGAGTCGAATTCTTGAAAGGACTGCTTGAAACCCGTAAAATGGTGATTTGAAAGAACACTTCTTTTCACATTAATCTATGTCTCATAAGTTATTATAATGTCTAAATCGACATATTTTAGGAGAATCTTTTGCAAAAATCGATCGCTGTACAAATGTTGGCTCCGCCGTCGTCGTTGAATGCGACAGCAGCAAAAGAAATTTATCAAAAAAGCTTAGCTAGCTGTGAAAATGACATTCGGAAAGAATTACTACAAGGTGAATGTTAAAAATCCGACCTTAAAGTATTCAAAGATATTTATTGCTTATTTTACTCAGATTCGTTTGAAATTCGTCAGCGATCGTCTACCATCGAACCATCTGGTAGTCAAGAATTTGATTCCATTCTGAAATATCATTCTGGGAAACACGAGCAGATTGCATCAGACATGTTGATCATGACACGTAGTATGAAAGAACAGTCCGAACTTGCCGGGAAAATTATTCGTGAAGATACGAAAGTATTTTAATTTATTTTATGAGCCAATAAAAAGTCATTTTATTACGGATATAGTTATGAGCTTATTTATTTATTTGATTTCAGATGCTAGAAAAATCTTCAAAAATTATGGATGGTAACTATTACCATTTGCAAAAACAAAGTAATCGACTGCAAGTCTTTATTTCTAAATCAGGATGGAACTGTTGGATTTGGATTATGTTGGCTGTTATGGTGATAATTTTTATAAGTGAGTTTTTGTTTATTTCATTCCTGTACAGCTGTGCTAAACTCTTTGACATACGTAGTATTAATAAATTTAGTCAAAAGCTGTACCACAAATTCAAAAGAATTAGTCCTGGATAAGTAATAGTATACGAACTAGTTTGATATTTCCATTAATTTGAAACTATTTTTTCTTCTTTTGTCTTTTCAGATATGGTATTTTTCATGAAAGTTGCGAAGAAAAATTAATTTTTTTTTAAATTTATTAAAAATTGGTTGTCGGTTTATGAGCCGTGATGCGTTTATTATTTTGTTTCATTAATTAAGCTGAAAATTTAATTAAAATGGTAAATTTGCCGTTGTTATGAATTTTTTGATGATACTTTCAAAGTTATCGTACATTTTGATTCATGTGAGAGAATAATATTTAATATTGTAATTTTAACTTGTCACAAGTTTTGATGAATGAAGACGATGATGCTCCACATTCCTGCATAAATCCCACTATATCATTACACTTGAAAGATGCAAGTTTTTGACTGTATAGCATAGATGTACATCTTCGTGGAATACTTTGTTGATCTGGATCTTAGAAATTACTGGGATCTGCAATTCACTAAAGAAATTATAGCTCAATAATAAAATTTATATTAAAGTGAAATAAGTTTATAAGCTTTGACTTTCAAATGGGACCATATTATATGCAAATGTTTTCTCTGAAGAATTTATGAGTTATTAAACATAATTACAAGATTTTAGCGTCACAATTACGACAGTTACAAGATTGTTAGATCCTGACTGATAATTTAAAATACTAGTTTCACTCATTATTAAGTTTTCCACTTTTTTATCGGAAAATATTATGATTAACTCGCATCTCTATTAAATATCAAGGTTTATTTCTTAAAATTTTTCGTCAGTTTAGCGTTCTGAAGTATTTTTTAAATACCTAATTCTGGTTTCTAATGAGAGAAGCTCAGAAAGGAAGTTGTCATTACAAATAAGGCATTTTTAATTTTGAAATTCTTATCTCGTTTTCAGTTTCAATCAATTCATTCACTTTTTCTATGAATAATTGAACAAAATAATACTTGGGCTATAGCCTACCTAATTTAAAATCCTGTTTTAAAGAGAGCAAACATAAAAAACTAAATATCTGTTGGACATGTGATGGTTAACCGGATGCGAATGTTTATTCTTTGATTCTAAAATTCTTCACTACCCCGAGTACAACTAGACGAACCTATTTGTTGAAAGAAATGATTATTCATTCTCAATTTAATGACAAAAATGTGCCTTTGAATATGTGGTAACTACTTTCAAATATTTTCTTTCACAATATGCGATTTTGGAATCGAATGTAAATTGTTATAGTCAAACCAAAATCCAATTTTATCGATTTAATTTGAATAATGTTGAATATTATTCTCAAATTTTTTTTTTTTTTAACGATCATATTTTTAAAATAGCTGGAAAATTATCGTGATTCATCACAGTTTAATCGAAAAAAAAAAAGCAAATTTTATAACATAAAAAATTATTATGAATCAAGAATAATTATTGTTTTGTCATGAAAATATTTAGTCGTCCAAAATAATTAATTGATGTTAGAAATCATCATGGCAATGTCCACGTATAAGACTGAATACGTAAATAGAGAGATAATAAATTTCCTTGTTGCTAATTATTGTTTGTTCAAATTTCGTTTGTTTGATTCGAAATTTTTCGCTTCAAAAAATTAAATTCCGTTCAGTGGGATGGCAACTGAATGATGTAAATTTCTTTTCACTTTTTCAGTTTTTTTCTTTCCTTTTTTCTTTCTCATTTTTTGTTGGGACGTTTCTACTTGTAGTATTGTAGTTACAACATGTCATAATTAAATAGAAGAAAGAAACTAGGTACTTTGAAATTAAAATAGATTTGATAATCATCAGAAAATACGAAAAAAATCGGAGCTAAGAGATTTTTTATAAATCTCTATAAAAATATCGCCCTGTATGTACGTATATTTTCACTTATTATGGCTCGTAAAACAAGTGCAAAAAAATGGACAAAAATTGGAATTTTTGATACCTACGTTTCATTTATTTAAAATGAAAAAAATTAGCGAAGTGTGATACAATTTTTGGATGAAATTTTAATATAAACTAAAATCGGTATATTTAACCACAAAATTCTTTTTCACCAGATTTTTCTTGCACGAAAATTAGAAAATTCTGTTTTAAATTGCAGTTTTCCCATTCCTAATATTACTATAATTGATTGAAGCTATTTTCAACCATAAATGTCACTTATGAGTTATGTTCAAAATACTTACATATTCTTCAAGGTTGTTAGAACTATTTTAATGAAGCTGTTTTGTATCTTACAGTTTCAATTACTAAGCAAATATTTTTGAATTTCAATGAAGAGTAAGGGCGTCGATACAAAAGATAGCTACAGTGTAAGGGAAGAGTTTACCTATTCGCAGTGGTCGCTTCAGACCTTCGATAATTTAGTAATGGATACCCAGCCACCCTATCTCACCAATGTTAACGACGTGTCATCATTCTAACCCGAAAAGGGACATCGATTCACTGGATATGTGCAGTAGGCAGTAAACCGACTTCCATTGAGATGTAGACACAAATTTTCTGAAGAAATGGACGAAAGATTAGAAGAAAACAAAAGCAAAATTACTGAATTAGGTAACAATCAATCTTTTCAAACAAAATAAATGAGGAAAAACAAATCTTTTCAGATCTCTTCAAAAACGAAGCAGATTTTGATTGAAATGCAGCGAATAAAATTAAAAATTAAAATTGCATTAATAGGACCTGCTCAAACAATTTATAATGAATTAATTAGGGATAATGATGAATTAGATTAGCAGGATAAAATTAAAAAAGCATTACTAGAAACTTTTAAAAGAACTAATCTGCATTTGAAAGAAAAATTATATAAAATGCAATATAAGGGAGATGAAGACTTTATCGACTATGTTCTTTTCGTTAAAAATTGTATAAAAGAAACAGATAAAAATATTACAGAAGAAAAAATCATAGATCATGTTTTTAAATTGTAGATGATAAAACAAAGGAATATCTAGTTAAGCATAAACCAAAACATTTAATAGAATTAAATGATGCATTTTAAGACTTTTTATGCTTTAAGGGCAAAATTAGAACTTTAAGAAATTCAGAATTGGAGGCAGAATTAGAAAAAATGAAAAAACTTGTCAAATCCTTAAAAATAGATGCCAAAACAGCTAAAAAAGAATTAAATTTATGCAAAAATAGGAATAATATGTCATCCATGGCAATTAAAAAATTAAATTATGAAGATATTAGTGATAATTCAGAAGACGAAAATAAAATCCTAAACGAAATTAAAAAAATAGGTGCTTTCATTAATAAAATGGGAAATTTAGGGGAAAATAAGAATTACAAAAAACCATTCTTTAATAATAATATGATGGAAATATTTTTAGATAGTAGTATATTTAGACGACATATGTGTATTCGGAGACACATTTGAACATTGTCTTCAGAATAGATACTATAATAATTTTGGATCCCCTAAAAAAGTTCGATTTAAAACTAAAACAAAAAATGTACATTTTTTAATAATTCCATAGAACTAAAAAAATGATACCTAATTTTTTGAAAAAAATGTTACCACTCAATGAAATTTTAGAAGGAAAAGATTGCGAATCGAATGAAAAAATTTTATAGCTACTAGAACATCAACAATGTTTTGACAAAATGAAGGAAATCTTATTGACAAATCCTGTTTTAGAAATCCACAATCCAGATGCAATCAGAAATATAAAGGTAGGTACTTCAAAGCATGTTATCGAAGCAGTCTGTATGCTCATGTGTAAAAGCATTATTTTTGAAACCTTATAACATTTTAGAATCGTGTGCTTTTAAATGTAAAAATAACCATAATAAACTTATTATACAATTCACATCTGATAAATTTGCAATTTTAAATGCAAACGAATTCAGTGTGGAAAATAAGACTAGGAAAATAACTGAAAAAATTAAAGCATATATGCAAGCTTCTGGAACACTTTCATAAACCATACCATTTCATATCAAAATTTTAAAAAGAGATAAATTAGGGAATGAAAGCATAATAATTCCAACAAAATTCCTATGCATTAAAAAATAATTTTTTGAAATAAAAGTAACAAATCACTTACCGTTTTTATGGACAAATTAACACCTAATCTAACAATCAAAAACGGATTCCATCAAACATTTTCATTACCTAGCATAGAAGCTTATAATAAAAATTGGACAAAAACAATACCACATTTTTTACCTCTCTCAAACAAACAAAATCAGTAATAGATTAATTGATGTAGAACTTCAAATACAATATCTAGGATATAAGTCATCATATCTCATATTACATGTTATTTTGATAATTTGGTTAACCATCCTCCCAACCATCCTCATTAAAATTCTAAAAATTTTAATAACAGAAGGAATAAGATCTAATTAGACTATCGATTATAGGAATCATAAAGGTGTAAATAGAGAAGGATCCCCACTTATAAAAATAAATTGTATGAAAACAATTTCAACACACTATAAAAACAATTAACGCCATTAAAAATAAAAGATAAGTTTAAAGTAAAAGAAATTCTATTAAAATTAAAACTAAAAATTAGGAAATTAAACAAACAAAAGTCTCAAAAATAACAAAGTAAAGAAATGTCTTAAGAACAGAATATAAAGAGAAATATAAGAAAAGCCTTAAATAAAACAAAAACTAAATCTATGACAAGTAATACAAGTTTAAGATAATAAAAAAAAAGAACTAAATATAGAAGAGAATTGAAAGTATAAAGAATATACCAAATGAATGCTTAAGTAAATGAATATATAAGAGTTATATAAAGGAAGAAAAATAAAATAAAATTACCTACAATAAGAGTACTCAAAAATTAGAAAAAAGAACAACCTAATAAAATAAAAGAATTTAATTAACAAAAAGGAATTTGGAAAAATTAGAAAAAGGCTGACTAAAAGGATAAAATAATTTAATTAGTTAAAAGAATTTCATTAGAAAAAAGAATTTTGAAAAAATAGAGAAAAAATAGCATAAAGATAAAGAATATAATTAACAAAAAGAATTTCAAAAATAGAAAAGATGTTGCCTAATAAATCTATCAAATAGCCTAAATATGAAAATAAATAGAAAAATTTTCTCCAGAGCGAAGTTGGTATAGACCCCCAGTGCCCCAATGCCATTGTGTTGCATAGTTTCGTGATTGATGTTTTGAAAACTGAGCATTCTCTTCTAATCTCCAAATTGAATCCAATAGGTATACTCTCCATATTTGTTATCATTTTTAGTTCATCATTTAAAAAGTCATAATCAATATAGCGGTCTAGTTTGCTCATATTTATAGTAAATTATAGGGTTTCACCTCAGTAGCATAGTCAGGATTGATCACTGGATGGGTGGATGTGTTTTAGTCAGAAAATATTTTAAACGGCACCAAAATTGGAAATTTCCATATTTTATTTTTTATTTTTAGAAATCTGTAGCAAAAGGATAAGGAGGCGAAGCAAATGAACCAAAGGAGCGGAATTGATTTTACCTTCAGATCTATAGACAGGTTTAAGCTCAGAGCAGAAAAATTTGTGGAGTAGCAGAATTTTCTGGTGAAAAAAATACAAAAAATCACTGTTACTAATTATGGGAAGGGGGTGAAAAAAAAATAAGACGACAGAAATATTATAGCTCGGGGTGGCAAAGTTCTTGAAACTGGCTCTGCGAACAAGACATAGAGGGCGAACCCTCCTTGGAAAAAACTGAAACAAATTCAAGGTCAACTCGCAATTTTAGATCAGTTTTTTCTCATGACCATATCACAGAGAAGAACAGATGACATGTAATTTTTATAATTTTAAAATGAAAAATAAATATTTGGCAACCCTTATAACTTATTGAAATGACTGTTACCCCCACTCACTATGAGCTCACAAAATGTATACTTTGACCTGCATTAAGGAGACAGTACCAAATATGGGCCAGTTGAGCTAAAAACAGGTTTTCAAAATCATAATAATATTCTATACCAAAATGTGGGTACACCGTTTGCCAATTGTTCACATATTTCCTGAATCATCTGATTTCGATGTACCTATCTTCAGAAATATTTTATCTTTTTTTACCGGTTGTTGGTTAATTCACAACTGGTACAGATAACTGAAATGAATTTATTTCAAAAAAACATTAACTACAAACATAAATAATATCGAAGTATACTCACCAGAAGGTAAATTCTACAGAATTAATTGCGTGTTTTGCCACTTCATACCATAAGTATGGGAGAGCCACTGACAATTTTGTAGCTGATTTTGAGAGTTTATATACAGGATTTGGCACACGCACACAGTCACACATATGTACATGTACATATGGTATTATGTCATCTATTGTGTTGTTTCCTGCTTCTGTAAAGGTGATAAGAAACGACGCAACGTGTTTGGTATAGGGCCGTGACATCACTAAGATCATTATCAGGTAATTGATCACGGCCTGTGCAATGTATCTTACCTGTACGTATGTACAGGTATAAACATACAAAAGCAAGAGAGTAATTAGTTTAATGTCATTGAGATGATTATTTGCCAGCCCTTCAGGGTGGAGACCATCATCAAGGGGTGCGAGCCCCTGTACCTCATACCAGTGAGTCCCGACAGCTACTCCCTCCCATTTTTTGCGCTGCAAAAATGGAGGACTTGCAGGTCTTAACACCATTTTTGAATGGCCTCCCACTTGGCCAGTGAACTGCCACTACAGCGACAACGCATTTGTATGATTGGTGCTTGGCATCTGCACATGCCTAGTATTGGGCACAACTGCCTTCTCCCCTACGTATTGGTGGTAAATTTTTAGGATAGGTATAGGGGTGGTGGCAGGAGTGTGGGGATAGCGGACGTTTAAACTCTGGCTTCCTCAGCATCGAGGAGTTTTGAGGTTCCCCTGGCTGAGGCAGCCATCAGTGCTTTTTGGTTCGCTGCCCTTTCTGCTGTAAAAAGGAACTTCATTGGCTCCCTGGTCACTGTTGGTATGGGCTCTGGCTTTGGGGTTTCCGTAGTCGAGGTTGATTTCATTGGTGACTGGGGAAGAGAGATGGAGAGATGACTGGTGGAAGCGGAGATGACATCTCCGCAAGAACCTTCTCCATGGACAGAGCCTTGTTCATTAGCAGTTCCTCCTCTATCCTATCCAATTTCATTTTCTGCTTGAGAAATTGCTGAGGTTTTTGTTTCTCAGTAATTTTTCGAGTTATTTGGTTTTTGGTAGGCTTGGGGAAGATTGATTTGGTGGATAGCGACATTATAAAACGAGAAAGGAAAGAGAAAAAGGTAGAAAATATTTGTAACAAAACACGTCTTAATTCAAAGACAGTTTTAGAACGGGTGATTTTTCTGTAAGTTTTGATTTACCATTACAGTTTTGTTTTTTCTTCTTATATGTTCTTATTGATCCATGGAGAGGACAGAGCTTAAAATTCTCAGCTGTATGCAAGTTTTCCAGTTGAGTTCTGATTGGTTTAAGCAGAGTTATGCCTGAAATAAACTTGGAATATGTATTTTTGAATTTTGATCACAAAGGAATCTCCGTTTATGACGTCACAACATTGAGATTATCTTTGTTGGTGACAACAAAAGCACGTTGCGATGTTTATTTCCATATCACACGTGGATTTGTTTATTCTTGTCGTTTTCTTTTTGTTGGCATTCCTACATTCGCTTATCTCCGGAGTTTCTTTTGTCTCGTAGAATTCTGATTTTCGTCACTTATTTTTGAACCGGTTTTTATTTTTGTACGTATTACTTTTTCGGGAGTATATTTTTATTTGCTTTGCATTAACCTCTCAGACTTGTGATAAAGGTGGTAATTTTTGTGTTTTGTACTGCCTAAGAGCCTGCCTCTTTTTTATGGGCATAAGGGGGCCTCCGAATCAAACATTTTGGTCATAATGTTGTCTGAAAATTTTACAGACTTTTTTATTTTTGTATTTTGTGTTTTCTGAGTTTGTGAGTTTATTGTTTCACATTTTTTGACTGAATCTTCCGTATTTGTTTGTGAATCTGTCTGTGTATTTTCTGTGTCATTTCTTTCCATTTTCGCTATTCTTTTATCGTCATTCACCAAATAGGCAGGCTTCAATCTGTCGATTGAAATTGTTCTAGGTTTGCCTGCGATGAGTATCACAAAGTTTTTCTCATCTCATGATTCTACTTTGTAAAGACCAGCGTATGGTTTTTCCAGCTCAGATCTTATTTTCTCGTCTTTCACAAATACATGGGATGTATTGCCCAAATGTTTTGAGACGTAGATCTTGGGTTGGCCATGACGAGCTGCCTGTTTGAGGAATATCTCATATTTTGCACCATGATTTTGGGGCTAACTTCCTTCAATTCTGTGAAGAAGTCCCCTGGTAGGCGTAGCTTTTCTCCGAATACTTATTGCCCTGCAGAATGACCTGTATCAGTTTGTAAGGCAGATCAAAGGCTTAAGAGGATGGTAGGAAGTACTTCTACCCATCTCTTTGTATCATGTACCATAATAGAGGCTTTGAGTGCTCTATGCCATCTCTCGATTTTTCCATTAGCTTGAGGATGGTAAGCTGTGGTATGACTGTGTTGAATGCCAAGCTTATTGGATAACTCTTGAAAGAGCGAGCTTTCAAATTGGCAACCTTGGTCTGTAACTATTGTTTCAGGTACACCATACCTCGCAATCCAGGTGTTGTATAAGATGGCAGCTACAGTTGGAGCTGTCATCTCGTGGAGAGGAATTGCTTCTGGCCATTGTGTTGCCTGTCTATTATCGTTAGCAGGTATCTACGTCCTTGGGATGGTGGCAATGGGCCTAACAAGTCCTTGTGTACTGTTTTAAACCGCTCTGTTTGTTTGAAGGATTTGAGGGATGAGTGAGTGTGCCTCCCTACTTTGGACTCTTGACCATTCAGGCAACTGTGAGCTCATTTGTTGCAGTCAGACTTCATTCGTGGCCAGACAAACCTTACCAAAATTAAATTAGCACTGCATTTTGGTCAGCATGTGACAGATTGTGTACACTGTTGAAAGCCAATTTTCGATATTTTTTTGGTAGAAATGGCCTATTCTTACCTGTACTGATGTCACATGTTAATAAAACATCAGTCCCGTTAATTTTTCGCTGTAGCAATTTGAGAGAAGTATCATTGTTTGATAACAACTCTTGCAATTCTGCATCCTTAAGCTGTTCTTTAGCTATTTCAGCATAAGGTAATTGGACAGGAGCCGAGATAGCTTCGATTCAACTTAAAGCATCAGCTGGAGTGTTAAGTTCTCCACTTATATAATGGATGTCCGTAGTCAATTGACCAATATAGTCTAATTGTCCTGCTCTTCTCGGAGATGCCAGTTCTGCTTTTTGCGTGAAAGCTTGTATTAAGGGTTTATGGTCTGTATACACAGTAAAACATCTACCCTCTAGTTGATGCCTGAAAGTTTACCTCATACCAGTGAGTTCCCACAGTACCTATTAGTTGTGGGTCATACCAGTTATGGGTTGAAATGTTTTTTTTACATTTGTGGTTGAAATGTAGTGGAATACCATCAGTTATACTTTTAAACTTCCCTTTTGATTAAAAAAACTGAGAAAATAATCATTTTATAGAGTTTATAAGAAATTTTTTTCCTACTTGAATTCACTTCATCATATGAGAGTTTGGGAGAAAAAAAATTAAAATCAAGTGAAATGGAGTTTTATGAGCTACTAGGTATCTGTTGATACGTCTAAAAATTACATCACTTAAATCATGCACGTTTGAAAATTTTGGAACAAATTTTCTTCAGTAATAACAGCACTATTTTTTAGTAGGTATCATACCTATTTCACCGATCATGAACTGTAATTTGTAATTGATAAGAGGTGATGGCCTACGTGTTTTAAATATCAATTATCGATTCAGTTCGTGACCGCAACCCTTATAAGAAAAAATGTTACTGTAGAGAATACCATCTACATTGATGGCTATACTGGACAGTATCTTGAAAATTTTGACCCACGACATGGAGTGATCCAAAACTGGTAGTTTACCACTTCACCTTAAACTGGCATACTAGTACCAAATAAAAAAAAACACTGAAATATTTTATGATATATTGTTGAATGGCGAGACCTTGTATCTCCCCATAAGTTTTATCCTAGCTCCTACTCTACACCGATAGAAGTTTAATGCTCATAATACCTTCAAAATGGTGTAATGATACCTCTAAAACCGGGGAATTTTGTGACAAATCATTTTCAATGTATGAGTTACATAGAACAAAATGTTCTCAGTAAAAGCTTCATAATGCAATTAATCTTCTTAAGTAATGAGTAAATACCTCTGAATAATAAATTAGTTACTAATAAAGTAAGAATCCCACCCATCATCTTGCTGCATAAATTCATATATAATAATGGATACATTCCTCTACTGTCCCATATTTATTACTCCATTCTTTTCACAAGTTTCTGTATGGTTTTCCATTAATAACCTCACAAACAGTTTAATGTTTCCCCAACTATTATGAACTTCTTCCTTTACTGTCAGAAATCTTTCAATATCTGTGATGGTCTTATTCATGTACAATTAGGAATTCATTTCTGTAATGTTTGAAGTTCAGGTATAACTGTGGTGTACTCATTATATGCTGTTTGGTTATTGAATGCATCCATGATGGGCTTATAAACACATTTCATGAGTTTATTTACCTATCCTTGATGTTCTATTCAGTATCTGTGTTGTACTTTACTACATGCATCAGTTTTTCCTCACTTTCAGTAGATTTGGTTCTTCACTCAGCATTACTTCAGAAAACCACAAATTCAAAATTAAAGAACAAAAATTTTAATTTTTATAAAGAAATAGCAAAATAGAAAAACAATACAAACGATTATTGAATAAAAATTGAGGAAGAAATGAAATATAAAAAAAAAGGTATAAAACATTAAAAATAAGGAACATGACATAAGAATTATTATTGGCAGCATGATATAAAAATTTAATTTTAAATGATATGATATCTTCAGCATTCAGACAATACCATTATTTGAAACATATATCAATTTTGTAACTTCTAAAATGATCAAAAATTTATTTATAAAAAACTTGAACAGGAATCAAACAAAATACAATAAATATAAATGAAACAACAAATTTGAAACAAATATTGTGATAGTCAAAATTGAGCATAAGTGGGTACAGGCTTTAGCTACAAAATCAGTTTAATTTTTAAATAATCATTCAAAAACTGTTGAATAGAATTTAAAAAATTCTAACACAGCAACAGCTCCATTAGAAAATGTAAATTTTAAAATTCAAAAAATCCCTACTCCCTCCACTCCTCTGAAAACACCCACAAAGGAATATAGGTCACTTAGATTAGAGGGGGGGTCAAAATTTGAAATATTTATTCATATTTGAATGCCAAAAATGAGGGTGTACCTTGAGAGTGATGGGGAAGAAGAGCCTGAATACCTTTAACTTCCAAAAAAAAAAGAGAAAGGAACACTAATTTGCCAAAAAAATCATATCTAGGTATCCAATTTATATTTTAATAAGTATTTAAACTTTAAAAAAATTCAATAATCCTCCCCCTCTAACCAATTCCTTACAAAAGCAAAAGTTATCAAAAACATTTATAAGGTCCTTTCTCAGTAAAATCCTGAGTATGCTCTTGCTAAAAAAAAACTTATATGGTATAAAAATATTTGTTACAACCTACATAATAGATATGGACAAAAACAAACTAGGTACTTCTTTTAATCTATACTCACTAAAGCTTAGCTTTTTATCTATAATAATTAATTAGGTACTTTAAATGATAGTTACTGTTTTCTTCTTTGTTAGAAAACTCCTTAATTACCTAGGTACTGCATTCAAAACTTTATATTAAGAAGAACACAAATAAGAAATTACACTATGATGTGCGGACATTTGTTAAGTAAAACATTTAAAGTTAACAAAAAGGAACTTACCTGATAGGTACTCTTTTTATTGAACATACAAAAAACCAAACAAATAACTGATACACAACACAAATTTTTGTTTATACACTACAAACTGAGCATGGTAGTTTTTTAACCGTCACTTTCCCACTTTTTTTTTTTTCACTGAGTATGTAGTAGGTTGTATCATATTCCATTAATCAGTACCTTAATTGTACACTTGTTCAGTAAAAGTTATGTAATTATTACATCACTAAATTGTTATAATTCAATTAATTCATTAATCACCTTCTTATTTAAAGTACTGATTCAATAAAAGTGATGTAATTATTACACTACTAGATCATATTTATTTAATTGCAGTTATTGACTATAATTCCCTCATTTCATTATCTATTATTTATTTATTAAGGTACTAAAAACATATTCATAGTTTAAATATTGTTTTGTTAAAGTATATATTCTACTGGGTGATGCAACAAATACTCTTCTTTAAGAGTTAGATTGCACTGTTTTGGTTGAGAATAAGTTCTCCACTTTTCAAAGAGTCAGTTACTTATGAAGAAGGTGGCCATTTGATTATATGATATAATAAGTACATCATAATTCAGTAATGAAAAACAGATTGTAATTTTATTTTACAGTAAAGGAATGTGTCCATAAAAAAGAGTATATTTACTATTGAAAAAATTGATTCAGCCAATAATAATATAGTAATCCTATAATTTACTCTATTTGAATGTAACTATTATCTGATTTTATGGAATTAGAGTATTACTAAAATTTGGAATTCTATCAGTGTAGAAAAGTCTTTTAAAAATTCCGCGATCTAAAGCCCCAGTCACCCATCCCTGACTACACCACTGATTTAAATTGACCAAATATTTTTTGAATACTTTGAAATCGAGGAGAAGAGAACTCTCCAATATACATTTCTTTTTTAAATCTCTTTTTTTGTCCTCTTTCTCATAACATAAAACTATGAATTGAATAAAATCTCAATATTTTACCACAACAAGGACCGGCGGTGGCAGGATTTCTTCAAGGAGGAGATTTAAATGTAATAAGAAGTTCTAATAATTCGCGCCTGAATTTTTTTTCCACCTTCCTTCCAATTTTCTCTCCTAAAGGAATTCCCCTCCGTTTTTATCACTCCTACTATCATTACAGAATTGGTTCAGTATTATCTTGAATCCTTTCCGCCTTTTTTGTTTTGGCTATGAGGAAGGGGTCTAAAAACACCCTTTGCCCCTGGCCTAAGCCAGCAACTCATGAATAGCAAGTGCACTTACTATACGTACTCTCTGAAATGCTTCCAAATAACTGAAGGTGTTCACTTATTAATAATTCACATTTTATTCCTTTTCTAAATAATGTTTAAAACGGCGCGTCTATTGTACAAATGTTGTTGAATAATAAGAGAAGAAATAAAAAGTCTTACATTTAAGAGAATAATATTATTATTACGTACGTAGTTGTTACTATCGATTGAAACAAATTTTATAATTTAAAGTCGAAAAAATAAATATTAATATTTTTATTATTCGTTTTCATAACAGCTTAGAGAGAAGATGAATTTTTTATCTCAAACGTTAAAATGAAACGTTTATAGTTTTATTCGACGTTATGGAATTCTGTTCAGTTCCTGTAAAATCGGGGGTTATTTCGATAAAATTCAAATTGTTAAATGGATTCGTTTTATTCGTAGAATAGTTCTCCTGATTTTACAGAATCAGTACAGAATTCGTCACCTCAAACAAACCAATTGATCAATTCAATATAAAAGAAGAAAATTAAGTTTATTTTATTATATTTGAATGCGTATACCTAACAGTTCGTCCGTTTGAATTTAATTTCAACAATAATATAATAAAATTGTCGATTCAGTGATTTAGAAAAACAATTAATATTCCGCCTTATAGTATGTATATAGCACCTGGAGCCCAGCTATCTTCCGATTTTCTTGGTATTGTAAAATGCTTAACATTTATTATAGAGTACATACCTGAATGAATAGAAAAAAAAAAAGTCTATAAAACAAAGAATCTGATTATCAATGAAATACCCGATTTCATTCACGCATTACAGGTACGATCTAAGGACGAAACAATTGGCGAAATAAAAAAGGAAAAAAAAAAACAAAACGGAAATAGTAATGAAAACGGTAACTGAAATTTGATACTCGTACCAGGAATTTATTCTTATACGTATACCTAGCTTTTTTTTAAAATTTATTTTTGTTTTGTAAAAAGTATACTTCTTCTTACTAAAAAGATGCATCCAAGAAAAAATAGTCGTATCTGTGAGAAAATTCTATACGATGATAATCGCGAATGATGCGAAAAAGGTAAGAGGCGTTGAAAAATGATGATGAGTTAACTCTGTTCTGTACTTATTAATGAAATTACATAGGCACCTACAACCGACAAAAAATTTATTTATCCAACGATTAGAAAATTCTATAAAAATTGGAGGAAAAAAAAAAGAAGAACAAAAAGTGGGCGAAGCAGAAAAAATACAAGGAAAAAGTACAGCACGTATATACATTATTTTATTGTAATACCTACGTCCGCAACGATCTACTATTAACACATTTAACATTTAAGAATGTGGCTACTCTGCGTTTTTATGTGTATTTGCCGGTTATTTGAACATTGGATGGAATATGCTTTGGGGTTTCTTCCCCAGCAGTCAGTTCGTCAGTTATTATTTCGTTTCTTGACTGTATGCTTTTCGGTGCGGAAAAATGGTGCGATGTTTTGTGCGAAGTAATTTTTTTTTTTCGAAATAAAATCACTGCACAGTGCTTTTGAAAATAAATATAATATAAAAATTTTAATTTTAATTAAATTTAAAAAAAAAAAATAAAAAATAAAAAAATAAAAAGAGAATATAGGTTGTAATTTATTGATATTGCGTCCGCGAATACAATACAATTAGGTATTGCCATATAGTATATTAGATTTCGAGCACTTTTTGAGTTCGAAATTCCAAATTCAAAATGGTTAAACGAAAACGAGTAACGTTATTCTTAACGAAGAATTATTGTCATTGTGTCATCATCATCGTCATAATATTTGCGAATTGTGTAGTCGCTAATTGGTGGTAAGTATAAAACAAATACCGGCGTATATTAATAATTAGAAAAGATCTGTGTAGATAATGGCAAACTTTGAAGTTTGTAAACAAATATACAATGTCGGTAGGAGTTGTGCATATAATCTTTCGAATTTTGATATCCTATCTGAAATTCAGAATAATATTTTTACTTACTAAAGATTTTATGATTTATTTATATTTAAGATTTTTTTTTTCATCTTATTTAATGATAATATTTGCGCCATAATTAGTCGAGGTTAATGCGAATGAAATTAACTATTAAAATGAACGGCCTTTGTTGATGGTTGCTGTAGTCGAGAAGAGATTTCTTAATTCCAGAGAACAGTCGGTGATTTCGAGGGATTTATCAAATAATTTATTTAATTTGTGGGCTGACAAGAGACCAACAGCGACCAATTTTAAGAAACCAAAACAAAAAACCTTAGTGCAGTAATTCTTTTTTTAACAAAATCGTCGGTATTGTGTAAATGTAAAATTTATGTATTTTAGAATTTTGTTACCAAAATTTAAATAGTTCTACTCCTTGTTATTCCAAAAATGAAGAACTTTCATATAATGTTACCATTCAAAGACCGTAAAATGGCTTTTTATGACCGAAAAAATCTATTGAAGATTGAAAAAATGTTTCATGGAATTTCACATTGTTTTATTTATTTTATTTTTTAATACCTACTCATAGGTATTTGATAATATATACCGTATTCATAAGAAAACCAATAATGAGTAAAGTTTCTGGCTTTAATTGTGAATTTTTCTCGTATTTTAGATATTACTTGTTTTTGACTTTTATTTTAAATCTGCTGTTGAAAATGAATTTCTTTTTAACTTGTATGCGTCTGATTGATTTTTCATAAAAATCGAGTTCAATTAGTTGGAAAATGATGACATGGTGCGAACTTATTGATAGCGCATCGTTAATTGAGCTCTTTTTAAATCACCAGTAACCATTATTTTCATGTTTTCGAAATGTTTTTTTTATAAGATATTATTGTGCATAATTATCTTTTGAAAGACGACATACAAAACGTCAAATCTTCAAAAAATACAAAATTTTCATTCGATTTTTTTGGTACCCTTCTTTTGGGGAATTATTAAATTCAAAAATTATCAACATTGCATTTGCAGAGTTGGATGACAAAAGTAATATTAACTTTAAGTATAGGTATGTTTTTATAAAATTTTAAGAAGATAAAAAGTTAATTTTAGAGGTTGATTACGCCGGGTAGAAATCATTTTAAGGTGCTTAGGGAAACTTCTACCTTTCTGCAAATAATTGTCTATTAGAACAGAAGAAAGTCATAACTTGTCAAATTTTTCATATGGATACACAATCAAATTCAAGTGTTCATTCAAGAGAAGCAGTCTCTGTTAAATTATGCAAGAATTTCCACCTCAATAGGTCTGTTTCAATTTTTCATCGATTGTAGCCTGGTACCTAAGTAAAACTATTAACCACTGAAAAATATGCTGGGTAAAATTTGAAACTTATAAAACTCGAGCACTGTTATAATGTTTTATAGTTTTTAATTGTTATTTTTGGTTAGATTCAGAAACGAATATTTTGGAAATTCACTATTATCGATTTTTCGAAATAAAGGAACT
Source organism: Ericerus pela (assembly GCA_011428145.1). NCBI lineage: Eukaryota > Metazoa > Arthropoda > Insecta > Hemiptera > Coccidae > Ericerus > Ericerus pela. Next base: position 1,116,101 of record WOFM01000275.1, read on the forward strand.
ATAAAAATAAAAATTTGAGGGTCTGTTCGAAAAATGGAAATATGAATATGTTAACGAACCATTTCTATTTAATTTAAGATTTTTAATACTCTACGAGCGTAGAAAAGGGAACTCTACCAATGTACAGCTGTGTTATTACGGTATTTAATTACAACAATAATTTCATGTTCTTCAATCCATAAAGGGATATCAAAAGGCGAAACTTAGGAAGTTAAAATTACACTAGAATTGATACCTACATAATATTTCAGGGAAATATTCATAAAAAGCTGTCGCAGGTTATGCATTTTTTGGTAAAAGTCGAAATGAAATTTAAATAAGCTAGTTTTAAAATTTTAACATCTTCTAAAATTTATCGAAAAATATGCTGCTCTATATCCTTCCATTGCCATAAATTATAATATCTAGGTAACTTATTTAGTAATTTTTCAAGGCAAAGTTAGTGGTATCTGAATAAAATTTCATAAAAGATCGAAAAAATGTTAGAAAATCGATAATCTGGCAAAAAATTACAAAGAGATCCTACTTATGCTACTCTCATAAAAAATTTGAAAAAATGCCCACTGGCAACAGTTTCCTCCGAAATGATATTATATAATTTGCTGAAAACGAAAGAAATATGTGGTAATAATTATTTTTTGTTTGTATGTGGTAAAGACATAGAATACATTTTTTGATAAAAAAAAACAAAAACAAAACAGACCACATTAAAGTAAATTAAATTTCTTTTACTTTTTAAGAATAAATACCAATTTACATCTGTCTCAGGCTCGCGTCATTTTCACCAAAAAAAGCCTCACCATCTCCTGCATTTGGTTCTTTCTTTGAAAAACAGACACAAATAACAAAATAACATTTTAGGTAAAACTCAACCATTTCTTTTCCTAAAAGAATCTCAGGTATTTTTTAAATAAGATAACAAACGTTTATTCCGAAAAATAATCCCTGTTGGCGATATTCTTCATCGCGATTCCAATAATATAAGGACTATTGTAAAATATAAATGGGATCCTTTAACTATACTATGCTCTATCGATTCTTTCACCCATGCACCGTAGATTGAAGTTACTCGTTCACGTCAAAAATATATGAAAGTCAACCTTTCAGCCATAACAGAATCCTTTGACTTCGGTTCAACACTTTTGGGAACTCTCAATACCTACCATCTATATTCATATATACATAGGTAATATAATATCATTTATTTGATTTTTTTGTACCTTTCAATTCTTTTCACACAGAAAATTTTAATTAAATTTTCCTACTACACGGTACTTTTTCAAAAGTTTTTAAACCGATTATAGATTTTCTGTAGTCTGGTGCACTGACTGCTCAAACCGTTCGCGGACATTTCATTCTCTATTATAATCTTAATTTTACCTGAAGTGGCGGCGGTGGCGGCGACGTGCCTATTTTTACTATAGGGAAAAAAAAAGAAGAACAGAACCGAATCGTTAATGGTTTAGGTGTCGTGGATATTATATAGTTTTTAATGAAATAACCGACCTTTTTTTTTTCGGTTTTGACATTAAACTATTGCGTTATGAACCATCGAGATTGAGGTCTTTACTTTTTATACCGACTTTTCCCTCTCAAAAATAGAAAAAAAGATTTTTTTTTTTTGATTTTTTTTAGTATATTCCTCGAACAAATTATGGTTGACTAGTCATGGGTGAGCAGGTAAAACACATCGCGTTACTCATACACTATAATGTATACAGTATACCACCAAAATGAGAATTGAGGATACCAATTTTATTGCAAAGTTGATTCGAAACCGAACCCACTATCGCAGGTTGTATTCGACATTATATGCATGTTTTGTCAGGAGAGAATAGGTGGGCTGCTAGGAGGGGGGGGGGACACGAAATATAGGATAAAGGAGTAGTAACATTTATACCGACGAAACGAAGTTGGCTTTTTAATTAAAATCACCGAGTTATTCACGCCAACTAAAGAAGAAAAAAAACAGAAGTGAAAAAATGAGAATGAAAAAAAAAAAACACGTAAAGTGTGAGTTCGTATATAAGTAGGGCTTTGTTCTCGATTTTTTTTTTTTTTTCACTTCTTTTGGTTTCTTTTTCACACACTTGAATCTTTATAACAAACCTTCAAGTGGACATAAAACAAAGTAAAAAATAAAATATTTAGCGAAAACTTTACTTTCTTCTTTTTTTTTTTTTTTTTTTTTTTTTTTGGTGAGATAAGGTTTTGTTGTATCAGGACAAAATGGCGTTAAATAAAATGAAAGGAAAAAAATTTACCATAAAGAGCGAAGTGAGTAGCGAGAAAAATATCTGTGTGGAACGAAAAAACGCTTTCTCAATCGGTTTTGTCACCATAGGTAGGTTAGGTATTACTTATAGTCTATATTATGAACATTTTTATATTTGTGGTAAAATCATAATTTTGTTTCGTGTTAAATTTGCGCGCTTTTCTGGCACAATGTCAATCCTCTAGGCTCTCATCGCGTTGAAGTTGTTCATTTAAATGCTCGAGTGGGAATTAGAACGGATGATAAATGTAAGTCCATAAAAATGTATAGGTACCTACTACAGGCTAGTTTAGGTATAGTAATTTTATGATTAAGTAATGCATGAAAAAGTGAGATCAAACACTTCTGTGACGACACGATATGAATTACATACCTACAAAATTAAGAAGCTATAATTCACTTTTCATAAACGTTGGCTCTAAAAGCTATTATTTATTCGTGGATGTTTCAATAAAACCTACACTTAACAGTTAATATAAACGTAGGCTACGTAATGTGCTGTTTACGTTTTCACTCCTTGTAAAAGTCAATGGATGCTTTGTAGTTAAATTGGTGACAAGGGAATTTGACTCCGGATTAAAAATGAAAATTCTGGTATATTTACCCCCCCCCCCATATCTAATTGAAGCTATTTTTAAACGCCAGGCTAAGTTCTCCAAAAATATAATTATCTTACTTAGACGAATTATAACTTTGAGGTCATTTCCAGCTTTTTCAGCCAAACGGATGAGTACAATCGTCGAGTGTCTAAATTTTGTACCAGTCGACGAAAATTTCATCAAATGTCAAGTTAGGTATCAGAAAATAAAAATTTCGGACTTTAGATATATATACAAGATGCACTTATCGCGAATATTCGCGACAACAGAATGCGCAGTTGCCAAACATCTCTTTTTTAGGCTCCTCCGTATTCAAATTCCCTGCAAGATTTAGTCCTCCTTCAAAGTATTTTTAAAAGCTCAGTTAAGCTCAAACGAAAGTTCAAATTGAAAAAATAAATAGTTTTGCCGTACTTGCGGTTCATGGGTTTTCATTTGACATGTATAAACATATACTTTTTTTGCGTGGTTAATGCACAAAAGGGCGAACAAATTACTATTAATATAGTCATAAGTTGGTATCCGAAAAAATCATGAATTTTATGACAAAGAGAAGAATTTTTCTGGCAATCGAGGAACATAACACTCCAATATCGATATTGTATTAATTTTCAGACTTTCCTTTCGAAGAATTTTAAGCTGGCTGAACGCTGTCAACATTTCCCAGTCAGTTATAGTATTAATTAAAAAAAAAACAAAAAAAAAAAAACATTAATTAATAAAAATTAGTCGTTGATAGATGCGGATCGACAGGAAGGGAGGGAGATGTACTCCAAAAACGCCACCCAAAACAATATATGAAAAGAAAAAAAATGAAATTATGACACAGAATCCAGATAAAAACGGTCCAAATGTGTTGAAAAATATCTTTTCTGCGCACCGGTAGGTAAGTGTGTATTTTCCAAAATTGTCAAATTTTGTAATAACTGCGATTCGAGAACCAGTAGATCGATTTTACTCAAATTCAATGCCAAACTACTTCTTAATATCTGTAACTACCTGAAAATTTTAGGCCAAAATCATTAATTTACTGGAGTCATCGCATGACAACATGGTGGATTAGTATAACTTTGAGAACCTCTCACTCCGAAACTACTGGATGAATTTCAAAAATTTTAACACGAATGTGTAGCCTATAAAAGATTCTATAACACTGTTTCAAGTTTCATTTCCATGGGTGAAAAGGTGAACGCTTTATTGACTCCAAAAAATTGCCAAAATTAGTAAAAATATGTTGAGAGAAATCTTCCTCAAATTTTCTGGTTAAATTTTTTTTTTCTCAATATTTGTTAAACAGGTAGGCTAAGTACAAGCTAATTTTTATTATATATAATTTAAAATCTGTACTATAGCTAAGATTTCTTCTAAAAGGATGAAATTAATAATGATTGAAGTTCAGAAAATCTAAAAAGCGAACATGAAAGATGTTTTCTTAAAATTAAAAATTAGCCAAGTTCGATTGTTTTTTACAATTTTTCCAATAGAGGTTGAAACTACTTTTCTGACGAACGAACCGTTTTACAGAAAAACTAAAAAAAACTTTTTTTCTCTCAAAATCTCAGCAGGCTAATACTTGAAAAAAACAAAGTATATTTTCCTGAAATATATATCTTTCGTTTTTTGAATAAATCGGCAATAGTTTATTCACATGTTCTCTGGTTCGAGAAAAATATGCAGTAATTTAAAAATAATCATAAGTACATTTTACGCCGAAATTCAAACATAAAATCGAACATTCCCCTAACAGATTTCCAAAAATTTCCAAAAACTTTGGACTTTGTCATTAATTTATACTTTTAGGACGTGTTTTAGTTACTACGGCGTTACTGCCATTTAGAAAAATACTATCGAAGAAGAAAATTGGAAAAATAATGTTTCCAGTTCCCACTCCTTTTGAGAGTAAGAAGTGAATTTAGTAATTTAGTCTTCGTATTTCAGATTTTCAGAAAACTGGAAAAATAATTTTTCCATCATGCTAAAAGTTCCCACTCTTTTTGAGATCGAGAAGTGAATATGGTAATTTAGTTTTCCCATTTAAGATTTTCAGCTACAATCATTTTAATCAGCATTTTTATAATCGAATATATATCACACCGAATCGTGTACTCACGTAAATTTTTAAATTTTTCAATTCATTATAATTGCTGTAAAAACTGCCGTGATTCGCCTTCTCTCCAAGTTTTTCGAAAAATTTGACCACACAGCTCATAGCTAAAACAATGAATATGAACGGTATAGGAAAACTGAAAAATAAATTTGTTTTTACTCTCCACTTCAAGTCAAGACAAATTGAAAAATAAGTTATTTTTTTATTTTTTTTTTTTTCGGTAAATTTATTTACTAATTTCACAGTGCGTTTACCTACTGATTTATATTATGGTCCAGAAAACAACGAATGGTCGTAATATCCCCCCTCCCAAATACATAAATAATATTACACATTTTGAGGTATCATCGACAACCGAATAATTTTGAATGGCGAATGACTAAAACAAGAAAAAAAAAGACGAATGTCGACCACTGAATACTTAAATAACGTTATACATATACCTAGTACCTATAAGAAGTTCCGACGTCAGTATGTAACTCAAAGAGTCAAATCATTCGACCATATAATAACAGATTTTCTCGACAATTTTTTTACATTTTCTGTAGAATGGTTTCTTCGTAAAAATGTAGTTAAACCAGTTCGTTTATTGTTTTCAGTCGGATTGAGCCCACAATTGATTTATTGTTAATATAAACCAGACTGAAACTCGTTGAATGGCAAACATACCTCTATATACATAGATTTTTTCCGTTTATTTTATTTTTTATTTTTTATGGACATTAATTGTAGGGTATTAAGGCATTTATAACATCTAAATCAACGTGTTTTTTTTTTGTGAATATTTTGTCGGCATTTTACAAAAACTTCCGCATTAATTTACATTAAATATTTTTAGCACATGCTTCTAAGTCATAATTTTGTGGCTTGGAAAGATATATTCATCCAACGAGGAAACAAAAAACCATTTATAATCTACTCGTATTTTGCGCGAATTGATGTGATTCTCTGAAAGCAGACTTATTTTTTTGCGTCAATTTCACATGAAATTTAAGTAATACATATTGGTAGTGCGAAAATATGTTATTTTTATGAAGAACGTTGTGAAAAAATCAAATATTTTTGATTTTTTTTTTTTTTTTTTAAATTTTAGGTGAAGCAAAAAAAATTATTTGTAGTTTAAAGAAATTCGTAAATTTATTTGGAATCTGCAGTTTGAGGCGCTTATATAATATTGTTATTGATACTTGAAACTTTCGAACCCAATATTCTGAAAACAAAATTTTTTTTAGTTGTGACAGGCCTGTAGCCGTAGTAAAATCTCAAGGAAGAGGCAAACTGCAGACCAGGAAAGGCAAAACTTTTTATAAGTCAAAAATTTTGCAAAAAACATTTTTTTGATTGAAAATTTTAATTTAAAATTAAAATACATCGTTAACGAGTTTCTTTTCTCTGTTTAAAATTCAGAAAAAAATTTAAAATTTTTCCCGGGTGTTAAAGAGCTCCGTCAAGGGGGAAACGCCCCCTGCCACTCCCCTGACTACGAGTTTGAGTTGTGTTACAATCATTGAAACTGACGATTTGTACTTCCACTGAGGTACCCCTTTCGATCCTTTTTACCACCAAACAGGCGCCCAGCGAAGCAGTATCACTTGGGGGGTGTAATGGCTTAATTTTTACATGTTTTTCAAAATTTATGATATTTTTTTCAAATATTGAGAAATTTGTAACAAAGTGCTAAATTTTCAAACAAGCAAAATAAAAAGTTCATTGTATAATATTCAAATAAGGAAAACCTGGTTGAATTTATACTCATGTACACAGAGAAAGACACAAACACATATATACCTAAGGAAACTTCTTTATAAATAATTACTCGTACATTCAAGAAAGTTGCAATTATTGATAATTCTATAATTAAATGGTTTATAAATATAATTTAGCCTGTGATAAATTTTTATCATTAACCATTTTTTAATGTGATAACATTTTTATTTTTGGTACCCAAGTTGCGTTTTACATTCGATTGTCATTCTTCCTTCTTTCTTTGCAGTGTTTTTTCCAAAATTAATAACATATTGAAATATTTTCCTTGTGTTTTGTATTTAATCTCGACATATCGATAGTATTACCAAAACTGATCGGGCAGAAAAGGAAATTCCATGGTAAGAAAACAATTTTGATAGTTTGTGGCAAGATATATCAATTAGTTTTTTTAATTATCAATATTTGATAATAGAAACAGATGAAAATATTATCATATTAAACGTAATCCAGCCTACTGATACTCTCTTTTTTTTTCTTTTCACATTCCCCCTTCCCCTGAATTTTTTTATATCCTGAAAACTGATATTTGAGAATAGAAACAGTTTATATTAGTAGTTTTAAAAAAATTTAAAAGACATTGCCACATATAATTATGTAAACAAGCTATAAAACTTGTCTTGCTAACAGGGTATTTGTTTGATGAAGAAAATTTTTGCTTCAGTTACCTATTATGTTTCATTTTCAAATGTAAACAAAAAGAGTCAAATTTTAAAGTAGTATCATAAAAAAAATACTGGTTTATGTATCACATAATAAAATATGAGAAATCAAACTTTAGCCAATTTTGAAGCCACAATATAAAATTTGAAATGAGCACCCTAAGAAATTACTCCTATAATACCTATAATAAAATCAAATGTGAATTAAAAATTTTTCCCAATTTTACAGCCCCTTTGGGTTGAAAAATAAGTTGAATGAAAAAATGAATGTAAAATTTGAAATCAGTAATCTCCAAAAAATACATAATGATGTATCACATAATAAAGTTTATAAACTCAAAATTAGCCCCTGGGGGTCAAACAATGGATCAAATAGAAGAACAAACATCAAATTTGAAATCAGCACTCTAAAAAACATACATACTCGTTGATGTATTACACAAAAACATAAATAAATTCAAAATTTACCCCTCTTAGCCTTCAAGTGGTTAAAGAATTGATCCAATGAAAGATGGAGATTATTAGATTATATTAGCATTGATAGAATGAATTAAAACAATCTTTACCTATTTACCATGGAAACATTAATAGAAGGGAGAAGAGAAAACAAGAGGTAATATTATTTGGGATAGAAGAAGGTGAATTATTAATATCATCATAATACATTTTCTGGTACTTCAAGTAAAATTGTTATTTCAAGGGTACATGTGTGAATGATAACAGGGAAGAAGTAGAGGAGGAGGAAATGCATATTGAACGTAGATGTGGAAGTTTTGAAGCTACTTTACATTTCTTCTTCATTAAAGCAACAATGATAAGAGAATTTAGTGAGCAAAGATTAAAAAATTTCTTATGTCTAGATAATGTAAAAATGTGCGGTGGATTTTGATTTTTTGGATTTTGTCATCATAAATAATTTGTTTTTAAGGCCAGGGTTCAGTGAACATCATCAGTATTCTATATTCTCACATGTAATTATTTTACTCAAACAAAGTTTTATATCCTTTTACTTTTAATTTAATAATTTTTATAACAACAGTCAATTTTTACAACATCGGTCAAATTTTACAACAAATTTGCAACAAAATTGGCGATGGGGGTGTCACACTCCCTACACCTCCCCCCCCTGATGGGCCCCTGCCACCAAAAAATAGGTAACAACCCAGACAACTAAAATGAAATAATTTATTGTAAAAAATTTGTCGAGGACGACGACGACGACTCGAATGAAAATTTTGACGAATAATTTATATTGCAACGCCGCATCGTGAAATGTGTACCTTTTCAAAAGCACCGCTGTTATGCGAGAATTATACGTAGGTACTTACGGGGCAAGAACGCTCTCACTGGCAAAAAAACACCGAGTTTATCAAGGCTTCGGTGGTTATTATAGAGAGACGTACACGTATTTGCATTATATTATATTTTCTTCCCTTCAACAAAATGGAAAATGATATCCATCGACCCGCGCCAAAAAAGAACATTTCATATTATTTATCTAAGAACGCAATCAAAACCGAGGAGACGCATCGCCCTTCTTTACGGTATTAAGAGAAAAGTTTTCGGTTTAAGTAATACATATAAACAATGTTTTAAGTTCACTGGCGAGGGTTAAATCCGGAGTAAGGGATTCGAAAAACGGTTGTTAACAACCCCGCTAATTTTTTTGTCTTCCCTCCTTTCCGTTTCTCATTTTAAATCCTTGGGGATTAATAAATTGCGGAAAACGATTTTAATATTGTTATACATTTATACCTTATACCTCGTACTTTATTCGAGACCGTCTCTCTGTCTGTATTAATTAAGAATATTATTCTATTATTATTTTTTTAAATGAAATTTTTAAATTTTACTACGAGTTTTTCTTTCATTTTCTGCACACTTGGGAGTAACGCGAAGAAGTGCAGATTAAGTAGTAGGTACCTACCAACGTTTTATTTGTAATCTTCGAATAACACTCTGTTCGTTATGCAATTTCAACACACGAATGACGAGTTTGTAGTATTTACGCTGCTATGGAAAGTGCGGTTCAAATCAGAATCATGAATCACACCGCTAAATATGATTCAAATTATAAATCACTCGACGAAATGTACGTCAACGAATAGTTTCAGGAGAGAAATTTCTTGGACCGTTTTTAGGATTTTAAGGATTTGTTGAGAGGTATTCGGAGATGAATGTGCTAAAAGTTCCCGAATCTCCGAGCTGAGCTAACTTCAAGACATCCCAAAATGTGTACCTGTTTTTTGCAATATAGGCCTAAAGTAGTTCAGTACAAATCACAGTCAATAAAATGTTCTATAATAAGGTTACCGTACATTTTCTCCCTATCTCTCATAATTTTCGTGAAATATGCTATCAAAACCATATATCCTTTTCTACTGAAACTATTATTAAAGCCATGTTTTTTGATAATTAGGTTCGTGGTTTTAAGAAAACTACTGAACTGATAAGGCTGAAATTTTCATGAGAAATATTCATCATATAGGAGCAGGTTTGAAAGAAGTTAGGTGCCTATTAGTTCAGTAGTTTCCGAGGAAACTGGAATAGAAAAATTACTAGAGAAAATTTTGTGTTCATAGTTTTGAGAAAACTGCGAAAAGAACAGTGCTAAAATTTTCAGGAAAAGTAATCCGTATAAGGTACCAAGGCTAACAGGATTTTGGTACCTGTTTGTTCTGAAGTGTCCGGGAAAACTGGAGAAAATAAATTCCTCGAAAAGTGGTTTTTTCCACGATTATGAGAAAACTATAAAAGGGATCTTCCTGAAATTTTTACGAAAAATAGTTCTCATATAGTCTCAAATTTGATAGAAGTTTCGTATCTAACTGTCCATTAGATCCGTAAATTTCCGAGAAAACTGGAAAAGAAAAATTTGCTGTAGAAAATTTTTTGATTACATTTTTGAAAAAACAAATAAAAGGATAGGGATAAAATTTCTAGGAAAGGTAATCCTCATGTAGGACCAGATCTGGTAGCTGTTTAGTGTCTGTTATGTTCAATAGTTTATGTGAAAACTGGAAAATAAAAATTCGACAATTTTATTATTTTTCTCATTCTTTTGCGCAGGTATTTTGTGTAACATCCACTGCCTATTGGAAACTTATCAAAATTTTATCAAAATTTTAAAATTTTATTGAGAAATGTTTGGAGATAAAAATAATACTAGGTAACTACAGGTCATAACAAAGTGCGTGAATCCTGTTTCGTTTTTTTTTGCAAATATCTTGCAAGTGGTTCGTTGTAGGCCTAAGAATAAAAAATAATGAATTCACGTGATCGAAAATTCAATGGTCTACATCATTTTTTCTGGGCACTTTTCAGTAAAATTAGAGAAAATGAAACAATTTTTTCTGATATCTGCTATGGAAAATCAGTTTAAAAAATTCAAAAAGTTTTGTGGATAGATTTCCGATAAAAACTTCCAAACTTAATTCCGTATTTACCACGATTTCTCCATTTATGAATCCAGGAAGTATATGGCACATCTCATGTTCCATGATGGACTTGACCTTGAGATGTGCAATATTATCTGGAACTGATAAGGTGATAGCGTCGTAGTAGGTTGCATACAGATACATTTCAATTTCATGGAGCAAGCATACTTTGAAAATACTCATAGGAGCAAGTAGAGGTGATTGGGGGCTTAGTTTCCAAAATTTCTCAAAAGCCCCTCAAATTTTTGGCAAAAAAAAAGTAATAATGGCATAATTGGTACAATATTCAGTAACACTTCTTAAGCGTTTTTTTTGTTGAAAATATTTTTATTAAAATTTATCTTATGAAATGACCTAGTGCTGTAACCTATAGTACTTTTTTTGAATCAGAGTTCAGGACCCAACCATACTTTTGGCATCAAAATCTAAAATTCATTATTAATTTTGCATGTATGTGTCTATAACTCGTGTTAACACAGGTTATGTTCATCGTCAAAAAATTTGGAGCAGGTCTTAATTTATGGTCTATTCCAACATGCTACCAATTTTGGTTGTAACTGATAATATGGTTCATGCCTTGGAGCGATTTTATTTTTGATTTTAAAGTTTTGTGGCTTTAAAATAAGTAGTTAAAGGTGACTTAGAAAAAAAAAAACAACAAAAATTGAAAAAATTTTTAAAAGAAATTAATGGCTAAAATTAAATCTACATAAGGTGCCATTTGAGAACGGCAGTATTCTAAATTTTATCCTGAAGATGGCCTCTGTCCTTAGACATGCATTCTGAATCTTGCTGTTGAGACACTGCATTACAACATTTTTGTTGGAAAGGTGTGAATTTTATTTCGAATTCTTAGTTTAAAAACATCAACTGTTGCTATTTCAGTCATATAGACCAAGTTCTATGATACCCTGCACAAGAAGAAATCGTAAGCGTTCAAATATGGCTACTTTGGGGGCCAGAAAATGTCTGCGAATCTGGAGATGACATATCTGCAGAATGTAATTTAAAAAATAATAATAATTTGGAACATTGATTATTAAATGGCAAGTTGTTTTGGTTTAGTTTCAGCTGTTATACTCTTTTTTCGAAGAATTTTTCATATGTTTGTCAGTTTTTTTAGAATTTCTCACTTTTCCGAGTCATGCTTGTATTATCGAAAAATAATAGAATTTTCTAATTTGGCTTATGGAGATAATATCAAATGCGTCTGTATTTTTTAATGATCCGTAGTCTTATTGGTGTTAATTGATTGTGTATTATTGATGATGCTAAGCTCTAACCAAAACAATTTTATGGTAAAAAGTTTCTTAAGTTTCCTCCTTTTGTTTTGTTTGTTTTTTTTTTCATCACCGCATTCCTCTGCACTTTTGAAATTTTTAATATTTTTCACTTCAAAGCCATAAAAATCTCATTTTACCAACAGTAAAGAAAATTCGACCGAATCAAACTTTTTTGAATTTTTATGTACGCTTTTACGAAAATATACTCGAGCCATTTCTGCAGTCAGCTGGTAGTTCATAACCCTCAATAAAATGTAAAAGCCCCTTAACCAAATGAAAAATATTGTTTTTGTTCATTTAATTAAAACATTCCGTAGAGAAAGAATTTCTAAAAAAAAAAAAAAAAAAATAAAACAAAAATAGTAATAATAATAATAATAAAAACTTTAAATCAAAATAAAATATGCAAAAGACGTAAAGGTTTGTGAATTTAAATGGATGGGTCCGCTAGTATAAAGCGGAGGACATGAAAACATGGGTAAAAAAAAAATTAAAGAAATTTTATACCTTTCGTTTTTTAAATACTTTCACAGCCGATAAAAAATGAAAATTCTACGACTTTTTCCTTTCCCTTTCCTTTTTTTTTATGGACGTAGATACTTGAAAAGCTTTTCATCCTGGCTATTAATTCGATTTAGATTTTTTTGTTGGTCGAATATAAAAAAATTCATCTTTATAGTTTTTAATATCAACACGGTCATAAGGTTCGAGTATTTTTTTGAAATGCCGTAAAAGAAGTCCCATTATACCATTTTTTTTTTTTTTAAAGAAAAAAATGCAATAAGTGCGACGAATTCTCTTTACCTATAATATCGTTTTTGTACTTAAAGAACTTTACTCATAGCCGTAAATAACGGATAAGGCTAAATCTTAGTCATCCGAATACCAGCTGACGAGATAAAATTCGCTTTTATGTCCTAAAAAAGGAGCGTTAAAGGTTCCTCTTGTTGTGTCTTTTTTCTTTTTTCCTTTTTCTTTTTTTTTTTCTTTTTTCTACTTTCTTCGTCTTCTTCGTGTTCATGGCATGAACAAATCGGTTCCCGCAAGAGATTAAAAGAAAGCTCGCCGAACATTGGACTAGTGGTCATAAAAATGTTTTTAATACGTCCGTGGTGGTAGCCATAGCTTTGATGTACTTCTTTTGACCGAAAGAATGACGAGGAAAAGGAAATACAGTTCTCTGCCACGTCGTATTTAGACCTATTTTTTTCGCTCTTGTTCCCTTTTCATAAACCTTATAATTGTGTTCGCGTCGAAGAAGGTATAAACGATTTTGATGAATGGAGAAAAATTCGAATGACGTTATACCCACTTCCTTTGTGGAGAAAGTCATAATTTGACAAAGGGTCTCCCCCTCTCCTCTTCAGAACTAATAACCCGATTTGAGTGATGTTGTTTTTTCTTCGTGTTTGGTCTACATTCCGCAGAAACCTACGATATGTGCCTTTTTTGTGATGAGCAAAAGCAACATCAACACCATGGTAGTCTTAGTCTTGGTATTGCATAATTGGTCTTAGTCTTGGTTTTGGTCTGGTATCTATAGGTACTTATTATTCTTGGTCTCGTTTATAAGATTTCTGTCGTTATTAGCGACTCAATTAAACGTCATTTATGTCGTTTCAGAATATGAACGAAACTAATAACTAAATTATTGCAAAATTATTTTGGTTGCATAATAGTGAATATCTTACACAATTTTTTCTAAATTTTTTTCCAAGTTTTGCTTTTCTCTTGGTCTTGGTCTTATTCTTGTTTTTATATTGTTGGTCTCGATTTTGAACTTTTGCAGGCGAGTTTTAATTTTCGCTGTGGGTCGTTTTGATTTTCTATAGTCTTTGCTACTGTAGGCATATAGTATTGATCTTGATCTGGCACAGTCTATTCTCGATCTTGGGCTCTTGTATTGCATAATCAGTCATGATCTTAATCTTATGTCTATTTAAAGTCTATTCTTGATCTTAGTCTTGGTCTTGATCTTAGTCTTGGTCTTGATCTTGGTCTTGCACGGTCTATTCTCAGTTTCTTGGTCTTGAGCTCTTGTATTGCATAGTCGTTTATAATCTTGATCTAATACCTATTTTCAGTCTATCCTTGGTCTTGGGCTGTTGTATTGCATAGTTGGTCATGATTTTGATCTTATGCCTACTTAAAGTCTATTCTTAGTCTCTCAGTCTTGGACTCTTAAGTTGATTATGATCTTGATCTTATACCTACTTACAGTTTATTCTTGGTCTTCATCTCGGTTTTGTCATCGATGTTCCTCTTGTTCTTTTAGTAAGACCAAGATGAAATTTTCTTATCACTAGTCCCTGTTTTCCAAAGTCCCCATGGAAAAGGTAGTCAAAAACTTGTCTTATCTTGTGGTTTGAGAGACTGAAAGAATTTTAATCTCTTTTTACGACCAACATTACACGACTAGGCTTATGTTTGTTAATCTATATTCAATTAGAAATTTGGGCTCTCACTTTCTAAAATGTCCCTAAAATGGGATTCCAGCCACATTTTAACACATTCATAATTTTTTTTTACCAGTGTTGGTGTTTTTTTCAGGAATTTAGGCTGTTGGAAGATTATTTATTTTTATTGGTTGATGTGAATTGGTGCAGGTTACAATCTCGAATCATTGTTCCATTAAAAAACAAACACTTCACTATTATCTAACGTTTATTAAATCTCAGAGTACTGGGTATACTCTTTTGACTATATAATACCTACTTTACCAGTAAAGAAAGATGATTTCTGGTTAGACATACCAGCGCTAAATAGGCAACCAGAGCGTACTTACCTTTTGACATACTTTGTTTTGTGTTTATGAACGCTATCCTTGAGAATTTAAGGGATCTCTTTATCATATGTATTCTAAATTGGTGAACTCTAGTAAAATGTCGAAAATATGCAGAAAGTAGGTGCTCTGGGGAGGTTTACTTGTTTGCCAGCATGTCTTGACATTAAAAAGTACACTGGTCTTATGGAGAGTCAAAGGTATACACAATGAATGATCAGCTAACGATATGATGTCACTTACGTAGGTATAAATGCTAATTATAAGCAAGTAACGAAAACATCAGCACAATTTTATGAATCAAATCCCATTATGATAGAAAAAAATTGGGAAAATTGTTTAGCGTTTTAGTGACGGTATGTTTCTCGTAGAAAATGAGATAATTTGACTGACTTCTTATGTTTGAATATCGGAGTAATTCATCATGCATTTTAAGGGACATGTTTTGTCTTGAGTTGAGAAAATCTGTACAAATTGAGCAGGATAACTGATTTTTTTTCTTTTATGAAGAGAAACATGAGTGAAAATGTTATGAGTGGTGATGACATTACTCAGGTTAAACAACAAAACCTCATTCACAAAATGTAATTCTTATTTTACTTAATATTTCCGAGAGTATTAAAAAAACAAACGTGGAATTGAAAGTGGTTAAGCTGCGAATACAAATTGATAGAGCTTTAAGCTGGGCTTTAAATCGCATCTCTAATCTGTATTCTGTAAAGTTATAAAATTTTAACTTTTAGAGAATAAATCATGAGAAATAACGTATAAACCATAGCTCAGTGTTTCTCTTTAGTGAACGTTTTAGGTATTAGATCGTAGAGAATAAATCAATGAGTATAAACTATCCTTTATTTAGGTTTCAAAAAGAGTTTACCTGAGTGACATGAATGTATGAATTGCAAATCCAAAGCTTATTGAATTTTGTTTCAAAAATTGTCTATAAAATAGAAAACAAAAACTTCCTTCCTGGCGAAAGAATCAAAACTGTGTTAAAAAGTTATCAAAACATGCAACTCATGTTATTTCAATTCAGTATTGGGCAAAATTGGCGTTGGTATAGTAAATAGTCGACCAATACCAACACTCGCCGATGCCAGACCTTTCGACCAATGAAAAGCCAAACCTTGAAACAAAAGGTTAACTTGGGATAACATAGTCGCATAATATTGCTTTTTAAATAATCTGAAATATTTAGTGTTTTACACTTAATTCTCTTCATTTGATCATTCACTGGTTGATATATTGGTGATAAATTAAGTTTATTCGATAGATTATTTTGTATAAGGACATGAATGGCGAAATAATACAATTTAGCCATCATTAAATATAAAAATATTGTGAGCTCGGCCAAAACTAAAACCAAAACCAAGACTAACGTGTCGAATGTGCAACAATATAACCAAGACCAAGATTAGCACGGTCTTGGATTTGATTTTGCTTTTGTTCATAAAGTCATTATATGCACTATTTCAACAGTCCACACTATATATCACTTGAAAACTATCGAAAAATTTATATCTTCTCGTCACTATTTGAGGTTCTTTGTAGATTTTTAGAAGAAGATCAGCACTGTAACTTGTTGAATAACTAACTGAATAGTAATGACAATCGAGTTTAGTCCAGAGGTGTGAAATTCCTAATTTAGATATTTTTTTTTTTTTTACAACAAAATTGCCAACTTTCCGAAAATGGAAAAATGAATAGGTACCTGAGAAAAAAAAAGTCATCAATTAGGTAGCCAATTTTTCCAACTGCATCACGATTTAGCTGAAAATTCAGTGGCAAAGTGTGCTATGAGACACTGAGACAGTGTCTACCCTCTTACAAAAAAAAAAAAAAAAAAATCCATAATGCCAATATACCTATATGTAATATACTAATATCAATATGATGCACGTCATCATACAAAAACCGATATTACCTATTCGTTTTCCATTCTTCCTTCTTTGTTTCAGACAAAAATTGGCTGAGAGACATTCTTCACTATGTCTCGAAAATAATAGTTTAATGTTAAAAATTTTATGTGTGTGCGATTCTATAGCCGTCCTTAAAGGTTGTAGTGAGACATGTCTATGTTCAACATTGCATGTGTTCAGGACTGCTGATTTTTTTTCTCTCTTCCTTTTTATCTTCTTCGTTTTATTGTGGGGTGGTGGTACGTGTATGACGTTTTTTTTTCTTCGTGTTATTCACTTGTTCGTGTCTTTTACTCTTTTCAGTATTTTGTCTTCCATAAAAAATAAAATGAAAACTCTGGCGCAACCAGCCACGCTAGAAAAAGTAGGTATTTGAAAAAAAAATTGTGATTGTGAATTGTCTACTCAACTATATTAATCACGTTTCGCCACTGGCTGAGATCGAGGTAAGGCGTGAGAATATGCCCCCACTCACAAAGCCCTTAATGACAGTTTTTCCATTCAGGTGTACGCAAAATTTCAGAATCGATGCTCAGCATTTATTGTTCAACCTAAATATTTTGACCTGTAGAGGAAATCAGTGATGACAAATTTCATGTATATTTTTTCATTTGCACTCCACGACATGACCAACCGTAGTTTTTTTATTCATTGAAAACGATTCCACACACACCACTGAATCACGAATGGAGCCAAAAAGAACCCGTTGGAAATTTCCAATTCCAAAACGTTTCGATCCAACTTCACACTTTCTGCTTCGTAGTCGACGATAAACAATCGGCAGAAAAACAAACGAAGAAGAAGGGCAACTCGAAACGCTTCTACCGCAGATCCAACAATCGAAAAATATGACCTTACATTCATTCCTTTTCTCACGGAGCTTTTCAGAATTTGTGCTCGCAATTTAACCGTTGCTAATTGTCTGGTTTGACTTCTTTCTGGGTGGTTGCCAATTTTTTTGGAAAACTTTGTTCTGTTGGCTCATCGCGTTAAATTGTTTCATACGAAGCGTGCAAAACTTGTCACCATTTTCACTCAAGTAATTAGAAAGATCTAAAATAGAGAAGTAAGAGAAAAAAAAAAAAAACCCGAAGCAGAAAGAATGACGGGAAAATAAGAAAGAATTTGTTTTTTTATTTTTCTCTGTTGGTTAAATATTAATAAAAAAAAAAAAATAAAAAAAAAACGATTTATTTGAATCGATTATTGGTATTGTTGTCACAAAATAACTCTTAACTCCCATTTGTAATATACAGAAGCCAATAAAAGTCGACGAAAGGATAAGAGAAATGATTATTGTTATTGTCTTAGCTAATACTTAATTTACGAGATCGTATAAACGACACTTGGCGATAAACAATTTTTTATTTTATCATTTCACTCGTTATTAATAAAATTGTTATTTGTTTTTTTTTAGTTCATTCATTTGTTTTGTTTTGTTTTATTTTTTTATTTTATTTTTTTAATATTTTCATTTAACGAGGCGACATATGTGAACACTGTAGGTACTTGAAAATTAATGAAAACCGAAAATCGAATAAATTTTATTACCTTCTTCTTTGCGATAAGGTTAATGGGGAAAAACGTATGTTCCATATTGTAATACGTATTTACTTGGCATTTACGCAATAGTTTTCAAATTTGGAACTAGGTAATATAATATACCCACAGTAACACTTCGAAGACGTTTTGTATTGGTTTGTTACTCGAATCTCTTGTAGAAAAATTTCAAAAACTATCTTTCGTTTTTTCACTGGATTTGATGAAAAGTTCATGTTTTTATAATTACAGAAACTATTGGACAGAATGACAGAAAAATCTTGTCTTAGTGTAAATGGTTACCTACATAAATTTCAAAACTTATTTTCAGTTACTTAGTTTTGATTACCTTCATGAGCAATCATTCATTCCGAATAAATCCTTAGAATACTTTTAAAAATAGGCTTGAATTTGATTAGGTAAATTATGTATTGCAATTTGTAGGCCGCCCTAAAGTTTTTGTAGGATTGTGGAATACCTTGTTGTGAGAAGTATTCACACATAGAAGGTAATCAACAACTTCGAGTGTTCTGCCACATCATATACCAATGTATGGGAGAGCCAAATCCAAGGGAAATACTGGCGATTTTGCAGCCTGTTTTGTGAGTTTATTTAGTGGATTTGGTACATGCACAGAGTTACACACATGTACATATACATATTGTATTATGTGATAACATTACGTAGTTTCCTGTCTCCATAAGGTGATAAGAAATGACGCACGGCCTTTGTTACCAGGTCATGACATCACCGAGATTTTTATCTGGTAATTCATCATAGTCCGTGTAATGTATCTTGCTTGTACGTACATATAGGTAAGAACATACAAACGTACATGCATGTAATTCTTTAACGTCATAGAGACGAATATAAGTCAGCCTTTTGGCGGCGACTGTTATCAAGGGGTATGAGCCCATGTACCTCATACGAGTATTGTCCCCACAAAGATGTTTGTGGAGGGCTATGTTCATCTTAAAAAATTTATGACCCAACCTTCAAAAAAAATAAATTATTTTCGAGTAATCTTCATTTAAAAAAAAAAAAAATGGCGTAAGATATTACTGTTTTGATATTGAAAAATAAGGTTTGTTGGAGGTATTTATTTGTGGTTGGCTCCTTCATGGCCTCCTTTCAAATTAAGTTTTCATATACCTATGTGAGTATACTTACTTCATGGATCCTGTACCCAGATTTTCTTCAGTATTCCGCATTAACATCTTTATCACGGCAGATTTTTTCTGCTACCTCGATTGTATAAATTTATGATTTATAAATCCAATTGGAAAGTTTTTATAAACGCTTTTTGCCTTAATTTTTAAAGAAACTATTTATAGATAAAGAGGGTTTCTGTCATCTCTGGGAAAGAAATGCGAATGATTCATCTAGAGATGAAAATTTTTACACATTTTATTTGTATATGAATGATGGATATGTGAATTTCAGTTGAGGAGGGGGTTTGTAAAGAAATAATTAATCAAAATTTTGACGACTAGAATATGGCGGGAGGGTGGTTACTTAAACTTGAGACAGAAATTCTTAAGCCCCATACCCAGTACTTTATTCAAATTTGTGACTAAGTAGTGTTTTGATTTTTGTCAATAACCAAACTATATAATTATACATAATTATACGATAAAAATATTTCACCATAAAAATAATGTTTATAAAATTTAGAACAAAAAAGTGTCTGTTCATTTCTTTTTGTAATTATCATAAAGGGTGAGTTACTAGATGGTAAAGAAGAGTGTTTTTTTTCCTCAAAATTATACATAGTAAATCGTTATTATTTTTAATTTTCATAATATTATTAAGTGTTGATTTGAAGGCTGAAAATGAACCGACAAAAAGATGGCGAAAGAAGTAAGGTAAGTACCATACTGAGATTTCCCATCGATATAAAATTTTAATCTCTACATCACATTTCATACTTTTGCACATATGGTGTCCCAAGTAATGAAAACAGAGAAACTCAGTTTTACTGTATTTATTTACAGTCTTCACATGATTTATTTGATAGTTCATTTCCATCTTGATTTTATACCTGTGCGTGAGACAATGATGAACGTAGTCCTAATATTCTACTTTTAGCAGGTTTAAAAAAAAAATCTGCTATTATTTTCCTGTTTTGTTTTAAAAGATAGAATAGCCGAGACTGCGTTTAAGGCTTCATAATTGCATGAAAATTGTCACAAAAAGTCCCAAAAGTTCGTCATTGTAACGGATATGTTCGTCATATTTTTAATATTGACGTACATATTCGTTCACAGAAGAAACGTAATTTTACTCTACACATTCTGTCCCTTTAAATTTACAGTTAACTGGCGAAAGTACCATTACTTCCTGCCAGCAACTGTAATACATTTTTTTTAACGGGATATTCGGTGACTTGAATATACTGGTCCCCGAATATTCTTGACTCAACAAATCCCTAATTAGCAAATCCCCACTTTATACAGAATACTATGGAAAAACGTATACTCTGACAGGGTATATAAACTCTTGTTTCCATTAGAATATTTGTACTGTAAAATTAATATTCAGTCAGTCTAGTACTGTAAATTTCCTACTTGTTCAATCCAGTACTCTACTGTAAAATACACATCCAGTCTTATAATGTGAATGACTAATTGTATATTGAATATTGTGTTTTAAAATATTTTTATTATAGAGTGATAAAATTATTGTGTGTTTTTAATTCTACTAAAGTCTCTCAAATAATTAAGGTCCACAATAGCTGTGGATAATAAACTTAATTAATTTAAAATAATTCTCGGGTATTATAATATTCAAGTGAATATTATAATACATCAAGGAAGTGTAACCATACCAAAAAAGGTCATTTCCTAGTACTAAATGACATCTTTTGTCTGTTACAGTCATAATAAACGATCTTTGGAATTCAGCTTCTCTTTACTTATATCGGGTCTCGGGAGGGGGAGGGGCGTCGTATTTTACCCTACAAATAAAACCTTATTAGATCCTTTCTGTATGATGACATAACTTGTACTAGGTACCCTAATTCTTCGAAGGGATGAGAAATTCACGGCTAAAATGTATTAATGTATACAGTTTTTATAACTTATAGATCTACCAGTTTCAGATAAAAAAAAAACTCTTGAATTTTACCAACGGAAATTAATACAAATTGAAAAGGGAGGAATTAACTGGTAGTAAATAAAATTTTAAACAGTTTATTAGAATTATTCATGATTCCGATTCATATACATTATTCTTCGAGACTGATTCCTAATTTCAATTTCGAGTTTCTCGAACTCTCTCCCCTCCAGCTAATAAAAATGATTCTATCGAAGTATCCGAAAGAATTCCTAATTTGCAACAAATAATAGCTGCGCAAATCCAATAAATTGAATCCACCGGGAAGTTAAAAATGGATTAACTGTAGTTTTATCAACTAATTCGGATTTTTGTTGTTTTTTTTTACCTGAGAGCGAGTGAGTGGAATTCAGTCAACTCTTCTGACATTGAAAAAGGATTGATTGGGAGCGAATCACTAATATAATGGGTGAGGGAGCGAGAGATTCCTTAAAATTAAGAATCATTTTGATTTTTATGAGCACATTTATCTTTTTTGTTTTCTGCATTGGTTGCTGTTTTTCTTTCTGCCATGCCAGTATTTTTATTTTTATTGGTACATTTTTTTTTTTTATGATCAGTTATTGTTTTTCTTTCTGCCGTATATAGCCCTCTATAATCGCAAAATCTCGAGGAAAACAAAAAATTCAATCAAAGTGGATCATTTTTCTAACTGGACTAAGATCGATTCAGTCGAATTGATTTCGAGCTATTAAACTCGAGAGTAAATCAAGAGTTTTATACTTCCGTTGAAAAAAACTACTGTAGAGTGAATCGGATGGCGTGGAGTTTTTTGTTTCACTCCCAACCTCTAGCCTAGGTACCTAAAATATAGGTGCTAAATACCTCGAATAGTTGTTGGGAAACCCTGAAGTATTGTATACTCAAAGAGAAGAAGACGAAAGAATAATATAGTTGCTTAATTCAGAGCAAACCTAAACAGCATATAAATTAAAATTCCTATATAAATAATATATTCATTTGCTGAATGCTAAGGTAAGTTTTTCCATTGAATTAAAAAAAAAAAAAAAAAAAATCAGTTTACGATCGAGAATTAATTCACTAAATCGGGAGAGGCCGTTGTCGTTACGCAACGAATTTATTACTCAGGAAAGACGCTGTAAAATCAACCGTTTTTCTTTAGCAGATGCTTTTCATAGTAAGAGTTTCGGGGGAGGTGGGGAAAGAGCAAAAATCTTTTTATGGGTTCTTCGTACAATATCAAAAATTCCAATTTATAGTTCATAAAAAAGCGACAAAAGGGGTGGGAGGAGAAGAAAAAAATGACGAAATGAAACAAATGAACGAAACGAAAGAGGATTCACTGGGTGAAAGGGTGGCGAAGGAGAGGGGGGAGTGGTACGAAGAGGAGGCGAAAATGGACGTAAATTCAATGGCGACGCTTTTCGCGTTTTACGAAGACATTAAACCCGTTTGCGGATGTGTGGTCCTTGTGACACCCCCTCCCTTTTTCTCCATTCGGTCTATCCTGAATTGCGGTAGGTATTTCAGCAAGAAGATCACATTCCAGGTATTTTTCGAAAAAATGTTAGGCTCTATCTGAGCACCCTATGATGTCCACCTTCGCCTAAAATTTCAAATATCGCCAATAACTTGGATGAGTATATACGTATAAATTCTGATGTTTTCACATAAAGTTTAGTGAAACGTTTTTAGGTCGAATTAGCTGTTGGCCATTTGGTAAACAGGATATCGACTTTAAAATTGATCAGAAGAATTTTGATCAAAACAAGGTAGATATCGTAAATATTGAAAGAATTACTCTGTTGGACTTCCCACCTCAAGTTTACTTTGGTGTATAGACTATAGTTGGTTTTTGAATTTTCTTTGAAAAAGTTGGATTGAGAAAAATGCATGATATGATAACATTTTTGGAAACTGCAAGAAATCTGTGAGAAAATCTGCAAATCCGTTTTTCAATAAGTATGTATTTCTTGAACTCCAGAATACAGAATTATTAATTAAAATGTTTTTATAAAATTAACTTTGTGTCTTTTTATTCGCTGATTACATCTGGATAGATTGAGGAGAATATTTATTCGCACGACAAAAAAGGGCGAATGCACGACAGGCTATTGAACGCCAGAATACATTGAAAAAATGACTATTGCAATGGAAGACCATGTCAAAGATAACATGCCAGAATAATATATATGAATGATAAGATTGTGAATGACGAGATAACGTTTTTAAACGACAGAATTCATCAGTAGATACATTCTAGTAGTGTGTACCAATGGTTTTATGTTGATCAGTTGTGAATTGTGATTTTATAATTATTTTATTTTTTAACAATGGATTTGATCTATGTAGAGGAATATTTTGAAAGTGATTGTGAATCTGATGATGATATGTCTGCACCAAAACCAAAAAGGATTTTCAAGGGACTGAAAAAAGAAGGAGTTGGAATAAAGTTAAAACGTGACATTCATTCTTTGTAAATCTGTGCTGATGACACCTCTTTCTTGAAGGTTACAGAACTTTTTTTTTTAAATGGAGAGGTAAGAATAATCGTAAAGTTGATGAGTTTCTGTAGTGTTTCCAAAAACAATGGATTTCAAAGCGATCTAGTTGGTACAAAGGAGCTGTATCCACTTCAACAAACAATGGCATTGAAGCAACCAACTCTATCATAAAAAGTGAGGATACACTAAGGGAACATCTGCCAGTAGGCCAATGCCAATTCCTTAATAATGTAGTCCTGCTGATTGGAAAATGGTTAGAAAACCGAGACCAAAATTCAATAAATTGCATCAAATTTGCCGATGTCTGTTCCATATCATTAGTAGAGTGGACAACTGCGTACCAATGGGCAGTGAAAAATGTGAAAGTTTTGTAACAGCCTCACAAAGATCCTGATTGTGCAGTATTCCTGACAAATTCTTCCTCATCTAGGAACAACATTACTCTGAAGGACGTTTCCACCTATGAAAAAACTATGAAAAGTGGGCAACTTTTGGTGAATTTCAACGTATTTACTACGGAACCTGGAAGATAATTCTGAATTCAAAATATTTGGAGGAATAAAAATGCTGCTGTCCTTATTTCTCCAAACATTTGAATGGGAATGCAAATTCAGATGAAACTAGTCCACCCACCTCCAGAAGCAAAATCTGTACCAATGGGATAAAACTGCAAAAGAGGCCGACTGACCAAAGCAGTCAGGGCTCTTCTTGTAGAATAACCCTATAAAATCACTTTTATTATTTTCAATTTTTGTCACTCCTATGGACCATTACATGTCGTTCACAATTTTCGACATATTAAAAATATTAACTTGGCGTTGAAAGTATTATATTGTCGTTATTTTTTTAATTCGACGTTTATTATATTTTTTTATTATGTTGGGCAACATATTTTCTTGTCATGAAATATTTGTCTCGTCGTGAAAGTGCCTATGCCTGTCGTGTGTTGGCTCTTTTTTGTCTTGCGATTAAATCCCACCCATAGATTAATACTTATTTTTGAAAAAAGTAAATAAATACCGTTTTCTTGAAAGAAAGTGAAAAACTAACAACGTCAATGTAAACTAAAGGAAAAATTCTAAATAAAATGGTGCTCAAAATTTTTGCAATATTTCAACTCCCTTAGTAGTTATACAGCTTTTTGATAAAATTTAAAGTGTTTCACACGATGAATAAATTCAGTATCTATTTATCAATGGAGAAATGAATCTATAATTTTTTCCATTCTAATTAACAGTTTTCACTCTTTTACAAATTACAAATAAAAAATTTGTCAATACTGAAAAAAAAAAAAAAATGTCAGCGCCTATGCTCTTTTCTCATCAAAACTGATTTTTAGTTCCCTCCTTTTTTCGAAAATTTGACGAACACGCGTGTGAAGTTTTCACAAACACTATACGTATGTGTTTGTGATCAAGGTTCGAGGTTATTACCTAAAATATATCGTTTGGATACTATTCATTTAGCCACTTTTTTGGTTTTATTGCTGGGTTTAATTGTACGCTGGTAGGTACCTACGATGTTAATGAGTGAAATATTTTACGTACGATTGCTTTTTTACCCTTTAAGTACCTTCTACATATATTGCCTTTTTTCTAGTTGATTGAATAGACCGTATGAGCTGATAAGATACAACAAAATGAAGGCAGTGTTTTTGTGAAAGCAGTTTCAAAGAAAAGCTTTGACCAATGATCATTTGAGTGGCTATACTGGATACGTTTTTCACAAATTAATGGTGTTTCAGCAGGTTTTCGTTTAGGCTACGCCTACAAAACAAACAGCAAGCAGCAACAGCAGCTTCAAACCTGTGTAAATTTGCTGTCTACATCAAGCAGCACAAACAAAATATTTTGTTTCTACGCTGCTGGCTAGGTGGGCACAGCCTTCGTCAAAGTACTTAATTATTTTTTGTGTGCTTACCATTGATTTGTTATTTTATTGGGGGAGGGGGTTGAAGGCATTTTAGATTTTAAGGTACACAATTTACCAAAAGCACGATGGGATCACACGGGTTGAGACAGGTACGTAGAGGTCTTTGAAATATGAAATCCATATTTTTACTGAAAGAACTATATAAATTTTGCAAGAATTTATGATTCTAATATTTCGAAAGTAACTGTTTTTGAAAATTTTGCATTAGGTTTCTGGTAAAATGGGTCAGAAAATTTTATTTTTACATAAAAAACCGCCAAGAAATAAATTTTTGAATATTCATTTCAAATCTAAATTTCTTAATGCGAATTTAACAAAAACATCACTGAAAATATGAAAATCACACGAATTAATAGGTAAAATTTATAGGTATGTAAGAATATGTATTCACATTCTTAAAATAACCACAGTTTCTGTCTGTGTTTCGCACTCGCTGATATAGTTAGTTGCAGAGATCTCTCATATATATATTAGATTTGTATTATAAACATCTATTGATGGATTTTAAGTATGGAAAGATGAAAGATGTGTCTACATGATTCTTCATTATTTTCTAATGAGCTTACAGGTATATATAAGTAATGAGTTGTTTTTCTTCAATAAAGTGTCAACTTTCTGGGCATAAATTCATAAGAGGAATAAGAAAAACACTTTTTAGGGTTTTTGCTTTCAAAAAACCCTATTAAAATCGCTATGTTTTTCCTTTTCCTCCTTCATTATTAGAGTTCTATGTTTTTTTTTTTTAACTGTGAAAATGAAATTTTCTATTTTCTGACGATATCTGTGAACATTTATTTATTTATTTATTTATTTTTCTTCTTTTCCTTCTTCATTTTCTTCAACCTGTGTTTTATGTTTTCTTTTTCAACTGTGAAAAAATGAAAATAAAATTTTCATTCATTTGTAAGACGTTATATGTGACCATTTAATTTTTTTATTATAATTTTTGGATAAATTTACAAAATAAAGCAAAAACCCTGTTGCCATATCGTCTAGCGATGTAGCTTGTATGGTGAATAACCTGTGATCTGTGAACACCGGCGAATGAGTGCAGCCTATAGCCCACCCAAAAATGTAGGTATAGCCTATATCTACTACTGTCATCATCATGAACTGAAATTTCTTTACTGGGAATAACGCATCAATTTCTATTTACTACAGAATCCTATAGTATACTCTGTCACGGAGGTAGAAAAGACCTGTTCAAACACCGAATACGGTATACTAATGTGGCTTTCTGGGTAATTTCAGCTACAGGTATATATATATATATATATGTATATATATATATATACATAGAGGTACATAGGTAGGCATAATATGCAGCAACCACACAACCATCATAAAATATTTCTTTAGCGCTTTTGTTTAATGAAAATTTCTTAGTGATTTACTGCCTCGCTAATTTATTTCGTCGGAATCGGTAAGTATAATATATAACAACTCACACATGTAGGTACTAAAGGGAATCAATTCAAATATATGTACGCGTAAAGATCCATTGTCACGGTGGAGAAAAAAAAAAACTTATTACCCATTAACTGGTATAATATTTTCTCGCAAATGTTCGTTTGAACTTTATAGACCAGGTATATTTCATTTTAGTATTAGATGCACTTTATTTTTTTTTATTATTTTTTTATTCGTATGTTTATTTCTAAATAGGTAAAGGTAGAATTCTGATTATGCCCGTAATGTAGCAACTGGTTTTGTTTGAATACCGTACTAACTATACCTATATCTGCATTCTTCTTTATTTGTAAATTTTTTCCACTTGTCAGAAGAACGTCGATATGCAGATGACATTTTTAACGCTATTTCTTAAGACCTTTGATAGACAAAGAACTATTTTTTTGGTTTCCTATTCGTATATAGGCCAGCTAGAGTGCAAATAAAGAAATACCAATATCATATCATGCAGAATTCTAATAAATTTGGGGGGGGGGACGAAAAATGAAGAGAACGGAGAAAAAAGTGTTTTGCAACACTTACCCTAGAAAACAGACATTTTCTTGCCTATTCGCTATAGGTACGTCAGGAGTGGGTAAGATTACCAAAAAAATGACTGGAATCACGGATTCTTTTAAGTTTTTAATAAAGTGATTCAAGTCCGATCACAAATCACTTCCCAAACAATGATCCAAATCCAGATCACGGATCATGTGGAAAAAAAAGGATCCGTTCACATAATTTTCGCAGATCTTGTGTATGATTTGAAACAGATGTTTTTTTTATAAATTTTGAAAAAATAAATGAATAATATTCAATTGTATTTTTCATTTTCCCTGATTTTTCATTTTTTTGGTAAACGGATCCTGAGAAAAAGATTCGAACAAATAGTCCGGATCCTTCATCAAAAAATGATTCGAATCAAGGATCACGGATCCTCCAAATGAAAATGATCCAAATAGTTCGGATCCAGCTCACTCCTGGATACGTAAAGTAGGAGATTTTACCTAAAAGTCGAAAAGCAAAATTTTGCGCATGCGCAGCGTGAAACTTGATTAGATTATTAAATTATTGTCTTGGCTGTACGTGCGCACTATGTCTTATCCAACATTATGAAATTTCTGCACATCCGGATTTTGTGAAAAACTAATTATCAAGTTGTCACTTCAACTGAACACATTTCAGCATTGAAACAAACCTCTCTTATTTCACTTAATGATTCCTCAGCCTCTGTATTTAGGCTAGAGAGGAAAATAAACAAACTAAAAAAACGCTAATTAATAGAAAATCAGCCGGTTTTTGGAATCTAGAAACTTCTCCTCACTCACTCAATGAATCCTCAGCCACTATTTGAGTAGATGGTGTTGGTATTTTTGGAAAGAAGAAAAAATTTTCTCGAATTAGCTTCTCATGTAATTTTTTAATCATCCTCAGCTGCATGGAAATAAACGAACGATAAAAACGTAAATTAATAGAAAATTTTCTGTTTTTGGAATCTATAAATCTCTCGTCTTTCAATCAATAATTCCTCAGCCTCTATTCCATCAAAGTTTTTATGCATCGTTAGCTACTCGAAAATAAACGAACAAAAACATGCAAACTAAAGAAAATTAGTAGTTTTTGTATTGTTCTTAAAATACATTTTCAAACATTTTTTTTTTGGCGAAAATTTTTTTTTTAGTAGGGTGTTGTAACAATTAGTATGTGACACTCGTGCAAAATAGGTGATTGCTACTCGTGTGATTTGCATCACTGCTGCAAGAATCACACTCGTATCAAAATCCCTTACTTTACGCACTTGTGTCACAAATAGTAACTATAATTCGGTTTTTTTATAAACTAAATAAAATACTGTAAATAATGAATTAATTGACTTCAAACTTTCAAGTGAAATTTTAAATTTTAATACCTAGTGAAGAATAATTTAACAACTAGTATGTGTGAAATACAATGTGAGATGTCGATTATTTGGAAATTAGGCGGGTGTAATCCTTTAACGACATTAAAATGGAAATTTTGATCGAAAAAGTCGCAAATTTATCAAATTATGTTAACCTGTAGGCATGTCTGAGGACATTTTTTTAAATTATTACAGGATAATGATTTCGAATTGAGTTGGTTGAGAGTAAAGTCAATCAATAACAATGAGTCGAATCGATCGCAGCGCCTTTCAAATATATAAATAATTATGTTCTTTATGGGGTAGTGCTTCGATGCTCAGCTTTGCAATCGAACGAAATTTGGAGCCAATATTTGAAAAAATTTATTCTCAAATATTACCAATTGTGGTGTGGATCAATCGGACGGTACTTCCGATACGTCAAATTTAATTCTGATTGTGGTCTTTAAAACACCTTCGTAATTTTCGATCAGTGGCTACGAAATTTAAGACAACGATTTTATTTATGAATTTATCATCTATACCTACTAACTTTTTTGACAGTTTTGGTTGTAATAGGCTGCGGTTTTTGAAAAACTATACATTTTCTAATGCTCCGGCTGCTGCATATTAGAGTAGGTATCTATTTTTAATTCAATCTTCGCGTTTACACCTCGTCAGTCGCCTGTGGGTATGCATTTCTTTTCACCGAATATGGTTTGAAAAATTTCTCGTAGGCTAAATTTCAATTTTACGAAATACAATCCACGTGAAATTAACGATTTCGGCCGCTTAATCCACAAACGTAATACTTATCCTTTTAGAGGAACATATGTTTTGTTTAAATCGAAATGAGAAAATATGAGTTAGAGGAGAAAAGAAGAAAAAAAAATATTACCAAGTAACTGGATATCGTACGTTGCAACGCATGAATGATTATGCCAAAATTTAGAGGGAAAAGAAAAAGAAAAAGAAAAACGAAACCAGTTCTGGTTCTAATACGTCAGTCTCAATCAAAAATTGAATAAAACGTGATAATAATATTGTTCGTGTTATGTAGGTAAGAACTATTTATTTTATTTTATTTTTTAAACTCCGTCAACGTTGTTAATGTTCGAATAGGCAAATCAAAGAGGGAGAATTACGGTATATATAATACCACCACCCCCTTCACGAATAAAAATGGCGTTTGCATGTAAGTAATGAATTCAGTCAGGTTTCTCAATAAAAGCACGAATCGAGCGAAAATTAACCCTTCATTTCGTATGGGGGAGTACGCCTAAAATTTGGAACTCGATGGGGTTCTCTTTTCTTTTCTATCTCTTTTTTTTTCCCTATTAAATGGGAGGGGTCGACGTTTTCCAAATTTAAAAATAAAATACGTGTGTGGGATTGTTGAACGCCGAGAATACACTGATTTATTTTTTCTTAAAATGTACCTATTTCGCTTAGAACCTGCTTCATCGAGCTTTTGTATTCTTGTTTGGTGTATACGTATACCGTTTGTACCTATGGATATCGTTAAACTAATTCTAATTTATTTACCATTGACTATTGTCTAAAATGACGGTTTGTATTTTCATAATCGGACTATAGGGCAGAAAGAGAAAAACAAAATGACATACACAAGTTACAACTACTGGCATATAGTAGAGTACCTATACAGTTATAAACCATTAGCTAGAGATTATATAGGAAGTCAGTAATAACTTCAGCTTGTATCATATAATATGTCGTCGGTCCGAAAAAACTAAATACGTTAAGCCAGTTGGAAATTCATTGATACATGCCCATAAATATGTCATGTTTGAATTGAATTTAAAAATTTCTAAGCTATTTTCCTCCTTTTCAGAATTGGACGATGAGCCGGAAGGAAAACATATTATGCCTGTCGATGTTAATCAAACTTTGTGAAGATTTTGTCTGAATAAAATAAAATTATACTAACCTACACTGTTGAGTAGTACTTACATGTATCTAGCCGGGTAACAATCTGTTATGATGAATGGGAATCAAAATTATCTCCAAGTTTAGGGCTAGAACTTGTTCTGCGGAGATCGGTTGGCACGATATACTATTTTATGTTGGCTACTCTTTGCAAAATCGCCTATAGTGATAATTTCCTGTACCTGCCGGCCACAAACTCATTCTTTTATGGATGCCAGCTGTAACCTACAAATGACTGATCAACCATAATCATACATTATTTTCGTTGACCTTACTGGATTATTTTAGTTTCTTTCATTTCCTCTAATCATGGTGCTTCCCTGTTAATGATGTAGTTAGAACGAAGATTCTTCAAATGGTTCATCAAAGTCATGAAACTTATGGTGACACTTCTCAAGACAAACTATATGGAAATAGTGATGGGTAGTTCGTTCACGAGTTACGTTCGTTTGAACGAGTCCTAGAAGTGAACTAATTGATCATTTAGTTCACATCTAAATGAACTAATTCATTAGTTCTTTTTTTTTTTTTTTTTTTGATAGTTCTCAGTTCTCATCAGTCTACTCTACTCGATTCATTGATCAAACTGAAGTTGAAGTAAGTAGCAGTCGATGAGTGAGTCAAACATTTAACCAATAGTTCTAGCATAAATTTATGAATACATTATAATATCATATAATAAATGTTAGATACCAGAAGTTGGTACTATTGGCATCAAGATACACTTCAGTTAAGTTCTCGTCGTTTTTATCGTGCTATTGTATTATATTTGTTTCTGGTCATGAGGTGATGCTCACTTACCATTGTAATCAATATGGCGACATTACATTAGTTATGTTTCGTTTTTCTTTTAATAAATTAAGTTTAACTTTTCAGTTGTTTCAAGTTTATTTATGAAATAAATCAAGCAAACACGTATTTAAACAGAACTCAGTTGTTTGAAATTGGTGTCGGATTAAAATATAAAGATAAATCAGTTGATTTAAATGATATGAGCCAATCATGAATCGGCTGACTGAAGTGATCGAGTTGAAAAATTTACTGAACTACGGAATTAATTGAACTAGTTCATTTAATAAAGCAGACTCGATGAACTAAATCCACCAAATGAACTAAAATTCCTATCTCCATATATGGAAAAACTGTTGAATATGAGTGTCCTCCATATTTGATTCCTCCCACTGGTAACACTGTTATTAGTTATCCTGACCAGGATGATGCAATATCAGTTTATAGTTACTCGTGTATAGTGTGTGTGTATTGTTGTGTATTAATTAATTATGTGCATTAATAATGAAGTGTATATAAAGCACACTAGGTGGAGTTTCTATGCATCCAGGTTTTTTCCCATCTTGGAGCTGTAAATACATTTATTATCAGCTCCTATATATTATGTTTTTATTTCTTCATTTTTACGACTCAATATTCTCAAGAATACAACAAAAATTTATCTTTAAAATTGGATGAAAGTCGAAATCTATATCCTCAATTGTACCTATATTCTATTTTTCCAAACTGATAATGGTTAGGTTAGGTATCGATTTTCCACCTAAAAACTATGAAATTCTATACTGTAGATATAGTAATTTCATAGAGTGAGGAACTTCTTGGAATTACATACTGAAATTATTGGCTTGTACGTTTCGAGTGCATTTATCAAGTTCTCTTTTTTGCCTTTGTCATCAGAATATACAGGTAAGTGCTTATACCTTATGAAAAAAACGTAAAATGTCAAACGCTCACTCGTGAATTTCTTCATGTTTCGAATTTTTATTCTTTCAAAGCCAATTGCTTGATTTCCCATTCGGCACTAGAAACAGTGTCTCACGTAACAAATTTTGAGAGGCAGCAAAGGTTGAAGCGAAGCCAAAAATAAGTTTCTTTGATTAAATATTGGTTGCTTTATCAAACCGGTGTCTCATTTAGTCATTTTATTTTTACATATTTTCAACTCAACAACCCTAATTCCTGGAAAAATATGAAATTTGATCGCGGTTTTTTTTTTTTTTACTCATTACCTACCTGTGAAGCGGTGGCAAAACTGCAGACCAGGCTCTGTCGAAGTATTTTAAATTCTGAAAATACGAGGGATTCTCTCCCTCTAATATTTTCACCGCTCATCAGTTGGTGCAGGTTATTGCACTTCACTCTGGACACCGACCTTAAACAAAAGTAGAATATTTACTTTTGACGTCATCTAGCCAATATTCGCACAGTTTTATGGCGGGTAACTATGCAAACGTGTATTTGGAAAGAAATTTGCATTATTATTGATTGATAACCGCATGGAATTCATGCGGGTACTTCTGCAAACCTGTATTTGGAGAGAAAAAGTTTATTCTTAGTGTCGTACAGCAAGATGTCGCGAGAAGGGATATATTTGAACACTTTTCTACTATAGTACCTTCTGATGGTCGAAATTTTTAATCAAATTTCATCGAATACAAGTACACAGTTAGCAGGTATGGGTCTACGTTTATGTCCTTTGCACCTCATCACACCCTTTTACTTGCACAAATGTGGATATTCTCCATTATTGTGCAGTCAATCGTGTCGAGACAGTAACATTATGTTCAGTGTACCAACTGTACACACACAACTCAAGCCACTCGTTCGTATACGTGAATCATCTACACGTGTCGATCTCCCATTGCATATATATATATAAGAGCTATGGTAGGTATCGATCTCTATAGTGAACCACAATATAATTTTTACGTGAGGATATGGAGGTGAAACGTCTTAGTCGAAAGATGAAAAACGAAAATCACTTTAAAATATTCGAACTCTTTCTCATCCAAGAATATAGACCTCATTTTCTTAAACGCATGTACCTTGAAAATTATCGTTTTTTTCTCT
Organism: Ericerus pela; assembly: GCA_011428145.1. Lineage (NCBI taxonomy): Eukaryota > Metazoa > Arthropoda > Insecta > Hemiptera > Coccidae > Ericerus > Ericerus pela. The sequence continues at coordinate 1,150,113 of WOFM01000275.1, forward strand.
TGCTTCAATTTGGACCGACATTTTACTTCAAATGCTGCTTGGCATTATATGCAAATGTTGTAATACAGAAGGCACTCTACAAGTCATTTTCAGCATGGATTCCAATGTTTCATTGACTGTATTGGACATAATTTGGTAAAACATCACTGCTATAAGAATAAAAATAAAAAAATTACTATTTTATTTTAGTTTAAAAGGTCTTTCTCTTTTTATCTTACAATTGGGCAAGTCTGCAACTGAATAACCCAGCTACCGGTATTTCTCTTTTGAAAAAAAAACTCTAACGCAGCAGAGCTACGCCAGAAAATGTAGGTTTTTTAAACAAAAAAATTCGAATAAATAAATAAATACAGTTAAAAAATGAAAATATCAAAAGTATTTTCCAGAGTGTTGGGTAAACGTTTAATGAAGTACGACGGAAATTTGTAGCGAATAATTGTATTTCGTGGTTATAAAATACAGGCGTTGGTTATTAAATGATTGTTTAGCAAATAAAATAACAGCAGACTTGTTTTCCACGTAGTTCTTTTATTTCATCTGGAATTACGAGTACCTACTTCTTAGCAAAGGTTCAAGATTTTTTCAAATCACTTCTACGCATGAAGCATCGAGTCGATTGAAACCAACCTGCGCATAATATTAGAATATAATATATTTAATGTCTCTACCAAATTTCGTGCTTATTACATGAAAATTATTCATTTTATAACCATTGAAACTCCAAAAATGCAACACAATAGGTTGCAACGGACGCATCATCCGGCCAATCTAAACCAAAAACAATAGGGTTTCTTCTCGTTAAGGTCTCAATAATTGTACCAAATTTCAAGACTATAGGATAAAAATTCCAACCTATTCAGCGTTACTTAGAAATGTACGTGTATATATAAATATATATAATATAATTATTATGTATATGAATTTCAGGTAATAGTGCCAAAAATTTCCTGGGGTCAGGATCGACAAAAAACAGACTAACTCCGACACCCTGAGTCTCAATACCAGATTAATTTTAATATGTAGATTTTCTTTTAAAACCTACATAAAAAACAAGACAAAGCATTATTTCGTTCAAATAAATTACGAAGAAAATTATTCATGCATGTTAGTATAGTTACACTATAACCATTGAAGCAATTTCTCCTTTATTTTTTCGTTTCTCAAATAGTTTTAACAAAAAATGCGTAAGATCTTGTAAAAAAAAAAAACCTACCCTAAGGAAAAAAGAGTAACATCGAGAAAGCGGGGGGAGGGGGAGTTCGAAGAAAGACAAAATCAATCACAAATGCGGAACGTCAAAGTAGCTCTTAAAACATGACTTTACTTGGGAGGTCCGACTATTCTGTAATTGCGCTTTCAAGTAGGCAGTGTTCCGTGTTTTGTTTATTCTTTTTTTTATTTTTTATTATTTTTTTGTGAAAGAGGACGAATGTAAATTTCAACGACACGGGAAAATTCTAAAAATATGTCAACGTCTTTTTTCGTAACTACCTTCTTTTTTCACGTTGTTTTCAGTATTGTTTACGAAAAATTACTATTAAGCATTGTCAACAATAATCGATAATATGGCTGAAAGAATGAAGGGAAAAAAACTTTTTTCACTCTTCCAAAAATATCTCATTAAAAAAAATGTCAAACGAAAACGGTACTTAAAACCAAAAGATATGAATGTAATTAGTACAGAGCGTACCTATTTGATGTGGATATTTGAAAAGTGTGAAAAAAATTAAAAAATAAATAAATAAAGCGATGCGATGAACTTAGAATATTATAAAACGACCGAATGGTGAAAAGCAAACTTCAGGTAAGTACAATATCATGTTCAGAAATTAAGGATGGTCGATTCGACAGGGAATTGAGTTCTTTTTCCCCCAACAGTCATTCAGGTGATAATACACAAACTGATAAATCGAAACCATTGTGCACAAATTGAAACCATTGGGCACGAATATATTTCATATTCTCCTCATCTCACTTGTCTCTGTTTCCCACTTTTTCACTTGTCTAGTAAAAACTATAGATATCACAGTGTAGGCTAATATTTTGTCATAATATACATGGGAGGTGCGTTTGGAACACTACCCCATAACTACACGTGGGGAAATGTCAAAAATTGCGTACTTCTTAAGTTTACGCATTGGCTTGTTCTCAAAAATGGTGATGCGGGTAACACCGTCGATGAGTAAATCTTATTTCCTGGATCAAGTTATTGTATACCTAACGTTATTTCAGTTCTATGACTCATTTGGTCACACATTATCAGTGAAAATATTTTGTTAATATCTTTGAACTAATTTGGTAGAAAGCGCACATAAGCTGTTATACCAGATAAAAAAGTAGTTTCAATAACAATCTAAATATTATTTCAATTCGATGCCATTTAACGATTATTCCTTGGTTTTTTTTTCAAGGTGGTCTGTTACAGTGTTGAGGAATTATTAGCATTTTTATTAAAAAAATTGATTCTTTCTAAGATTGCGCACTAAAACTATGTATAATTTCAGTAATAACCTTGGTAATTATGTATAAATTAGGAGGTTATTTAAACATTGTCTTATTGTAGGAACACGAAGATGTAAAATTGAAAACTACCATGGCAAAAAATATTTGAAAAAGCCAAAAAATGATAGCTACAAAACCAGTGAAACAAAATTACTTGTTTGTTTTCCAGACTATATGTACTTGGAAATTGTATCTCGATGAAGATACAGATTAGTTATGTTTGTACTATAATTTCAGTTTTTTTTTCTACAATGGACCATGATATCTTTGGAGCTATATTTTTAGGGAATTAATTGTAGCGTAATTTTAGGCAAGCATCATACAAAGATTGCGTACTTGACTTTTTAAAAAAAATTAATATACCCCAAAAAGAAGGAAGGATAATAATTTTTTTTAAACATATATACTTATCTATTGAAGTTTAGTGTTTTAAGAACATATACTGTAAAATGTTTGTAATTTTATCATCAATAAGAGAGGAGCTATATACGTCCATTTGAAAATTAGGTGTGAAATCTTACACACAGTCCCTCTATGTAGGTGTATATACCTACATCTTTTTTTTTTGGATGACCAACAATGTAGGTATTCATTACTTATTATTACACGCTTTTATTGTAGTCGCAGAGTACTAACATCTAAGGGTGCTGAAATCGAATTTTGTTGCTATCAGTTATCTCTTCTCAAGGTGCTTTTCTTTCAACTCAACTTACTGTTTATTTTTTCCACTGCTTATGTAACATCGCGGTAGTAATGTGTCTGTTCAGTTGAGGGTTTGTCGTGATAAAATTACCACATAGATAGAATTTTCACTTTTCTAATGTAAGTTATTTTTCAAAGTTATGGATATGAGACTTTAGTGTGAGAAGTTTTAATCATCTTATAAAAGCATATTTTAAAAAATTCATTTTTACATAACTTATTTATTTTTCAATTGAACTTCAGCTACCTTCCCATTTTACTCACCACCTAGAGAATATATTTGGTATAGAGAAGGGGAAGGTATGGTCTGGATCCGGTGTTCATTTGTCCACCAGCATGAATTTTTCAATCACACATTGGAGCACCAATTGAACCAAACTGAAGTGAACTCACACCATTTTGAGTTGGGAATGTGTCGTCGGTGGCCAGACTTTTATGTTTTTGACAGACAATATACAAAGAGGATGTTCTTTTGGGTGTTTCCAGTTCGGTCTGTAATCAGAAAAGGGAAAAAATTACTCGAGAAAATTAAAAAGATAAGACTTCGGCTTGTTAAGCATTTTCTTTTTTAATAGATATGATTAAAAAAATGGTTAATCCACTCTGAAAGATACATCGTGAAAATAAAACAAAAAAATAACCATAAAAAACTAAAATTACAAAAAAATTTTACTATTATAAGATTTCTATTACGGGTTGCCGGGATGATAGGCTAGGTCACATAGCAAGACGCCATGGAGAAGCTTGCCAAATTGTTGATTCAAACATCACTACTCACAGCACTACCCTAAAAACACCTATTACAGCCTATGATAACGCAAATAAAAATATCCTCTTTGACTGAACATAGACGCTTCTGACAAAAGAGGATTTAATTTTGTGGAATCTGATTGAAAATTTTTTTTTGGGGGGGCGCCCTTACACCACCACAAAAATAATAAGAAGGAACAAATTTTTCAAAATATTTGGATGTAGCTGGTGCTGCCCAATAACAACAAAATATTTAGGTATTTAATTTTTGTTGAAAATATAATCTCTACGATTTGAATCTGCTGCCTGTCTACTGTGGCAGAATTTTACACACACAGAATAGTAAGCTGGGTGCCGTGCATGATATTTACATTAATCATCATATTTTGTCTTGGCCGAATTTGTAATTGGCGAATGGTAACGGTAAATATTCGCTTACTGTTATTATTTTGAAATATTTAGGTCACCAAAGTTTCCCAAATATAACTGAGCAACTAATTACTATAGTTTTGAAAAAATTGTACTGCTCACTAATTCAGCCCTTACAATTGTAACGGCCAAAAGAGGTGGTAATGTACCTAATTAAGACCACTTTTGGGAGTACACCATACACGAAATATTACGTACTTTAAAAGCAGTAATACTTCTAAAATAAATTCAAGTTTATCATCCACACACTATCGTGGACCTTAACATTAATTAGAGACTCAATAATATTTCAAACACATGAGTAGTTTACACATTTAATAAAATAATAATTTGTACATCACAGTACATAAATATACGTTAATAGTTACACATATATTATCACAATTCAACAAGCAAGACTATCTGTTCACTAGAGACTTCTACAAGAGAGGTTCCAGGTACTTAGAAGTAGCTGTCGAGGAACTGTCAAACTGTACTATATCTATTCCGCTGAATCGAGGGGTTATATATTCGTTCAGGGTATGAAAACGTACGTGTTGGATAGGTAAAGTGAGGTAGGGTGTTGTTATTATAGGGTTGTGCTGACTCGTCGAGTACTCGAGGGACAGGTACAATAAGGTCATGAATATACAGAAAGTATATCTATATTTATAAAATTAAATACGGGTAATTTAGTGGTTGTTTATAAAGAGTTATAGGATTATAATTGTTGATAAATATCTACGTTTTTGGTATTTGAAAATGAGTGAACGAATATGTTCGTCATTTCTAAAAATAGAGAAAATATACGTTACAACGATAGTTGGATAAAAAAAAATGTATGTATAAAAATTGTATTGTTCCGAATTTTATATAGGTACATTATTTTTGTAGGAAGTATCTGTATTGTATATCGCTTGGTTATCTTATCGATGATAATTAAAGAAAAAAACAAAAAATACTAATATTACCTAGTCCGACGTTGGAGCTCTCTTGCCTTTGAATAAAAGCACTGGCTATGGTAGGGTTGAGCAATTATATCATTTGTTGAGGAGACAACCTTCATCATGAGAAATCAAACATTTGTAACATACTTAACCAGTGTGCATATTTGCATATTTAATTTACCGGTCTTCCTTATCAGGGCCTCGGATAGAAATCTCGGGCTGAGGGGGAATAAACTGATGGGTCACTGATGGGTCCTCAATGCCAGCTGCAGAATTTATCTCTAGTGGGGAATTATAAATTGAGAAAACGATTTCGCGAGCTTCAGAATTTTTTCACCTGTTTTTTGTATTCTTAAACACGTATTTTAGTGTTTTTTTTTTTTTTTTTTTTTATCCTGGAGGATTGGAGATCCAAAATCTCCTCATGGATCTGCGTTAATGCCTTTTTTTAACATTTACTTGAAAATTGCTATTTATTTTATAATTTAGAATTTTTCAGGCCCTTTGAAAAAATCCGCTCCCGGTACCCTTATACTCTTTCCCCACCCTCTCCGCGGGCGTGTTCCTTATATAAAATATTCATACGTGGGCTACGTTGGTCTCAAATGTTTACAATATTTTGAAGTAGGTCGAGAGTCGTGGTTCGAAGAAATTTGGGAATCGCAGCTGTCGAAAATTTTATTCTTAAGACGTGTTGCAAAACACAGGTATTCGTCTTCATAACAGAGAAGTACAGGCATTAGTATGAAGAAAAAATTCTACCAAAACAAATGAGTAGCACCCTATAATGGCTTCTCTTCAGCCACCGATAAGTTCATAATGGCCTAATCTAGGCTCTCGTGTAGTGTTTCAAACTTGATTCACAAAAAAAAAGCGAATACAAACACACAGTCAATACATAATCCTACGCTTTTATAACTGAATATATTTGTCTTCTAGACCACCTTCACCCATCTATACTCTCTATGGCATACCAGCGCCACTGCATTACGTCCACGCCAAGTCATTAATCTTATCGACATAAAAAAAAAAAAAAATTATAGAGAAGATACAACAAAATGCTAATTATACTACATTTTACAATTAAACGATGAAAAGAAGATACAATACGTTAAAATATCAAAGGAATAGATGGAAGAAAAAAAAAAAAAAACAAAGAAAAAAAATATTTCGCAGCGGTAAACATCAAGTCTTAACTTTTTTTTTATCGACTGGAACGAAAAAAAAAAAAAAAAATTCTCAGAGTCGACATTCTTTATAATGTAAAAGTAAGTATGTGTATAAGTTATACCTTTGAAAAAAAAAAAGTAAAATTCTATTAATGAAGAAGCGAAAGAAAACGAGGGAAAAAAATTTCTTTAAATAAAAATTGTCGAGTATACGAGGATGGATTTTTGTTCTTAAGTTTTTCTATAGTGAGAAAAAGTTTAATGAGGCGACGGATAAGAACAGCTGTACCGCTTTTAATAACAATAATAAAAATTAAAAAAAACTCTAGCGCAGCAATACTTCGCCAGAAAACCGGCAGTTTGCCAATTAACATCTCCAATTCAACGAAAAGGCTGAAAAAATTGCAAACAAAAGTGTGGACAGTTATCGATATATCTAATAAACACATTGTGTCGTGGTCTCATAGAAAGTAGGCAGGAGTGAACACAATGGATCTTGTCACGATATATTGATCTATCGAAATTTCATGGTTAAAGTTTTAAGTAAAATAAATAGAACAACGCCACTGAACTTAATTACAGAAAATATACTTATTTAAAGTCACATAGCCAACTTGCTTTTCTCAAGTAATTTTCTTTTATTTTTCATTTTTTTTGAAAACTATTGAATCAATAGACACTAAACTCCTAACAGACCTGATCCTACATAAGGACTATATTTTCTGAAAATTTTAACCCTATCCTTTTTATAGTTTCCTCAAAAACCTGAAAATAGTCATTTTTCCCGAAATTTATTATTTTCTGGTTTTCTCAAAAACTGCTGAACATTCAGGAACCAAACTTCCATAAGACTTGCATACAGGGTGAGGCGAAGTGACACGCACCATAATGAAACTCTCTACATTAGTGTGTGTGAATAATATGCCGCGAAAGTAAATGGTAATACAAATTTGCAATGAGTGAGGCGTTAATGACGCACAAAATGTCAATAAAGATTAAATTCGATTAGTAGGGTTTAAGATTAAAAGTAATAATAAAAATAATAATATTGAAATTAATAAAATTCATTTTTTATTAAAAATTTCTTTATAAGAAAATAAAATTTGCAAAAATTATAGCCCAAAAAAATGTCAATAAAGATTAAATTCGAATAGTTGAATTTGAGATTAAAAGTAGGTAATAATGAAGATAAATCACTGTGTCTTATTTTATTGTGTCCATGTTCTACACATCTTTTAACTTTCATTTTCACATGGTGCGTTATTAACGCCTCACCCATTCCAAATTTGTATTACATTTACATTTAGCAGCATATTCACACGCACCAATGTAGAGAGTTTTATTATGGTGAGAGTCATTTCGCCTTACCATGTATACATGAGAACGATGTTTCGCGAAAATTTAAGGCTGAATCTTTTTGTATTTTTCTCAAAATCCTGGAAAAACCACTTTTCGAGGAATTTTTTGTTTTCCAATTTTCTTAAAAACTATTGAACCAATAAATAACAAACTCCTATCAGATTTGGTCCTGTATCATAACTACAATTCATGAAAATTTCAGCTCTATGGTGAACTCAACTTTTGAGTGATACAAATATATATACAGTGGATACTTCTCAATAAGGACAGATTGGATGGTACTCTTTTTGTCCGTAACATGCGGTGTCCCAATTAGACGATGTTGAGAGTTCAAATGACAATAACAAAAAAACAACAATTAAAGGTTAATTTCCTTATTGGACTTCTGATAGGCACGTTAAAAACAGATAAATTATTGAATAATTATATTTTACATATCTAAATATGTATTTATGACAAAAAGAAAGGAAGATAACAAACTGGGGTTTTGGTAGGAAGAAGATGGTAGGGGGTACTTTTTCGCAAGCTATACTGAAACTAATAGGCTCAAGACAACTTGAAATTATGAAAGATAGGAAGAATAATAACAAAAACTAACATAATTATAGGTATGTACTATCTCTAATGAACTAATATAAAATTATTATCATTTTCAATAACAATTCAAGGGCAATTCTTCTTGTCTATGGACTTCTTTTGTCCAAATAAACCGATGCATTATCCTCAATTAGTGGTTTGATTTTCTATAGCTTTATATAATTTGTCTTGGGACTTCCCAGATTTGTCCACTATAGTTAATTTATATATATATATATATAATAATAAAAACTCTGAAGTGCAGCCAGCAGTGCTTTGGTTTTTTCCAACACAAGACTTTTGCTAGCATTGATATGGTAACACTGTTCAATTCTTGATTTGGTGGAAACAACCAAAAATTTCGAAAGTTGGCGCATGTCCATTTTATTTTGTGACATAATAAAGGGGAATTTTTGGCCAATGAATTTCTCGGCTTTACGTTCATTATAGTGATATATATATATATATAATTGTATATATTGATATTACTAATCTCATAAGATGTGATGAATCAAACAAACAACCTGAGACCCAGTCTCATTTAAATAGTTAGAGACTGCTGTTTCAAATATTGTGAAGTGATTGTCTACACAAATATTAGGAATTTCACGGGGGTAAGGCATACTAAATTAAATCACAAAGTAATATTCTTGCTGTGAATATTGAAATTCCTTGAAAAAAATTCAAAACAAAAATTTGTTGCAAGAAAATTGAAATATTTTGCACAGAGATGGTACCTAAATGAAGAAATTATTTGATTTTGGAACATATTTTACCATCAAATTTCTGATAAAAACATTTTTCAGCTAATTTTTGATAAACACTTTCTTATTAATTTCTTAAAATCCCTCCCATTACTATGGCATTTATTCTGCTCATTACACTATATTTTCTTCTTTTTTTTTTTTTTTTTCATTCATAATATCAGAACAACTTTTCAAAATAATTTTTCATATTTAAAAAAAAAAAAAAGATTCTAAAATGAAATAAAATGAAACATGCGAATAGGTATGTAAATGATGGATTTAAGAAAGTCAGTTAGAATTATAGCACATTCTAATAGGATAAAAAAATCAATCAGCAAATAGCACGTGTGAAATTAAATTAAATTAGTTTAAATGCAGAATATTACTATAACTTTGTGATACCCAGGTATATAAATTCTCCTGTAGACTTCAAATTTTGTGAACATCATTACACACTATGAAAGTACAGGAAAACATTGCAAGACCCGATATTGAGTGTCACAACGTCGAAAGTAGTTTCACGTAGTTAGAGTGATTTCCAGAAATTTATCTGTATATTATATGCATACCGTCAGTACACTTATTATACCCAATATAGGTATGTATACCTATACAGGGTGATGCACAACATCACACACCATTCAGAAACTCCATTTGGAGCGTGATGTTTTGCATCAACGTGAAAATTATACCACTGTCGATGAGTATTGACACACCATAAGAAATATCATGCTAAACGAAAAAATTAGGTGTATTTAGTACAATTACATGCAAATCGATAGCAGTTCCTGCGAGTAAATATGAAAATACGTATTATTGATGAGAGTAAAAAACCAAAAATTCAACCTTTTGAAATTGAGCAAAAAATGACAGGAACTTGGACCCCCTCAGAAGTTTTATATCCTAGTTGGTAGTTTCGCCTCCAGTATTTCGCCGTACCATTGTGAAATAAATGTTGCTGTCAGATTAATATGGGGGCAAATTATAAAATCGACAATGTAAAACAGTTAATAATTGAAAGTTAACTGACGTATAAATGAGTGTGAAGTGAAAAAGCTGCGTACAACGTATTAGGTATTATTATGATCACAATATTGTTAGATATAAAGCTGAAATTGAATTTTTGAGGGTTGGATAAATGGATTGTTGAATGTTGATAAGGCTGTTGAACCACTAGTGATTGATTTAAAGGCCAACTCCGATTCTGATTAGTGATATGTAATGTATCCACTGCCCCCCCCCATTATGGAGTAGTTTATCAGTTGATAATTCGCAGCGCATATTTCAAATTTTATGTTACAAAAATAAAGAACTTACTATGCTCGTGGATGGTGCGTCAATATTCATCGACAGTGGCATAATTTTCACGTTGATGCAAAACATCACGCACCAAATGGAGTTTTTGAATTGTGCGTGATGTCGTGCGTCACCCCGTATACAGTATACACACGTTTATTATACCGTATCGATACATAGGTACACATGTATGGAAAAAAATTAGGTGAAAATGGGAAAATGGTATCAATCGCATGGTTTCCTCACGAAACGGATGATTTCCGTGGTTCTCGTCTCTAACCCTGTTGCAAGGTCAATTTTAATACCGCGTTTGCCAGCAAACTGGCTAAAAAAAGAAAGAACAGACGAACTATAAATGGACGAAGGTGAAGGAACGAGATGTGAACAAAAATTTACTACAAATTGTATAAATAAATGAGCCGTGGTATACATCTCGCGGTACAATTTCCTCTCATTCTCTCCTCTTTCTATTCGATTCTATTTTTTTATTTTATTTTTTATTTTTTTTATCATTTTGATTCTCTCCTCAAAAACCAGAAGTCTCATATCTCCCTCGGGAAACACATTTGATTAAGGCAATATTCACCCTTCTTTACCACTCGCATATTATCAGTGCCACATAAAATGGTTTCCAGTCATTTGTACGACAACGATGATTTCCAAAAGAGAAGAAAAATAGAGAGAGAAATCAGTACAAGAACGAAAAAAGTCTTTATTTCACTTTTTTCACCGTTGCATTATGCCGTCATTATCTTCCCTTCTGGGCGAACTTGTACATAAAAATTTTTTTGTTTGAAGTAGTAAAAAAAAAAAAAAAAAAAAAAAAGTAAGAAGACGAAGAAAGTAAAATCAAATCCACGCTCGTTAATTTTTATGAACGGTGTACGCAGCACTTTTATAAGGTTTTTACGAGTTTTAACAGTCATTTTGGCGCTGTATTTGCGCAGAGTTTGTGCACTTTCGAGTGTTGTTAACCATATTTTCTGCGCTGTGGTGCATTGATAATTTTTCTTCGGTGGCATTTTCAAATTTTTGCAAGGAGAATAAAACGCAGGTGTATGTATTCGACAGGTGAAAGTCTGACAACAAATATAAGAATATTTTGGTAAAATCACGTCTAGAATTTGGTCACATTACCACGTAGGTATTCATACAGTTTTATGAAAAGAATTTTGCATTACTTAACCCTGAAATAGTTCACGACCAGTGGTTCTTAAACTTCTTCGAATAGCAGCGCACCCGAAAAAACTGCAAACATTCAGAATCAGCTTAGGATAAAATGAACGTTTTGCACATGTGAAGTTGGTGAAGGATAGTCGGTAACATGAGCTTCGACATGGAGCGAAGAGGGCAAATGCACTATTCGAAATTTTCCCCCTTAGATTTTCGTTGAATTTTGATTCAGAGAAACTATTCAAATTGGTCTGAGAAAAAGAAATTGGAACTTTTTAAGTTACAAAAAAACTAAATTTGCTTATATTTTCCTACAGGCAATTATACAGTGAACACCTTGTTTACAAAAATTAGATCCAATGTGAAACCGATTCATTATGTATAATAACATATAGGAGAACGTACCTGCCTGGTTGTGGGTAGTGGCCGGAAAGCTTTTCTGTAGCCCCCAATAAGAAAAACACAGGGTGTCTCAGTAACATTCACCCAGCCATATATTTCTTCGAAAATGTTGATTGTATCGAAAACAAGGCAAAAATAGGTTTGAATCTCATAATTTTTAAGTTATTGATTGGGCACAGTGTGCATGGTTTATTTTTCTCGATGAACTTAATCTATATTTTTGAAGATACACGGTTGGCTCAGTGTTAGAATGACACCCTGTAGACTAGAGACCTACATGAGTACGTAAAAAAGTAATCGTGTAGGAATCGCCGATTACCTTACAAAACGATGCGAGTACGTAATCGGAAAAATATTACTCGTAGCAGCGTGGCATCGTAGGCGTCGTAATGATTATACTCACATGTAATCGCCGTGCGTTTCCCCAAAGTTCTGCAACAATATTATAAACCCTATCTTGGAATGCATTGCAGTTAATAGTATTCGCATTCAAGTGATTACTAACGATGCCACAATGCGATGCCGATTACTTACTCGCATCGTTTGCTACACGAGTACGAGTACACATGGGTAATTGTATTACTCGTCTGACAAGTATTTTGTACTTGTAATCACACAATGCCGTACGTACTCGTGCAGGGCTCTACTGTATACATTTGAATGAGTCAACGAAACAATCAAAAGTTCTATTTGTATTGTATCGCCAGAGTCAAACAATATGTATATATCAACTATATTTTTGCATCACCCTTTCCAAAAGTACATTTTTTTACGCGTCTTGATGGAACAATAAGTGTAGCAAATTTCGATACAAAGTCAAAAAATTATTTTCTGCACATACGCACTTGCAACTTGAATTTCTCGCACATTTTGATCAATTTCTCACACATGTTGATTAATTTCTCACATGGGTTAGCTACTTTCTCAGTTTCTATTATTTCTCGCTATAGGAATTAAATACCTTATTTTTCAAAAACATTCTGAAAACGAGCAAACTGCGAAACATTTAAAGAAAAATTTTTTGGTATAAAAAAATTAAATTATTAATTATTATTTGTATCTGGAAAAAAAAATTCGTTGCAATTTTTTGGGAGACAGTGGGGGGTATTGCAAAAAAGAAGTGTGTGGAACACGTGCAAAGTAGTTCATTGATGCTCGTGTGATTTGCAGCACTCGCCTTCAGCTTGTGCTGCAAAATTCACACTTGTATCAAAATCACCTACTTTTTGCACTCTTGTATCACAAATAACTATTTTCTTTTTTAAATTCTTTTTGCAACTCATACATCAAAAAAAGGTTATTATTGAATCTTTGGTTAACAAAGTGTGAGATATCATCAAATCGATTAGAAATGGTCGAAAATGATTTTCATTTTTTTACTAGTGTAGAAATTGAGTTTTTTCATGACGGCTTAATTGTGTATTTCTTCACAGCGCTGTTTATATGTGCCACATACGTAAGTAGAGCAATGTCAATGTAAGAAAGGCTGTATGTTTTACGCAGTGATTCCCACCGAACAACAATATTCAGGATAAGGAAAGGGGATTTCCTAGGCCCCATTCTCAAAAAAAAGAAAAGAGAAAAATAAAAAGTAAGATTTAACTTATTCTTTTTTAGCTTTATAGCTTCATGTGAAGTAAATATTATTTCGTTACAGAAGGTTGGCTATACAGTATGTTGGTATATTTTAAAATCGTAGTAGTGATCCAAATAAAAGTTTATAATAAGTAGATTTTCATGGAATATCTCATGAAAACCTACGAAAAAATTTTTTGATTGCTCCAGTAGGTATTATAAAACCTCTCTTACAGATGAATCCTCGATTCTGCAACTGAACATAGATGCAATCTTCAATTTTTTAGGGAGGCAAAATTTTTTTCTCATCAGACTCGAATTTCCTCTCTACGGCTCTGACGATGATTCACCCTATAATTATTTAATATTATTTTACAAAATTCTGTTGATAAAAGGAAGTTGGTACATTTCATCGGATATAAATAATTTTTGTCTTGGTGTATTCATTGCAAAAAATATCGTAGACAGCTTGTTTTCCCTTTGCAAAAGTCAATTTGTTGCAATTACTAAACGGGCCGCAGGCAAGTGCCACAACATTGAAACTCGTTCCCAATCGCTCGTTTTCGCAAACCAGTTGCATAAAATATTAATATTTAAATCATAAAAATTGATTGATGTCCGATCATAAAAGAGAGGAAAGAAGAATCACAAAAACGAGGAAGAAAACGAACAAAAGTGAATGGAAACAGTTTCCCTCCGACTCTGTTTTGTTTTTTACTATCAACTTGAAATACATTTAACACTGTAACAATTGTGGCATAACTGAAAATTTGGGGCACCTCCGCTAAAGTTTTTGGGGCTTCATATTTTTAACGTCCTTTTTAACTGATTTAAAAAAAGAAATTTCTGTGCATGTTCGTCCGGTATAAATATATTTATACATATAATATACCTATTTTTGTATACATATATGTTCGCCGATCACTCAGTAACGGCTGAGTTGATTTTATTGATTCAGGATTCATTTGAAAAAGGATAACCGTGAGAAGGTTTCAATAAATTTTCGCTTAGATCGGATCAATGCTGGAAGCGTAACGGATCTGAAATTATGAACCTAAAATTTGAAATTCCAATCAATTTTTGTGAAAATTGGTATCTTGGAGGTTTTTGTTGGTTGCTGATTACGAAATTTTAACCGCCATCCGATTTTCGAAATTTAAAATTGCAGATCCAGTATTGTGAATTTGAAATTCTAAATTAAACCAACCTGAGTGAAATTTGGTAGGTTCGTGGGCAGAATGGCGGGTTTTATAATAGGCTCTTATTTTTTATATCTAGAAAATTGAAAATAAAAACTGAAAAATAATAAAATGTTTTTTGAGAAAATAAAACCTAGCTACAGCTACCTAAAAAAAAAGATAAACATGGCTACATTGAACAAATAAACTACTTAATACACTAAAGAGCAAACAATAATTTCTGAAGATACACTTCAAGTCGGTGTTAAATTTTAAGCAATTTAAGCAGGTAAGTTGATTCTTTTCTCGAAATTTGTCGTTGACTTAGAAAGTTTTGTTGAAAAAAGAAGAAGATGATATTACATAACATCCTGATCCTGACATCATCCGGTGGGGTAGCGGTCTTTTTGGCTCGCCCCCTTCAGCGTGGTTTGCTGATCGTTCACATAATCAAATTCGTCTAAAACCAAATACATCAACCCTTCTGGAACGGATAAACTACGTTTTCAAAAATAAAGTCATAAAAAAGAGGGTAATCACAACCCTTTTTGTTCGCATATCTCATTCATACGAATCAAATTCTAAACGTAAACAATTCGCTAAAAATGTTGGACTTTAAAAATGCTGAACTTAAAATTGTTGGACGTAACATTTCATACAAAACAAAACGAAAAAAAAACTCTAACGTAGCAAGCAAAGCTAGAAAATGTAGGTTTTCCTAACCCCCCCCCCCAAAAAAAAAAAATCTAAATAAGTAATTGAATATTTGATAATATTGAATTATGCAAAAACTATTTAATTATTGATTTTCGAATAAAATAACAAAAAAAGTGCTTTGATGACAGTTTTGTTTTTCTTTTAGAATATATCTCCCTTTGTTAGCAATAATTTAAGATTTTTTAAATCATTTATACACGAGAAGTTTTTTAAAATGAAGTGTCTAAGAAATTCACGGTAAAATGAAGGAATGAACTAATGTGGTGTATGACGAAGTTGTAAAACACGTATATTTTTAAATATCTATATTATACCTGGATAGCTCCCAAAAACTTTTTTTCATTTAGAAAATTTGGAAAAGTCAGTTATAAAGAATTTGTGTTTTTGGTAGTGGACATCATGAAACATGAACTTTTTAACCCCTCAAGTTGATGCTACCTCTCTTACAGCCGCCTAAAAACAAAACTTTGAACAATAAAATGTTTGACAGTTTTCAACTCAAAAACTATGGCGCTTATGAAAAGACCCGTGTAAACGAATTAATTGATAGAAAATTTTATGAGAACATTTTTCATTAGGAATGAAATTTTCTGTAGAATTGACCACAAGCGAGAAAATCAAGAAAATAACTGCCAAGTATGGTTTAAACATCTTGGAGGCCTGAGGAGGAGTAATTAACTTGAAAGATGGTAAATATTCTATTTTACATAGTTATCTCACTTCTAAAATAAACCTCCAAAAGGAAAAATATTATCTTCATTTTTTCTCGAGAAAAAAGGAGCAGTGGTAATATGGCGGACTTTTTAGCCCGCCACGTTGCAAAAAATACGCCACGTTACCTGTAAATTTACTTTTATGTATAATTATACGTATAAATTTCAGCTAATAGTGCCAAAAATTTTTCTGGAGTCATGAGACGAGAAACGAACCCACCCTCACCACTGGGTATCTTTTCGAAAACCTACATAAAAAACCGAGTCACAAAAACCGTTTTTACGAACGGAAGGATTTTCGACGCAGTAAATAAAACGAAAGATCAAACTGTACGCTTTTTACCCTCTAATATGGCCATCTCACCCCTACGTACTTTCTCAATAAAATTGTCTCGATTTTTGGTACAAAATTCGATAAAACGGGATTACGAGCATATTTAAAACTTATAAAAACCTACTGACGAGCGGTAAAAGTAAAGTAATTGTAAGTTAGAAAGAATAAAAACCGAAAATTTGTAGCCGAATCGTGAGTCTTAAAGTATTAGTCGGATTTATTGTGTACTGCGGGTTAAATATTCGAGTACTTCTTATCTTTGGGACTCCAAAACGATTACTCCATCTCGCAGCTATAAAAGAAAGAAAGGAAAGAAAATATAAGCAGAAGAAGAGAGGAAAAAAAAAGAAAAAAAGAGGAAAAGTAAAATGAAATTCGAAAGTGGTGCCAAAATTCAAAAAATTTTAATCGATAACAAACGACGTGATTCGAAGAAATCGACGTTCCAAAATAAACCTAAGTATACTTATAACTTACGTGGTTTTAAATTGGCGTCAGTCCTTGTGAATGTGCAACAGAAAATGAAGGAATCGACTGATGTACTCGATACATAAAAATGGGTGACCAATTTTACGAGTATTTGGTATAGGTTCATATAATAAAGGCAATATATAGTTTGGTGATCTTACACGTTGTATCAAGTTAAATTTTGGGAACACTATGACACGAATGAAACGATTTAGAATATTAGATAAATTTTATAACTTAATAATCATATTTACGATTATACTGTTGGATGAATCTGCATATGGTTGCATAGGTATGTGAAATCGTCAACTATAGGTATGCATTATGTAGCTGTAGAGAGAAAGTAAAAACCCATTTAAGTCATAGAAACTAGGCCTGCTATCGATATTTTATTTCAGTTACTTTTGATTATAACTATGGATAGTCAACCTATCGGTGTTGTGTTGGTTGGAAGGTAATACAAAATTTTTTATTTTTGGAAAGCAAAAAATACGTAGGTATTGATGATATTGCTCTTTAAAATGTACTAAACCGGTATTATTTCCTATATCCTACTCAGATGAGTAATTAAGTCTAAAAAATATAATAATTTATTCAATATTCAATTTGAAAAGTTCTTGAAGTGAAACTTTCTGAATGACTGTAGTTTCGTTTTAGGAGAACGAAAAACTAATAATTTTTAAATATTAAAGGGGGAGCGATGTTGTGGTCTCCATTAAACACAATTACCAGGATGTCGAATCGACTTGAGGGAAAAATAAAATAATAATAATAATAATAATAATAGTTTTAAAATAGAATATATCTCGCCGTCGTAATTATTTTTTGGTTAAACTAATCCGATAAATTTGTCGAGTCATTTTCCCTATAGGCAAAATAACCACTACCAGCAATACATTTGATTTATGAAAGTCATAATTCACGATAGAGAGTGGAAATGAAAAAACTCTAGCGCAGTAAGCCTCGCTAGAAGAAGTAGGTATTCGAGAAAAAAAATTACGAATTTTGATGGTCACATTAATTGTCTGTAATTTCATATGAGTTAATGGTATGTTATGACCGTATGAAATGTGTTAGCGGCTGACAAAGTATTAGATAACGTGAAACTTAAAAGCATTATCTCTTGAAAAAATGAAAAATTGATTAAGATGATGAAGTATGGTACATAATCATATAATTGTAAAATAAAACCAAAGAAATATAATGAAGTTATGAAATAAAAAATAAATAAAACATGAACATGTGGTTAATTTTTGTGCAAAGAGAAGTTCAAGCAAATTAGAAAAAAGAGATGAAAAAAAAAGGTTTACTGGAAGTACCGTCCGGTGGATCTGTACCAAAATTGGTAGCATGCTACAATAAATTATAATGAATATTTATTTCAAATTTCGTACATATGGTTCCAAAAGTCCGCATTTAATGACTAATATAGAAACAAAAATCGCGGTACCGGAATTACCGTTCGGCGAATCCGCGTCAAAATTGGTAGGCTATTATAATGAATTAAAGTAAATACTTTGTGGCTATTGGTGCAAAAAAATGGTAGTACCGGAAGTACCGTCTGGCCGCCGATCCGCACCAAAATCAATAACTCCAGTCCTTGGCTTAATGCAAATATTCGTATCAAATTTCGTGATTATCGGATAAAAATTGCGACCTGTATGGAAACAAAAAATTGACTTATATATATATGATATTAAGTTATTGGTGTAAAATTTTCCTAAGATCGTGAAACGAAAAACGTACCCACTCCTAAACCTGAGGGCTAATACCGCACCAAGCGTAATAAGTAGATTTTCTAAAGAAAACCTACTTAAAAAGTTTAAGTGATGAACTATGACAAATATTCGGAGTGCATGAGTCACGTTATTTCATGTAAGTAATCGTAATTATATAATTAGGTAATTATAATTAGATCTATACATTGATGAAGATAGAATTTTCTGGGGAAGCAAATCAGTTAAAACGATTACCATAAAAGCTTTTAGATACTTAACGTTGCGAATAATTGTTGCCTCCAATTTTTCACTTTAAGAATTCCAAAACTTGAGGGGATAAATTACTTTTTAATCGACTTGAAAAAATGAGGTTTTCAATTTGACCCGTATGTATGTAGAGGTATGTAATTATGTATAATGTAAGAAATTTTTGTCCGCGAATTTCTGGATAACCATTGGACTAATTTTCATGAAAACTATATATTGCATTTGATTTATTATCGTTAAACTAAGGTTATGAAAAAAAAAAAAAAAAAAAACTATAAAAAATTACATATATATGAGAAGAAATATTAGTACTTATTTATAATATCGACATTTTTCTTCCTATCGATAATTTACAAATCATTAACAATTACAAATAGCTGCATTCATCCTCGGTGCCGGTTATATCAAATATTCAACTATTGATGAGTATAAGGTTTAACTTTATTTTACCATGCTACTGATCAGTTAAACTTAGTTTATCTTGTAGTTTAAAGTTGGTTCAACAGCCGGCCTTGGAGACGCATAATATAAATATTTTATCCTACAGCTATCAATAGTCATTTTTGTGGAAAATTATCAATAGATATATAGTTTGAGATGCCTGACCTGTAATTTCCCTCAAATAAAATTTGTTCTCCTTTTTTACATTCCCCCGATTTTTTTTCTTCATAAAATAATTTTCCACAGCCAACTGTTCGCCGAACCAATTCTATAATTTCATACATACAAATCTTCTTCGAATTTCAAATATATTTTATTCTCGTAATTTTCCTATGCGGCTAGGCTACAAATTTAAACTTGTTCTTTATTCGTTTAGCCTGTCCGTATTTTATTATATTTTATTATTGCTGCTTAGCCTAGCCGTGAATTTCGTATGTATTCACAATAGCCTAATGCAAGATTCTCGTTACGGCTTGCCTAACTTTCACGTCCGTATGGTTGCTCGCCATACTGGGCTGAAAAATACGTTAATATTTGAAATAAAGCAGCGGCCGAAATATTTAATCTTTTTTTCTACAGGCGGTTGGCTGTAAATTGATGGTGTGATTTATGTACCAGACAATGCGATTGGTGGTGTGTTCTGGGGGTATTCTTCTCGATACCTAAGCGCGATCCGTGTAGTTAGGCTAGCAGTTAGTTGAATTTTAGCAGTCGGATTGCGCCGTGTAGAGGTTTTTGCCTCAAAAGTGTTTTTTTCTGCTAACAATTTTCACTCAAAAATTGAATACTTACTCGTACGGCAAGTCTGCTTTGTTTAATGTTACCAAAAACATTGCAAATCGTGTGTGTAAAATCATTCTTATTCTCAAAATTTCAAGCCTATTTTTGGAACTAACGAAAAATTTGTTTTTTAACACATTTCATATTGTTTCGTCCATTAGGGCAACCGATTTGTAAGCCCTTATAGTGTTATTTCAAAATCTGATTAATAAAATTTGACCACCAAGGTCAAACACAAATTTTGGCTTTTTCAAAATTTGAAAAGAATCAGAGAGCGGTGCACAAACCACGTTTCCAGTGTGATTCTACATCAACAGCCAGATTGCGCAGTGGGAGCAAGTGCTGAAATTTCTGTAAGTTGTAAATTTTTCCAACTCTAGCTGCTTCCCTTCACAAAAACACTCGACAGTGGGGCTATATCAGCCAGATCAATGACAGATGACTCCAGAACTACACCCACTGGACATCGTATCGTTTCCAGGCAGCTGCAAAGCTGTGGATCCGGAACAGTAATATACGGTTTTTCTTTATTTTGTTTCTTACTTGTTTTTTTTGGGAATCGAAATTTAATAATGATAGCCTAAATTAATCTGGCATGTGGTGGGAGGGGGTGGTTGGTCATTCTGGTGATTTGGATGTTTTGTCTTTTGTGGTGATTTTTCCTCATTCTTCCTTAATTGTCTCTTCCTACACTTGGCCATGCAGGAGTTCCTATTTTTTACTTGCCTATCTGTTGGCTCTTTTTTGTTGTGGTTTTTGTGATTTTTTTGGACATCACAAGTGTATGCATTAGGTTAGATACTAATTACTGCAGTGTTATCACAATAACGCAGTTACTTAACCAGTTACAAATGAATATATGGTTCGTGATTCACATTAGTAGCCAATAATTTTAGTATATTATAGTTCTAAAAATCAGTTCATTTCATTTTTAGTTAAACGTTGTACCGTCTCAAATCTATCTGCAGATAACATAATAAAATTACATCAATTTTGATCCTTTTAGCACCTCGTTCCTCATTTCCACTACTCCAGGCTCAACGATTATAAATTGGTTTTGTTACATTTTGATTTTAAAGTACCTAACAACCGGTCCATTTTTAGACAAGCTATAATGAAATAGATAACCCTTTTTAGCATATTTTTGTTGTTTTTATTTTAAATCAGTTCGATTCGTTATGTTAACGTACTTTGTGTGACGTGAAAAAAGTGGGAGAACTTTTACATAATACGATGTTCTATTCAGAAAAGTGTGGAACTAATTCTGTTAAGAGACTGTTCAATAATTGTCAGGGTAAAACTAGAAAAAAACTTTATGTAGTTACCCAAAAGTGCGGAATTTCCAGGCCTGACTTGGGAGTGAGTGAGTTTTGGATGAAAGGTTCTCTTCTGACGACATGTAATCCTGTTTGCATTTGTATCACAAACGCTTCTTACCAAAAATAAATAAAATTCCTATTTTATTTGTTCTATTTGAAAAAATTAATTTGTTGGTTAAGGAAGTAGAGTTATCGCAGAGATGGAAGAAAATGACATTTAAATTCACTCAAGTCGAGGAAGTGCAACGTATTTTAAGAATTTCTGTTTGACAAATTATGATTCAAAGATCTTAGTATAAGATGAAGTTCACAAACGTAGACGAACGAGTACGAGATTAACGGAGTGATAGCTTAATATTTGTCAGGTGGAACGACAGTGCAGCCACGAGATAAAATAAATAAAGTGCGAGATGGTGTATGTGATTGATAAGTTCGCAGGTGTGAAGGAAAAGAATTGGTATATCCCAACACTTTACAGTTGTACAACCTTCATCGGTTGAATTTAAAACTCATTTTTAACAAAATTATTGAGGTCCGCATACAAGAACAGAGAGTGAGACCTAAAGTAAGCTGAATTTGTTGGTCGTTTCAGATGTGAAATGAAAGTAAATTCTAACAAGAATAAAGTGCGCGGTATGATCTGAAAGTTCACCCACGCGTGACATCATCACAGAAGAGAACATTGAGATGGTAGACAAATGGATTGGGGTTGCGATTATGAACTGAAATGTAAATTGATAGCAATAACTGATACCTACACAATTTATAACATATGCTACCAACTCTTTTCAATTAACAATTCAGTTCATGATCACAGCCTAGAGTAACTAAACTACAAGTTTTGATAAATTAATGCATGACAAGTAGTATCTTAGGTTACAGAAGGGGTGAGGTAAGGAGGATTGGGTAAAGCTCAACAAGACTTTGTAGAGAACATAAAACTTGATAGCAGTATTTTTTCACCATATCGAACATAGATAACAAATGTTTGACGGGGATATGTAAAGTAATAAAATGTGGTTCCTTTTATTATGGTTAATTGGAGTCCATATCATTCTCAATATTTTAACCATTCATCTGTAGGCATCTTTTTTATTCATCCTGAATTGGCAGTTTTTCAGTTTCACAACCCCTTAATGGTCAATGATGTCCAGTACCTTCTCATCACCCCTGTTAAACTAATTGCTTCAGTTCAACTTCAACGTCAATCTTAAAATTAATTTTAATATTATATGACCCAAAAAAGGCCTGTATAACCTGTATTTTGTTTTTTATAAAAGAAAACCGGTTGCCCGAGACTTTTTTACAAGTTACCGACCCTAGAAGCATTTTCAATGCTAAAAAAAAAGACTAGAATTTTTAGAACGAATGCTTAAGTAGCACAAAATTTAATTTCAATTTTCAGTTCCTAATGCTTCATTTTGATGATTCCACTTTCTTTCGGAAGTCCGCTTAATCGGTTTTTAAAAAAACTTTCTTCAATGTCATATTGTATTTCATCAGATAACAGGTATATTTATGAAAAATCAATAATCAGCAATTAGCTGCCTTCATGATAGAATCGTTATTGTTAAGTTTGTTTGATGATGGTCAGTATACAGTACACTGTGTTTCCAGAGAAGCTTCATGATCTTTACCAGGAGATGGTGTACACTGTACAGCTTCAAACAATAAAAAATCTTTAATAAACATGTACACTACTTTCAACGATTAAGGAGTTAGTTATACAGAAATTTATTTTAAACTTGTAATTTAATTATACTGATCTACAGTAAATTTGATTATACCTTGAACTAAAAAAAAAAAAAAAAAAAAAGACATAATTTAATAAAACAAAAATATCGTTATTTGTTCGACGATAATTTTAAGGGATCAACATATGAAAGTTTCAACTCGTAAAATGGGATAAGAAGACCAGTAAATGAATCAACGTTCATTCGTGGTGAACAACAAGTGATAAAGGTATCAAGTCCCTCTTCATTGAGTAACCGCACTGAGTGATATATTTTCACGTAATTAAATCACCAAAGCAGCATTTTACCTTTAAATAAAAGATAAAGTTTTAGTGGCATCGTAGTCAAATTAGGTCATTCGAAAAATTTGAAATCGAAATTCTCAGCCAACGTCAGACTCTTATTTTCTGATTCAGTCGTAAAACTGAACACAACGATCGTTTATACCTTCGTGATTTCTTAGTTTCGAACGTTCGTTTTCGAATTGTTGGACAATTATCATCCACATTTTTGTGAAAAAAGTGTAGGTAGGTACCTACCGACTTACAATCTTGCTATCTGTCTGTCTGTTTGTCTGTCTGTCTCTCTCTCTCTCTCTCTCTCTCTCTCTCTCTTTGTCCTCTAAGTATCAGTAGAATGCGGTATTTCAAATATGAATAAAAAACCACCACATGAGAAAATAAAAGGAAAAATAAACATAATAGTAAATTACGTAATGGATTTTTCATTCTTTCACCACGAGCTACAACCAGACGAAACTGAATGCGCATAGGTACCTGCGTAAGCTGTAAATTCAAGTGTTAACTAAAATGTAGTAGAGGTGCATCTGGATGAGGCGATAATTGATGTTTGACGACGAGTTGGATGCTGTTTGTTTATCAAACTCATCATGTAACACCGTCAAACGTGTACATAGAATCATTTTTTTTTTTTTTTTTATCTTTTTTCTTCAGCATGTTAACACCGAAACAGCCTTCACTGCTGAGCGCCTTCAGCTTCTTTACTATTTAGAAAATCATTTGCATCTGTACTTCTGTACAACGTCAGAGAAACGAAGTTAAAATGCTCTTATTCCTCATCCAAACGTATATTATTTGCCAAAAGCAGTTTTCATTGGACCACTTACGCAGTAAGGGTTTCTCAAATTTATTACAGCTCGCCGAATATATGTATGTAATACGGTCTTCGTAGGGCACACAATGGTTGTTCTAATTTGGTGATGATTTGGCGAAGGACAGTTATGATGAAAACGAGAAATCATAAAAGAACAACGGCAATCATAGTTTGGAAATTGAAGGCCCCTAAGGGCCTGTGGGCATCGATGGAAAAATTCTAACTGCTAAAATGCCACCCACCCCTTTTCCGGACAAGAGTAATTAAAATATTATTCAAACCCGCAGCATTTAGTTCCACATGACATTCGTTGTACGCTTTCCTTTCGAACTCCATTTGAACCTTAAAACATTAATTTATGCCTTTAGAAGACTTTCTTCGGGACAGTGCCACGTAAACCTGTCCATGACTGAATACAGGGTCTGGAAAATAAATACAAACTTGATCTAATGTCCGGGTCAGCAGCTGTATTGGTCGTCATGTACAAAGTTAAAAGTGAGCACGTACTTGAAATTACATACTCATTTAAATAAAAGTGTTTTCAATGTTGAAAAAATTGATCCAATATCAGTATTTTCTCTCATGGAATTGAAAGTGTGCTTTAGTCAAGTGAAACTTTCCTACTATTCAAAGCCTCTCTAAAAATATACGGTGTTCTATGGTGAATTTGACTCAAACGGATCAAATCTATTATGTACCACACTTACCCTTCACTTT
Source organism: Ericerus pela (assembly GCA_011428145.1). Lineage (NCBI taxonomy): Eukaryota > Metazoa > Arthropoda > Insecta > Hemiptera > Coccidae > Ericerus > Ericerus pela. The sequence goes on from WOFM01000275.1 coordinate 1,175,216, forward strand.
ACCCTTCCTTTTGAGCATCCTCGTACGTATTTCGGACCACTAATTGTTTTCTAATGCGTTCTTGTTACTCTCAAACACACCTGTAGGAACCTGCCATTTTTTATACCCTTCCTTTGATTTCATTCTGTGTTTGGTCGATCGAGAGTAATGAAATTAAACACTTTAAAACACGTCAGAATTGACTTTCGAATTAACACTTTTGACAACTGCACTATCCAGAATACTCTTTTCCCAGGTATTTCCTATATTCTTTTCATAATACAAATATAGGTGTACGGCGTAGCGGGTGGGTACATGCGCATATCTACATATCTACCTCGTTCTATATGTGAGCCTAGCTCAGTAATAAAATTAGATTGGTAGTGGTGAGCTGCCAACCCGTGTGTACCAAAAAGTGTGTTCACCCTACATGATGTAGGGACAGGCCACACAACCTACCAGCAAGTGCAGTAGTACACTCGTCACCACTAATAGGAAGTTGCCACAATAGGTAAACATCAAAAAACAGTACGTAAAAAATTATTTAAAACTCTATCTGGTCAAATATCAAGTACATTCCTTATTGAATCCTTTGTGAACCTAAACAGAAGTACATATATCCATAGGCACCTTGTGTGATCCAACAACTTAATATTCGCCCCAAATGCACCAAAATTTGTGGAAATCTACGTAGTAAATTAGGGATTTTGGCAGTCTCGTTTACCCTCCTAAGGGATACCACCTCACCTTACCTGGCAAAATTCCCTTATTTGAGCCAACTACTAAAGTCCAATTTCAGAGGGACTTCACTTACTAATTGGTATTGGTAACGCAAACATTTAACTAAAAGACTCACTGATCAGCATTGGTAAGGCAAACACCTACCTAAAATTTAGCTCTTATTCTCCATTTTATATTGTTTTCTCATCGTAAACATAGTCAATACTTATTTAATCGATATTATATTAAGCCTAGTTAAAGGCAGTTGTAATAATTTTTATTAAGAGATTTTCTCATGTACAAACGTTGTGAATTTTAATTCATTAAAATTCCTCATTTTGACGTAAATAAAATTTTCATTTCATTCATCATCAAAATCGTCTCTGGTTGAGCTTCCCTCAACTCCGAAAAAATATCATTGGAGTCATCCTATAACAAATCAAATAAATGAGGGCTCGTTTGATTAAATGCTTAATTAATCTCACGTACGTTTTTGGAGCTCAATCATGGCTCTAGATGTAACAATTTGAATGAAGGGAGAATAAAATAAAAGAGTGTCGTATCGTAAATAGGTTCTATTATAACTTTGGTCTAAATGGACCAAATCAAGTAAACGAGGGATTATTTAATTAAGCGTAATATCCCGAATGTTTCAATTCCATGTACCTCACTGTGAGTTCTGTTATGTCTCAATAAATATTACGAACAAAAAGGTAATAATGATAATTCGTCTTCCAACGGAAAATGTCTCTCAAAGAGGGGTAGTCTATCTCATTAAAAAAATGTCACAGAAGAAGTGTTATGAGCTTCCACTTTCAGTGACTGACTTTGTACTTTCAATTTTTGTGTTTTTATAAATGTTCTCGTGAACATATTGTTTTAGTTCTGTTTGGATTTGGTTTTGTTTATGATTCGATACACTGGTATGTAAAATATCGATTATGTTTAATACATTGGTTTTGTTTCTTAAATTTGTGTCGTCTATTATTTTGATGGATATGTCTGGCTAGGCGGTAACTGAATAGGTTAAAATGGCGGCATTTTACCATGTTCTCAGTTTCAATGTGTTGGTTTTCGGAAAACAATATGTAGGGAAATCTGTTTCACCCTTCAGTTCAATGCACGCATACCTCAAACAACCCGGAGATAATTGAAACTATGTGAGACTCTGGTAAGCTATTTGGGCTAGATTTCGTTTGTCTTCGTCGAAAATTCCTCGAATAAAATTATTGAACTTCAGGTTGTTTTCGGAATTTAAATTTTGCAAGTTACATTGGTAATTTCAAAAAATTGGTTGAAAAATCTATGCAGTCAACCAGGTTTTACTGTAACATAGGTGCCAACCCTGGTTGGCCATACCACATCAATAACATGAGATTTCATGAGATTTTCATCTGTCAAAAGGACAAAAAACTGATCTCCAAAACAGTAAAAAATCTTTAAAATTAGACATCGTTTGCGAAGCTTCAGGAAAACAACCAATTAGGACTGGTTCACATTTTTTGCACTCTTCAATGATTGTAATATACGCGTACGATTGACTTTCATCTCCCTGCTCTTGTACTCTGTTTTGTGGAGTTTTGTTTCCCCTACCGTTTTCGCTCTATATAAAGAGTTTTTTTAACAACGTCCACGAGTGTACTTGTATTTATGCAAAAGAAAGAGAAATATTAAAAAAAAAAAAAAAAAAAAATGGAAGAAAAGGATTAAAAAAACCCGACGTTTATACTTGTTAAAAATTTATATATATATATATCTTTCGTTGTATAATTAAAAACATGTCTGATTGTGATGCAAAACAACGAATGACTGGAAATTTAATAGCATTTGCACAAGTTTTTCTCGCAACTTCTTCCTTTAAAACCACCCCTCCCCTATCTATTTTCCAGTATATTTACTAAGGGACTTGTACTGTTAATTTTTTTCATCGCCTGCGCTCAAGTGATATAATTTACGACTATTTAATTGCATAAGTTATTTACATTTATAACCGATTACTAACAAAATAATGAACGTAAAACGTCTCATAAATGTGTTGAAAATTTCCGGAAACATTTTTTTCTAAATAGGGGATCATCCTGGACCGTGGTTTTATTTTTACATTCGTACCACTCGCAAACCATCAAAAAATACGATTTTTTGCCCCATTCTCTTAACTATTTTTCTCTTTTTTATTTTTTTTTTTGCTCCAGTAAGAGGAAGTAATGAATTCTTAACGAGTATTTATGCCATAAAGGGGGTACTAATGCTGATGATAGCGTTTTCATTATAACAAGGAACTTATCCAATGATTTTTAAAACAAAAGATATATATATTATTTACTACATACATATCAGGTTGATAAGCTCTGGTAAATTTCGTAATTTGAAAAAAAAAATGTTTATCCGACGAGGTTAAGTACCGTTTAAGAAGTAAATGTCCAAAGACTTCAATAAATTTTTTTCAGATTCAAATGGTTTTTAATCAAACTTGCTTATTTAATTATACTGTAACTTACTTATAATAAATAAATTCTCTAATAACTATATAGGTAAGTACATATACATTATGGTCTACTTTTCAGTTATTGATCGTAATCTTTTCTTCAAAAACTATTTTTATGTTGTTACACAACGCAGTGGTTAACTAATACAGACAGAAAATAGAAGAGTAGATGGAGAGTATGAACAATTTTGTCTATTTTGAGCATTTTCAAAGCAATTGATTTCCCTTTTAAATTTTACAATACCATACTATATGTTTGGTATAAATAAATTTTGTATTTAAGTTGATGGAATAATTTTTTCAGTTACCTACTTGCAAAAAAGACTATGCCTACATTCTTTACTTGCATCTAGAAAATTCTTCAGTATGGCCCCCCAAAAAATTTCAAAAACTGTATTTTAGTGGGCTTGCTCCAAGTTTTGAAAAATACAAAGAAAAAAATCATAAATATTTTGTTTACACATCGATTCTCACTGTGGATGAAAAATTGAATCAAAAGCACTAGTATTGGCAGGTACAAAAGGTAACCCCAGCACAGTCCTACAAGTAAATTATCCTGCATCACGAATCCATTATAGCTGGAGAAACGCCTAAGAATTCCTAAGTAGGTGATTTGAGAAATAATTTGGTTAAATGAGGCGCCATAAAATTATGGTTATCCTTGATAATCTTGAACATTTGATTATATATGTAAGCTCTTTAGAAAATAATGAAGAATCATGTAGACACATCTTTCATCTTTCCATACTTAAAATCCATCAATAGATGAATACTATACAAATCTAATATATATATGAGAGATCTCTGCAACTCACTATATCAGCGAGTGCGAAACACAGACAGAAACTGTGGTTATTTTAAGAATGTGAATACATATTCTTACATATATAACTACATATATGGACTGAGCTTATTATGGTGGGTGGTGTAGTGTGGTTGAAGCCAAAATAATAAGTATCATTGGAGGAAATAAGGTGATTCTTATTGCAAGAATTGTGGCTACTTTATTCTAAATTTTCAACTTTAGTTATAATTTTATTAAAATAAATTTATTTCTCAGTTGTTGGACATTCGTAAGTATGAACAGTGTCAAAAATTTTCGAATGATAAGTATATTTTCACTACTTGAATCAATGACAAGTGAGTAAACTTAAACTAAAATGTTTTTTTGTTCAACTGTAACATCTTTCCAATTAGATCAAATTAAGTAAATGTGGACTCATTAAATAATCCGTGTAATGTCTCAACTGACTGAAGACCATATATACATTTTTTTTGTTTGATTAGTTCTTTAATATTATAGTTTGAATGGAAGGTAAGCTGGACTAAACATCCTATATTTCACCGTAACTTTTCTCCAAATGTTCATAGTGAAATGAATGAGGGCTTATTCGATAATGTATAATATCCCCAATATCGTGAGCTCATATACACTTCTCTAGCTCCATCAGATGTTATGAAAGTTTTGTTTGAATGAGAAAGGAACAGATTTGGAATGTGTTTCTTTTTTTATACGCTTTTATTCTACTCATTCAATTTATTGAAGTACACCGGATGACCAACGTCAGCGCTGCTTTCACGTGTTGCGACACACGCACACATACACACATATTTATTTTTATCAGTTGTTTTTTTTTTTCAATTTTTGTTTGTTTCTGTATCAGAAAAAAAAGTGAGAAATTTTATTTTCTCTTCCGCTGTTATTTTCTTCTTCAAATTATAAAAGCGTATTTTTTAAAAACTCGTTTTTAACCTAACTTAGTATTATATTCAACTATAACTCAGGTCCAATTGGACCAAATGAAGTGAATGAGGACTCATTCGATAAAGTGTGACATCCCGAGTATTTTAACTTCCCATTTATCATCGTATTTTTATTCAGTGGCAAAATATTATAGTTTAATCAAAAACAGGGAACCTTCCTCGAATGATACTTATTTTGATATGTTACCTTCAGGTTTTCATCACTATGCTTAGTTGTTATTGGTATGTATAGTCAAAGCTTGAACCCGGGTAATGCAAATTCTTTCATTTTCAAGAGGAATTTCAGTCCCTTTTCAAACAAGTGGGAGAGTCATCTAACATGAGCTGTATTAATTGATTATATTGTTGTAATATATAGGTAGGTAATTGAAATAATGTAAGGGAACGAATTTCGCCTCCCTCCTCGTCTATGCAGCATCACTTATGAACACAGCAACATGATTCTGAATTTCTATCACCAAAGATTGAGTGACAAATGATGCGCACTGCTCTTTAGATGAAAGCATCGACAAATTGTACTTATTTTAATTAATAGTTCTCACTATTTAAATTGATATCTTTTATATTGTGCTAATCTTCTGTTCTTTTCTACATACACAACCTTCTTACCATTTATTCTGCAACTCACTTTTTACGACTCCATCTACATCTTCCACGGGATATTTCTGGACTCCTTTGTGACTCTCTTCTCCATGGATACCTAGCTCCGGTGTTTTCGCTTATGCGACCCCCCTGGAATGATTTAATTGAAAAAATCAGCGTTGATAAAAAGCACGACAGAGACAAAACCACCACACTGTTTTAATCTTGGTCTTGCCTCCAAAACCTTAGTCTTGGTTTTTGCACTGTTAAGTATTGCTCTTGGTCTTAGTCTTGGACTCGGTTCTGCTTATAAGTAATATTTTCACTATTATTGATGACTAAGTACATTAAACACCATTCAATCATTGATGTCCTTTCAAAACACGAATAAAAAAAACTGAACGTTGAAAACTGCAAGTTAGTGAAGTAGGTAGCATAATGGAGAACATATTACAAATTGTATAAAATTTCCAAATTTTCAAACGGATATTGCATAGTTGAGTCTTAATCTTGGTTTTGTTTCGGCACTGTCGAATCTTGGTGTTGATCTTATAAAAAGAGCAAGACTAATAATCGTAAGACCAAGAGACTGGAAGACTACGACCAATTTTGACCATACCTAACTAAAATAAACTCGATCATAGAATTCATAGCCCTAAAGTTAGAGCCGAAGTTTGTAGTAAAAAATATTGATTTATCTATGTTAAAAATAATTGTTTTTTAATTTTTTGTAGGTGAGTCATCAAACATTCTGAAAATACCACGTGCGACAAATTATACAGATGAGACACGCGTAGGTACCTATCATATTAGCCTCAAACCAATATTTCTCCAATCCATTCGGAACTCCTCCTGATCGATATACGTCGATGGTTAACAAATTACCACACTCCTCCCCTCCAAAGACAAAGAAAATTGGATTTTATCTCCTTGAAAACACCGTAATATTCTTTTTAGAATATAATTCAGCCGTAAAATTAACGCCTTAACAGAATTGTAATAGTGCTCAGTGATTAAATCAGTAGCTCATACCTAAAGGGCAATTCACGCGAGCAAGACGATTTATCTCCCTTCTAAGTACCCATTAGCAGCGACCGACGTATTTTCGATCCATCATAAAAAGCTAAAATACCGACAAAAGAATTGATAAAAAAAAAAAAGAAAAAAAAAGAAAGAAAATTCTTTTTTCCATTTTATAACTGACAAGTTTTTATTTAAAACAAAGTTATATTTTCCTATAGAGGCGTATCTTTTTTTATTTTTTTTAAAATTTTTATCTTTTTACGATTACGACAATAACATCCACGAAAATATCTCTGGTGTATTATTATCATAATAAAAAGAAACCGATTAGGCATTAATTACACGACGAACGAAAGATTTCTACTACCAATGTATTTCGTTTGTGATCGGTTTCTCTGCGAGGGACACAGCCTACAGTAGGGTGACTTTTCGTTATACGTATGTACGGTTTACCGCCCGTTTAAATAAACTGTTGCAAAAGAAGAAAAAAAAAATCTTTGACCTTTACCAACGCAGAGAAATGATGCTAACTTTGATAAACCTAAATTTTTGGTTTGGTTGGGATATCCTAAAGAGATGTCCGCAACACTCCGTATGCGCAGTAGTATAAAAATGCGTCGAAGATGGAAAAGAAGCAATTTAAGTTAGGGTACGTCTCCACGAGGCAAATTTTCTAGCGGCTAGTTTGCTATATTTTCTAGAGAAATTATTACTCATATTTACATGTCGCAATAATTTAGAGCTGTTTTGCTAGCTGCAAGCAAAAACTAGAGGATAGAAAAAAAGTGTTTACACAATAATAGCGTTTTCCACTGTACATTTATACATTTCACAATATCATTCTTCTTTCTACTAGCACCAGCCAACTATCCATTCAGTTTAGATAGCTGGCTAGTTGCAAGTTTTTACTATCCCCTGAGTTTACACGAGGCAATAAATTTCTTGCAGGCTAGTGAAATTCTAGCTGCAACTTTTGACTAGCAGTAGTGTTTACATGAGAAAAATGACTTGCCGCTAGAAATTTTCAACTAGCCGCTACAAAACTTGTTTCCTAGAGACGTACCTTTACGCATTCTTTGTATCCAAAGCTGCACATATTTCATTGTGAAAACGGACACCTCCATACCACCTACACACGCATGCGCAATCAAGCTACGACACATGCGTGGTAACGAATATTGGAATTTGAAACATTTTATTAACTTTCTATCTTTGGTGTGTTTGTGATCGGGCATTGGACATCTCTTTAGCTGTATGTCTCAGGTTTGTTTAGATGAAGCATTAAACTGTCGGAAATTGAGGAAGTGTAAGAAACCAGGACTTGTACATTTTTTTCCAGTTTCTTATCAATAGTGTTTTGATTTCACTAAGCTTGTGAAGTTGTGCTCTTGTGCTTTTGCTTCAAGAGTTTTATGATGATTCTACACGCTCTTCTTTTCTTTACATATTTTTTCAAGTAAAAGAAAAATGAAAAGATAAAAAGTAAAATACAGCTAAAGTAAAGTTACTTTTGTAAGTACTTTTACTATTCAGTTATTTCTTTTAATCATCTGCACGATTTTAGTATTATACTACTGTTCTTTACTTTTTGTTAGTAATGTACAAAATTTAAGTTAACATTCAGGGGAAAATTTAATCTTCAACGCCACATATCTGTGGACCATGATGAATCCTGTCAATCGAAAAAATTGGAATGATAATAAACATACTTTTATGAGAAACACTCTTAGGTTTACCAAGATTGAAATTTTGTTTTGTTCACTATTCATTTCCATTTTCCCCATTCTCGAAAAAGTTTGTTCTAGCTAAATGATTACAAAAAAAATAATTTGAATGTTCAGTGAAATCAAAACACTACTGATAAGAAACTGGTGAAAAATTTACAAGTACAGTTTCTTACTCTTTCTCAGTTTTCAAGGAAAGCAGTTGGACAGCAAAATTCATTTAGCACAATGACGTCATGGACTGTCTTTGGCCTTTTTTTTCTTATTTTTTTTTAATCGTAAGCATGACAAAATATCCAAAAAAAACGAAGAAAGATCACACCCAGCATTTCAATACACGAAAATATTAAATTTGATTAAAAATAAAATTCAAAAAATAATTGTCTGACTGAAGATTTGAACCTACGACTCTAGCGTGCCATCCCTTACTTAACCACTGAGCCATGATGGCAGATGCTCCTCATTTATGTTTTAATCTAATGATTTATGATGTCATTGTGCCAAACAAATTTTTCTGTTCATCTGCTTTCTTAATTTCTGGCAGCTTAACACTTCATTTTGTTTAGACTCAAGTAGGGTTGCCAAAACCAGGGATAAATTCCTGAATGCAGGTATTTTTTGAGCCTAGATACAGATTCATGGATTTTTGCAGGGATTTTGATGCTGGCAGGGATATTTTACCCATTTGTAGGGATTTTCTCATTTTTATTTACATATTGAAAAATACTTTTGTCATTCATCATCATAATTTTAGACAATTTTTGAATTCTATAATTTTTAAACGGAGGAATATAGTATAATAAAATGCTCTTGGTGTGAATTAATTTACGACCACAGCAAATAGATAGTGCGTTATATCATACAAAATTGCAAAAAAGTGTAATGTGAATGCATGTCCTGCATTTAAAATGAGGGCCACGAGCCCATGACGCTGTTGAAGTGAAATGTGAAATGATTTTCAGATTTTGATAAATTGCGCTGCAACTTGATTTAATTAATGATTACTGGATAATGCAAAATAAAAAATTCTGGTAGGATGCAGGATGGCCGGGTCAAATTTTTGCTAGGCAGGGATTTTTTTTACAATATTCAGGGTTTTTTCATAAGAACAGTTGGCAACCCTGGACTTGAGAATCAAGATATGCAATAAAGAGGGTTTTACTTCTCAGAAAATCCTATAAATTACCAGGACAATATAATTTGTTAGTTGACGACAAATGTGGTTTAAGAAAGAAAAAAAATCCCATCAAATATTTCTTCGCTGAAAAAGCTTCATTAAGCCCACCTTAGTACGTACAACTAAATCCAACTTCCGGATTTGAGAAGGAACTCCCTCAATTGTGGATGATGTGCTCCCCAATTAAATTTTTTTCAAAATAATATCTCGGAAAATATGGGCGATACAAGTTTGCTAGCTCAGTAAAAAATTATTCCTCCATCAATTCTAAATCCATTGATGTATAACACCCAAATTAGTGCAGTGGAAATGCCATGGGGGGCTGAAAAACTAGCCAAATGTTGAAAAATGGAGGGTATAAGCTTTTATTTCTTAAACGCTGCTCACCAACCCATTACATAGTGGATAAGTAATTTATGCACCTTATTTTTGATATCTAAGTTTAAGGTAAATGAAGTGGATCCTTTTGAATAGTTCTTTCAGCGAAGTGAAGAAATTAGATACTGAAGAGTTGAAAATTTGAATTTTTTTTGTTGGGCTTTGGCTGCATGATCATTTTACCCAGCGAGCGTCAGAAGGACATATTTGACGTTGAAATGGGGAAGGAGGATGGTCGAGATTTGGTTACAAATTATGTACCAACATGAATTTTTCAATCACATGCTGGAGTATCAATAGAACCGAACTAAACAGGTGTCATTTTGGATGCGAAATACCATAAACCTATTGAACCAAAATGCAAATGAACTTTGTGTGATGAAATTATGCAGAAGAACTTTTCCAAAAGCATTTGGAGAGGGAAGAAATTAGATTTGGAAAACAATCCGATTAGAAAATGTTTGGAACCAATTTTAAAGTATGTGGTTATTTTTTATTCTAAAGGTCAATATAAAGAACACTCTAGTTTTTCTCAAGAATGGCTTCTTTGAGCCAAAAAAGAGGAAAAAATGATTAATTACCAACGACAGCAAAACCTTGACTAAGAACGAATGATTTTTGTCTAAAATTAGGTTGAATAACTAAAAACTTGAAAGATACCTATTTAGTTTATCAAATGAAGGTGGGCATTTTATTTTATCACTATATTTATATAGTAATTCATTCCCCCTTTTGTGCATTAATGGGGCAACAAAAGACACTGCTCTATCTTGTATGTTGTTCTACTTCAAATACTCCTTCTTCATGCCAAAAAACATGAGTTTATAATCATTATTTCCGCTTTTATTACAAATTTTCATATTTTTTGGTTTCTGATATAATATTTTCAAAGCAGGGAATAAGAATTCAGTGACTATTATTGAAAATGACTGAGTAAGTAATCATATTTATTCAAGCTACATACTTTTTGCTACCTTTTAATATATCTTTAGTTACCAATGTATTTTGTTAGTTAGTAAAACTGATATTATTGGTAAAACTCACAAGTGTGTAAGAGTACGCATTTTGTTCCTACTACTAATTCATTTGTTTCTTACAAAAAAGGTCCACATAACAAAACAGAAACTATTCTTCACAAAAGAAAACTGGATTAAAATAAAAGAAAAACTATGTAACTGAGTCAAAACTTGAGGGATTTTGTTCAAATTTGGTGTAGCTACCCTGTAAACCTTTATTTACTTATTCCCCACCTTCAAAATTTTCAAGAGCCCCTCAAATTGTTTAGGGGGATAAAAGTATAAAAAAACCCAAATGTGTACTCGTACATGACATAGCATCGAAGAGTACGCATTTGAGTTTGTAAGAGTACGCACCTAATTTTTTTCATTGATTATGAGAAATTGCGTAGTCTGAAATATATATTTATTTCATACAAACGTCAACACAAATCACAAACAAATTTATTGATTCCTGGATAACTAGTGCAGGATTCATGTCACCAATGTTTACATTTGTCACACATAATCCAATCTTCTGCAGGCAAATCAGAAAAAAGTTCTTCACATGCTGGGCATGAAATTTCCTTATATTTGGATGTAAGTTTTTTAACACTTGTCGTCATTTAGTTTTGCTTTTATTTCAATCCAGTTTTCTTTTGTGAAGAATAGTTTTTGTTTTGTTATGTGGACCTTTTTTTGTAAGAAACAAATGAATTAGTAGTAGGAACAAAATGCGTACTCTTACACACTTGTGAGTTTTACCAATAATATCAGTTTTACTAACTGATAACAAAATACATTGGTAACTAAAGATATACTAAAAGGTAGCAAAAAGTATGTAGCTTGAATAAATATGATTACTTACTCAGTCATTTTCAATAATAGTCACTGAATTCTTATTCCCTGCTATGAAAATATTATATCAGAAACAAAAAAATACAAAAATTTGTAATAAAAGCGGAAATAATGATTATAAACTCATGTTTTTTGGCATAAAGGAGGAGTATTTGAAGTAGAACAACATACAAGATGGAGCAGTGTTGCCAACCTTTCAGTTGCAGAAAAAAAAGCAATGCGTACCCTTAGAGATTGTGTACTCTTACCAGCCTTTCCCCTATATGGTTAAACAGTAGATTAATCTATACTGGGAAAAAACTAAGACTAATCTTAAAGAAGAATGAAAACAATCAAATCTGCATGAAGTTGATAACAAGAATGCCAGAGAGGCGACAAGAAGAAAGGGAGAAAAAAAAAGAAGTAAGATAAAATTTTAAAATAAAAATAGAATTCTGCAGATGTCAACGTCTGAGGAACTATGATTAACAAACCATAAAGGTGGAAACGTGACTTCAGTTTCGAAATTTGATGTAAAAACATAATCATCGTGCATATGATACTGTTACATTTTCCATTCGTATTCATATAAAGACATCTATGAGGTAACAAATAATTTGAGCCTTCAAACAGCGTCTATATGGTTGATTTCTTACCAGGCTATTATTGAAAGCAACGAATCATTAATTTTGACCAGTTTGAGGTGCAGATCTTTTAAAATTAGATTGACAGATCAATAGAATGAAAGATCGAAAAAATAATCTAATTTTGAGATCCAGATAGCCATTTTTCAGATATTTTAGATCTTTAGATCTTCAAATTAGAATATTTGTAATAGCTTAAATCAAGTAGGTACTCAAATCAGATAATCAAATTATATAATCATAAAAATAAATTAATAAATGACTCAAATTTATTGTTCTAGTTTTAATTGTCTTTTTTTCTCATTTCTCATTTTTCAACTCTTACATGTTGAAAAGAGGTGATGGGGAAGAAATTGGGAAGCAATATGAAAAATCAGGAAACGATCTAATTAATTAGATCGCAATTTAGATAGCCTTGATTGATCTACTGCCCCACACTGATTTATACTGATTATGATTGCTTTCCAAATCAGCCACTTTGGTAATTATAAGTAGGTATGTTTTGAAAAATCCTTCCTCATGTTTTTGACAAATTCTGACTATCAACATAATTATTAAAAAACATAATTAAAAATTTTTAATAAATTCATACCTCACTCCATGTGTTTTTCAATAATTATGGTAACTGAAAAAAAAACAAAAAACTTTTTTGTAGGTAGGTACTTAGTTGAAATAAAGACGTACGTCCTTAACTCTGGCCTTTTTTTCTAGACATTGGAAATTATTTCGGCAAAATCAAAAACAAATGATTACACAGGCGGCTTATTCTGCGACAAAGTCCGCAACCTCCACAACTCAATTGTGACGTGTTCCTGAATTTGTTATTGATGATCCGTTTAAAACTGGTTTTTCAGGACCACTTTTGTCAGGTTATTTAGGTACTTTATTGGTGGCACAGTTATAGCTACTCTAGATTAATCGTATTGGTTAATGGTGGATATGTGAACATAGAAAATAATTTTACGAACGAACGAATGAATAAGTTACATTTTAATAATTTCGTCGGATTGAGTGATGTTATGCCATCTGTCTTAACACTTAATTCATCAACTTGCGTACGGTAAATGTTTAACTGGATACTTCCAATAATTTTTATGAACGCATTAACGAGAGAAAAAAAAAGTTTTCAATATACGATGGCTCTTTAAACTTGTACTCGAACAGTTCAGCCTTTGTTGTACTTTAAAAATTTTAGTACGAAATTTTGACGCATTTTCAGAGGAAATTTTAAAATTATTCTACTTGGACTAAAAATAAACCCTTTTTTTTGCAGTGAAAAAAAAAAAGTCAAGGCGAAAAATAGCAACAATTTTTACTAGAAAGTAACTGACAGAGAAAGAAGCTAAATTCTTTCAATAGATAAGGTAAATTTGGATATGAGATTTTTGCAGTGATTTATACGTAGGATTGGAAGCAGAAAAAAAAGTGGTTCAGGTTGGCGCCAGTACTGAGCAGCTTCAGGCCAAAAACAGCATGATTTCTACTCCATTTTGTTGGCCAAAATTAAACCAGAGAGACCGAGTAGGCGAGACACTGCGATGAGAAATTGTAAATATTGTGGCGACCTATACGCATACAGGCGAACAAAAGCCTGTTCACCGAATTGGCACTAGCTGATCAGTATGGTACTTGTTTTCGACGCATGCAAAATGTGCATGTTAACATTCAACTCCTCACACCTCTGCAATCAGTGACCAGCTACGAAGTGAGAGCAGTGCCTATAAAAGTGGATACACACGATGAGCGCACTGTGACACAAAAGTGGCATATAATTGTAACCTCAGAGTGATTCAGGTACCCTCGAATAAGTGGGGCCCATAGGGGAACAATGTCTTTGCTGCCCCAAGGAATCTTAAGACTCTTCTATAATGCATGCGACATGCGTGCAAAAAATTGACGAGCAACATCATGTGACAAAATCAACCGACTGAAGATCTTCGTCACTCGTCGCAGGCTCTACTCGTTTTACAAAATAATATTATATTTCAAATTTTTTCAAAGTCGTGATAACAAATGCGAAAATGTTGTAGCTTTGTTGCAAGTATTGCAGATAGTGTTTTCAATTTCATTGCATTTGTTGGGCGTGATGTTGTTGCACGCATGTGGCATGCATTGTAGAAGAGTCCAGTTACCAGAGTTACCATTTTGTTTGTGTTTGAGCCAAAAAAATGAGAATGAATGGCTTGTGGTGCGGTATTTGAGTCTGAGCCTGCTACGGAGTGTGATCCAAAGTCAAGTATAGTATACTGGGTGATTCAGTTCAACAAGCACTATAGGAAAATCCCCTATGGTGCGTGTTAAAATGACTCACACAGGTTAAATGATACAGATGAGGTGAAAATAAATGCACCACCGAGAAAATAATGGAAATAAATGGTAGGACTGAAATTTTCACAAGATATATTCGTCATATAGGAAAAAGTCTGAAAGAAATTTGTGCCTATTGGTTCAGTAGTTTTCCAGAAAACTAGAGAAAACAAATTCCTTGAAAGTGATTTTTTCACGATTATGAGAAAACTACAAAAGGGATCGGGCTGAAATTTATATGAAAAATAGTTCTCATATAGTTTCAGGTTTGATTAAACATTCGTGTTTATTAGTTTTGTATTTTGCGATAAAACTGGAAAAGAAACAGTTGCTGGAGAAAATGTTTTGTTCACGATTTTGGGAAAACTAAAAAAAGGATAAGGCTAAAATTTTCAGGAAAAGTAGTCCTCATATTAGACCAGATATGATAGCAGTTTGGTGTTTATAGAGCATAACAAATTATTGCAAAAATTACTACAAAATTTTTTCTGTTGTAGATAATTTAATAAATAATAAACCCACCTGAATGAAAATTCAGTGGTCTATAACATTGTTTCTGAGCACTTTTCAATAAAATCATAGATTCAGTAGTCACACAGGGCCATGTTTATCAAAAAATATGGGGTAAACTTGGATTTTGAAAAAAAGTATGATAATCATAGGTAAATTTTTTGAAAACGATGAGAGATAAGGAGAAATTGTACGGTAACGTTATTATTTTCTCAATGGTGCATTTATTTCTACCTCATCTGTATCATTTAACCCGAGTGAGTCATTTTAATATGCACCATCGGGAATTTTCCTATGGTGTCTGTTAAACTAAATCACCCGGTATAGACAAGCATACAATTCATACAAGATGTTGAATTCTGTTCAACCCATACCACTTCACATACTGGCAGTGAGTGGCACAGCAATAACCGAAGCAACTATGGTGTGTATGGATATTGAGTACCTATATTTTTCTTCTTTGTACTTCCTTTGTGCGGGATACAGATTCCCTGTTTACCAATCAGCAAGTTTAGGGGATTATAATTATCAGTATGCTTGATTTTGGTGCATGTAAGATGAGAGAGTACGCTGATTTGATTCCTGGCAGCCTCGCAAGTGGATAAGTATTGCATTGTGGAAATATTCCATCAAGGAAAACTACAAAAAGGGATACGGTCAGTTAGGGTCAGTGATAAGCTAGTTCAAGACCAGGATCATGGTAGTATTGATTTGGACCTTGAATTAATACTCGTAGTCTTAGGCTAGCGTCACACGATGGTTTACTAAGTATTAATCTTGCAATTGACTTTCAGTTTTAAACGTGAAAACTAATGCCAATTCCACCATGGCTCTGGAAGTTAGAAATGCTGCTGTTGCTAAACTCCAACAGTTTTCTCGACGTTAAAATGACTCATTGTGCCACTAAAATTTTCATTCGTATGATGGTGAAGTCAATTTTAAAATTTTAATTCATCAACATAGATGTCCATTCAGTTGATGTCTTGACGGTTGTGTAACATTAGCTGTTTTGATCTTGGTCAGGCTAGGGAGTAAAATAAAGACAAAATGTTTATCATAATAAACTAGTTTTAATTTTCCCAGAAATGATGGGAGTCCTGAATAAAATAGGATTTATATTAGAAGCCCTTAAAATTTTGGGTGAATAAAAAGGAACATTTATAGAACGTACAACATTGCGTCATGCTGGAAGATTTGAATCAAGAGTAATTAATGCTCTCAGTGGAGGTAATGGGAAACTATTTTGTTGTCCCATTATCTCCATTAAATTCTGCATTCTTCCAACAGGATAGGTAACAAGCTATTTAGTGTTGAAGTCGTAGGACTGGTAGGACTGGTAGGATATGGGTCCTGTTGGTAGTACGTTTTGCATTCTATCAAACAGGGGAACTAAGGAAAGAAGTAAAAACTAGTGAGGTAGTCAACTTTCACATCAAAGGAAATCTCAGTATGGAAATGGATCCAATTGATATTCGAACAAGATGTCAAGAATTTCGAAAATTGAGGATATTATCTTATAGTTAAAAGGGAAAGTTTTTAGAATGAGGAAATAACGAACGACGTTTAATCTGGGATGTTTCCAAAAAATTTTTGAGAGGAGTGGCTGCTTTTGAGAATAAAATTAGTTGAAATGGTTGGGGATTAAAAGAGGAATTGAACAAATAAGTTATGATTGCAAAAAAAAAAAAAAAAATGGAACTCCACCTCTTCTTGTCCAATATATAGAGTCTTGTTACATCGAAGAGGAGGGCGTAAAAGGTAACAACAGACAGTAAACAGCTCACAGCAGTAATGCAAACAATTGAAAAAATAATTCTCCCAATATTTATATTGTTAGTTCCATGTTTATAAGGACCGTGTAGAGAAACAAAGAATACAAACTGTGTATTCATAATTCTTAATGCCTATTATAGTTATTACTGATTCGTGAGATTTTTCAAAAATTTCTTGTTCCACCTTGGGTACAGCTCTGGGTTTAAATATTACCCTCGAACTTCTTTTATAAAAATTAAATACGTCTAAAAACCATTTTTTGGTTCGCTCAGTAGTGCTATATGTCCAGTTTCATAACGTAAAATACAATGAAATTCATTTCGGTTCTGATTTAACCTCATAATGGATTATCCTTATGAAAACTGGAGCTTGATTTCGAAAAAAATTAAACACATTTGTAATTTCTTGTGAAATAATTCACTTTAAACATTAATGTAAATGATTGTTGAATGAAATATACTATAATAAAATACTCTGTATGAGTTCCGTAAGTCTGCCTGTGGCAGCTTTCTTATACTTTGGCGGGTAGATATATGGTGGAAAAGAAGTACACTTTTCTGTTTATTCTATTGATGGATGGCTGGGGAAGGCAACATCCAAGACAGGATAACGCGTTTTTAAAAGCAATTTTCACTATAGCCACTCCTTCGACGACTAAAGCATTATGTTGAATTTCGGTCCTACTTGTTTTTTCTTCTCTTTTTCTCTATTTGCCTCTCTTCTCTCATTCTACTCTACGAATAATAGAAGGCAAGGCAAACATCGAACACTATTATACTAGCCTATATATAGGACCAATAATTACACCCAAATTGGGCCCAGAAACAAATTACGAAGGCGTCGTCAAATTAGTTACAGCTCACAGCTTATCTTCAGTAGATTAATCTTTTGGAAATACGTATGGTTGTTGTTGTTGTTGATCTTCATGGATTCGCAAAGATGTTAGCCTTCGTGAGAATAAAAAAGAATGGAAGTAAAAAAAAAAAAAAAGACGAAGGAAAAATCATTTTTGATAAAGTAAAATCGGTCTGTACGTTATTGGCTTTGATCTTTGGTCTTGAAGGTATTCAGAGAGGTTTTGACTACCTATCTAAAATTTTTAAATTCACAGCTTCTGGCTCGAATTCAGGATTTCTTCTTAGGAGTAGATTGAATCATATTTTATAATATTCAAAAATTTTTATGCGAGTAGTTAATAATTTTTTACGTATATTCCATAGCCTTAAAAAACCTAATAATTTTTTCCCTTTTTTTTTTGGCATTGGGGGATTATATCCCAGATCCTTCCCTTAAAATCGGCCTTGCAAGACTTGAATTACAAACTTGTAAAGTTGAGATGTTTGACAGGAGGTTGGTTTGAAAGACGAAAAAAATCAGTTGTTTTTTTGACAAGATGGAAGTTATTCTCTCATTAATGACGTCCAATGAGGCGTGACTTGTCTGCAATTGTGTGTTGGAAGTTTTCCACACACAGAAAACGGCTCAGTTGAAGAAAATCGACCGAAAAATTCGTCTTACCAAAGTCGTTTTGAATAATCTATAAACTACTATTGCAAAATCGCATCTCTGCTTCTATGACAGATAGGAAACAAATTAGTAGAATATTTTTCATTGAAAATTCTTGGGTAGGTTTGCTGAAATTGAACCAATTTTCAGTTTAGCTGCCCATAATGACAAAAATAATATTTTTAGAATTCTCAGCAGTATATTTTCTGATTTTTTTATCCTTACTTCTATTATGTATTCATTCACAATACCCTCCCTTAAATATTTTCAATATCGCAGCTAATTTTATCAATAAACTCCAAAAGGTACTATTTTGGCAATTATTTTCCTAAATCGTACCAGACAGTTTCCTAAATCGTATCTGTGATTTTTTTTTTTTTTCATTTTTACAGCTTATTTTATTGTTTTTGTGTTAATTTTATTTTTATTTTTTAGCATATTTTTGGGATATTTTTAATGAATAAATTGCAATAGACTAGTTACAATATTTTGAAATATATAACAAAAAAAAATGGTACAATTTAGGAAACAGAGTTCTCTTCCATTATAAAACTAGGTACGATTTAGGAAACTCATTGGTGGTATGATTTAGGAAACAGTGTTCATTTCCAATAAAACTTAAATATTCCATCTTCAAATTATAACTTTAATTAAAATTTTTTGAAAATGTGATAAAAAATATTTTAAATTCAACTAAATTAACAATTTAGAGAGCTGAAACATTTTTTTCAAGCCTAAGCTTAATAAAACAACATAATCAAATTATTTGTTCTTGGGTATGCTTTTTTCTTAAGCTTGCAAAGTAGGGTAAAATGAGTATATTGAGAAAATTTTCGGTTCCCTTGTGGTTATTTGTACTTAGTTTCATTATTCATCACATTGATCAGTAATTAACTCTCCCATTTTTTAAATATTAGCAGTGGAACGATTTAGGAAATGGAACGATTTTGGCAACCTCACCCTATGTATATGAATTTCTATCCGAAGACTCTTGGTCAAGCTCTTCAATGTTTCAAATTACAATGTTACAATCCAAAAACTAATTTTGAAAAACTAAAATGGGGTACAAACATTTGGCAGAGCACTTGGGGCGTGAGGTCATTTCCCATCTATTTCTCAACACTTTTAGCCAATCTTCCGATTTTGTCCCCAAAATTCGTGTTTTACTCTAATTTTGATCTAATTTGACGGGGCTGTGCTATATATGTATTTATATATATATATTTTTTTTTAATAAAGAGATAAGTCTTTTATGCCTCTATTTTGTTCACAATTAATTTGAAAGGAAAAAGTACCGACTGAAAAAAGTGAAAGGTTAATTTCCTCATTCAGTGTATATTGGCATCACTGATAGCGCGATTCGGCAGCGATTTCCAGTTGATATAGTCCTTCAATATCGAATTAATTTATTTTTCAAACTTCAACATTTTAATTTGGTACTAAGGAATCGACAAGTACGGCTATTAGGATTCTTCACTTCGTTTCAATTCAACTGCCGTAAACTATAATTGGTGGAGCAAAACCATTATTTCGCGTCCGTCAACCAGTTTATTGTTTACCTGCCGTGGTTAGAAAAACCATTTTACGTCCTGCACTATCAGAAAAGCATGCGAATTTTTGTCTGAAAATTAAGTTAACCTTTGTTATCTTCGAATTTTCGAGTGGAACATAATCACTGTTTGTTGGTGGGTTAGGACCAACGAACATTAGACCAAGGTGGAGAATAATCTGTACAAGCTGCCGAAAGAAAAAGGAATTAAATTTTTAAAAAGAAAAAAAAAAGAAAAAAAAAAGGTATAAAAAAAGGCAGGCAGTCAGCCATTCGTGTACACGTCGTTATCGTTAATTGTCGCCGTCGTTATCATCGCCTTAATCATAAAGCGGAAATTAACTTTTAATTTTGTGGCTCGATACGGCAACACCTTTTCGATTTGGAAAAAAAAACGGCTTATTTCAAAAGACAGGTGGTCTAGACTGAACGCTTTCCAATTAAACTGTTAATTACAAATCGTACCTAATTGACATTGAAAAAAAAAAAAAAAAAAAAAAAAAAAAGAAGGGAAAAAAAAGAAGAATTTGTGTGTGTTCCGGGTGAAATTCAAATGTCTCCCCCTCAAAAAAGAAAAAAGTACCATGGAAGCTGTAGGCTACGGAAATTGCCTTATGTATTTTAAAAGATGAATTTTATGTCGGTCATTAGGTCTGAAAATGGGGAAATAATTAAGAAAGTTGAAATTTCAGGTAAATCTATAAACCTTTGTACTGTTAGTCCTTTACGAATCCGTACCTTTAGCAATATTTTCTTTTCATTAAATAACTTTAATACACCTAAATGCAGAAAAATTTCGAACATACGATAAGTTATAAGCAAAAAGCCAATGGTAGTTTTGGTCGAGGACGTCGAGGTCTTGTTTTTTCATTGATAAGTATACTCTCAGTCTTCGTTTAGGTCATGGTCTTCTTTTGCATGAAACACTTTTGATCTTGGTTTTGCGGCAAGGTCTTGTTCTTGGTTTTTGATAGTTACAGTCAAAGTCTTGGTCTCAGTCGCAGTACTGCGTATACATGACTTTTACACATTCAAGTCTTTGTCATGGTTTCAATCTTATTTACTAGATTTTTACTTTAATTTCAATGTCCTTTCAAAATAGGTATACAAGAATCTGTATATTGGTACCACAAATACCCATAAAATGACAGAATAGGTGGATAACAAAAAATTAAATATTAAATATTACATAAATCATTAAAGGTGGTACCTATCTATCAAGATTGTGAATATTTTACACTTCGTTCAAATTTTGAACATGTCTTGAATAATCGAATCTCCGTCGTGCTGCAGAGCTGGAATAAGACCAATTTTGCTCATTACTGAATGCAGTCAACAGAAAACATGATATTTTTCAAGAAATTTATCTATCCAAAATCACAAACGCCTTTCAAGATGGGAAATCTTAGAACGTTTTCTATTAATTTTCTTGAACAACATTTTATGTACTTTTTAGCAAAGTTCTTGAAAACTCTGACGGTATCTTTCTCAAAATAAAAAGAAAAATCTGTTGAGCAAACAAATTACCGAGCATTATTAATTTATTAGTTTGTTTCTCGACCTTCACTCCACTGAGTTCCATTTTATGTTCTGTAAAAATAAAAAACATTCCCATAAGTAGTGCACTTTTTTTTATTTTACCAACAATCAACGAATTCGTATAAACCTTAATAATCTTACGACTGTAGTTTCTTGAAACGACGTTGGATTCAGAAGACAATTTGAGATCAGTGGCTTATCCAGGGTTTAAATTAAAGGATATGGTTGGAATAGGGGAGAGGTCTGTCTAACAGATTAAAATTCTAAGAAAAAAAGAACGATATAGATCTTGTTTGATTTTGAGTGCCTCTCTAACCTTTAATAAAGGTTTTTTGGAAAATTTAAAATGTTTCAAATGTCCAAAAGTTTAAAAAATGTATTCTTGTAATTTTTTCGGGAAACTTATATTGACATGAACACGTCTAAAATTTTTTCTCATTCAAAATTTCTCATCAGATTTTTGTTAAGGAGAAGGTGATGACGACATAATTGTGGACTTGGAAATTTTGGAGATAATGTGAATAGTTTGAGGGAAACCCTGGTGATGGGACATGAAAGGCACTCGGAGTGGGTGATGACGTCATAATTATGAACTTAGAAATTTTTGGTGCAGTTCGAGACAAAGAGTACTGTTTGTTTTTTCTAATTCGATTCCGTGAGAATGTGGCAAGTGAATAATTTATGGCCTACGCCCTATCCGTAATGAAGACGATGGTCAATTAATTTTCTTTTTCTTTCTTTACGCAATTGAGTATTTTATGCGAATGACAGAATTCAAGTTACCTCGAGGACGACACTTCATTTTAAGGCTCGATCAAAATCATTAGTGCTTGTTCACTCATATTCTAATAAACACCATTGCATACAAGTCGGAGTGGTAGATTTCGTTTAGAATAGATAGAATTTCAAATAAGGTGTGTCGCGGGTTGCGTTCATCACATATTATCAGAATTTTGTACTATACAATGAAAATTTCAAAAAACCGTAATTCGGAAACTAACGGCCAGATTTGGCCCATCTTTGAACCCGACTGAGATATAAAGCCAAAGTATGCACACGCCAAATTTTGTTTCGATCCGCGACGAATTACGCCCCGCCCCATTGTCTAAAAATTTCAAATATGAACAGCCCCCATTTTGAAACCAGTCAGCGGATTCCGCCCATCTTTGAACTTAATCACGTTATATACCAAAATCATATACGTGTCAAGTTTTGTTTTAATCAGTTCGAAAATACACCCTTCATTTTGTTGATAATTTTTATTACATCCCATATACATTAACCTTTAGGGGAATGGTGATCATTTTGGAGTCCGAGAACGATGATCGGAAAAACTAAAGTGAAATTTTCCTAAAATCGTGACATGCTACCCTCCGCAATATGTAGATTCTGCGAAATCTTCCTAATAAAAAGAAAGAATATAGATTATAAAATTTAATCGATGTCAATGGCGGATTTATCTACTGCGAAGCAAATGATCTCCTCCTCCCCAGTCGATATGTTGTTTTGTTTTGAATTACGCTGTTCATGTTTTTTTTTTTTTTTTGCTCATTACCAAATCTGCAATTTAGTATTCTCCGTTTTCAAAACGTTGAATCCGCCATTGTTTGTTGTTGTTCCACATCTATCGTAACAAGTGTTTTTAAACATTGTAGGCACACACGATTTTTAAACAACTATAGGATTCGTCTAAATTGCTTCTCTGCTCTTCGGATATATGTCACATGCATGGCAAGTTAAATATGGCGCTTGAAAAAAATACGTTGGATTAGGTAATATGAGTAGATGAAGTCTCCGCCTTAATGTACTACATCAAAGCCCTATTATAAAAATGCCTGCCTGTCTTTGTTTCGCATTTAAATAGAAAGAAAAAAAAATATGCGCATTGCCTACACGATGTCCTCTCCAGCCGTTTTTATGTGTATTTTAAATATAAAATTTCTACTCTCGGTTCCACCCCTCGAAATACACAGAAAAGACAATGGAGCTAATTTGAAAAAACAGCCAATACATAAAACAACAGGCCTATATTTCCTGTTATATGTGCAGTTAAATCGTGCCTACCGTGGATTTGCTCTTCATAATTTTTATCGGTTCATGATGAAGAGATAGACAGAGAGAGAGAGAGTTAGAGAGAGAGAGAGAGAGAGAGAGAGAGAGAGAGAGAGAGAGAGAGAGAGAGAGAGAGAGAGAGAGAGAGAGAGAGAGAGAGTGAGAGAGAGAGAGAGTGAGCGAGAGAGTGAGAGAGAGAAAGAGAAAGAGGAATGTAACTTAAGGACGTTCATTGAAATATAAAATTTACCAAGTGAAGAATCACTTAAGCATATTACGAGGAGAGCTTGATTAGGGTTGTTACGAGAAAAGTCGAGGAAAGTACTTGTTTTTCATGCACAACAAAAAGGGGTTTCGTGCGGAGGGAGCTGCACAGAAGAACTTGAAACTTTAGAGTGCATTGTAACGATGAGTTTACCATGTTTACATTAAATAGCGATGTACAACGATAAAAATTTTGCGGGTAAGGGTTTGTATAGAGGAGTGGCTTGAGAAAAAAAGATCAAATCAATGAATGTAGGAGTAGGTAAGAATTCTGGTAAACCCATTAAATTTTATTATTATCTATAAAAAAAATTTTTTTTTTTGTAAACCTACCTACCTGTATAGATAATCGATACTCTTAAAAGTGGAATTAAGAAATTATAATAATGTTTTTGTTTCATCATGGGACGAAAAGTTTTCACATTTGCACGTGCATTTGCTTGAATGGATTGTATGGGTAAGATATATGGTAGTCCTAGTCAAAATTTCGTTGGTATTAATATGAAATTTTTTTTTCTTCTTTGGTAATTTCAGCATTGAATTGTTCAAGTCGTTTGGCTCATTTATGATTATGGTGATTATGGAGTTGAAATATCAAGGAAAATTAAACAATCTTAATTACGCTTTAATTTTTCTAACCTGTATATAATCAGAGTTATTATTTTTTTCCCAGATTGTTGCATTGGTAATACCTCTTTTTTTTATTTTTGCCAAGAGCTAATTTAAAGCATCAGAATGTATTCATCGATTTTTCATTTTCTAAACTTATTTTTCCATTTTACTAAACATTTATTTGGCTAAATTTTCAATTTCTGGATATATCCGTAATCAAATAACCTGAGAATTTGCTAAATTCAAACATCTCATTATTTATGTCAGATACTGGAAACAGAAAAATAGAATTTTCTATTCATATAGGTACCTACCTAAAAGACTATAAACGAAAGTTTGAAAATTGAAAAAATTCGATATAGAAGTGACACCGTGTTATGTTCGATAGAACATATATGGAACAAATTGTGATGAAACTGGTTAGGTATTTTTCAAACTGAAGGAGTAATTATAGCGAAGTGTACTCAGTGATAATTGTATATATATTTTCAGCAAACCATTAAACTACTGTCAGCACATTTAGTTTTAGTACGATACTGCGGAAGTCGCATGCGCACCTCTACGTATAGACCTTGTGTGTGTGTGTGAGCTGCGATCAGTGTTAAAATTAGACTGGAAGTGGTGAGGTATCAACCCGTGAACCAAAAGTGTGTTTGGCCTACGCAGTGTAGGGACAGGCCACACAACCTACCAGTGAGTGCACTAACACACTCGTCACCACTGGTAGGAAGTCGCCACACTTTTAATGATAAAAATTTATTAGTAACTATCCTTGAAACTATCAAATAAGGTAGGCTATTCGCACTTAAGTATAATAAATATTAACAGCATGGCATAGAAACCAACAGGTAACGAAATTTTGTAACATCTGTTGATTTGCTGCTTGAAACCAAGGTGGCAGTCGGCATAACAATGTAAAATCCCAATGCCCAATTACCAGCTAATAACTGTACTTGTGGTTGATGAAACTGAGCAGAATACTCATCAGGAAAGAAGCTTAGTATATATTTTTTCAAAGTTTTCATCTCATGAACCAATATTAAAACGTAGTTAAATGAGAAAGTCTAAACAAAAAGGTTATAAGAAGCCACGAAATCATAACTCAAATTGAAAAAAATTATATCAAATAGGTACACCTTAATGAATCTGGCAGTGTAAGAAAAAAGTACCTATAAAGTGTGATAAGGTATTTGAATAATACGCTTTTTACCACCCTGTATCTCAGCTCCTATGATAATTGATAAGTGAAAAAAATGCATAATAACATTTTTGTCTAAAATTTCGCATCTCACTTTACATTATTCTTATATTGAAGTATTTTTATTAAATGTTTATATCGCTTAGTTATCGCAGAAAATTAAAAAAAAAATTTAATTAGATGCACGTTTGGGCCCCACCTGGAGGAAAAGCCAAAGCAGGGACACAGGATAAAGGGTGGAGCATTTTTATCTACCATATAGATATTTTAATTTTTTTTCAACTTCATTCTTGAACTTTATTTAACATGGGTAAAGCATATATCTCTTAAATGAATTATCTATATACTGACTTTTACCACTAATCGTCCTAAGAAAAGGATTTAGGCTTCATCATTATAAATTCGCAACTATTTTCTACCTATTTGTATTGAACAATGAGGCAAAAGCTCACAATATTATATATACCTACTATTTAATAGGTAATTAACAAAGTTACACTTGCGGTTATCTTATTAGTGTGAGAATCAGTGGCACCGACTTGGTAAATAAATTTATTTATTCATTCTCCTTATTCTTTTTTTTTTTTTTTTCTTAGGAGGGGAAAGACAAAATGTGAAAATTTCTTTGTTTACATTCAACCTATACATCGAATTGGTAGTTATTTAATGTAAAAAAAAGTAAGTACATAAATAAATATTAGATGGGTACATAATTATATCCCAAAATCTAAAAAATTGTTTGAGGCGCTTTCTCAAAAAAAAAAAAAAAACAAAACAAAAAAACAAAACAAAACAATCGGCACCTACAGTTAGAATATAATAATCTATCTTTTAATATTCAGCTGACAAGTAGTGGAAATCAACGATGAAAGTTTTCAGCCGATCTAAACTAAAATTATCATCCTCTTGGCTATGTAGTAAACAACGACTAAAATTGAAAAATAGGTAACAAATTTGAATTTAACTCACATCATGGAGAAAACTAAAACAGATTCCATTATCATTTGGATTATTGTCCATACGTTTAGTGAATGATTGAGCCTTATTAAAAATTCGCCACTAAAATCTGAATTCCACTGCAAAAGAAGAAGGTAGATGCGAACTTTTTTAAAACTCGTATTTTTGCAAAGAATTCATTTAAGTTTAACGAATTAGAATGAGAATATCCATAGCCCTCTCAAACGCGAGTGAAGTATTTTTAATGACATTAACTCCTCCTTCGTCGTCGACCATTACTTTTATTTCTGTCTGCCGGTCACATCTATTATCGAAATTTACAACCGAATACATCACCGTTTCTACATTTTCCCCCCATTATTCGCATATCCTGGGGTTGCAACTTAATTCGATTTCTGTATAAATATCAACTTCGGAAGGCTGTTTTATTGATCAGTCCTATGGTTTATTGCAGATCCAAGGGGGTTGTTAAGGGGTAAACATTCAATAGAAAACCTTTACGGTAAAAATGAAATGGGTAATAAATTCACCCATTAAATGAACACAAGGAAAATTTGGCTAATGTCAGAGAGTCGTAGGTTATATTCGTTGGTGGTACCAAAAGTGAAAAGGGAACGTAAAATGTAAATTTGAGGGTTTCATGGAAAAACGATTGCCGTTAAATATTTTTTACACTGAAGTTAAACAAAGATTTTATCGAAGGATAGGCTATTGTTTAAGTCGGATGATTCAGGTTTCAAAAAAATCGCCTTATTTTTCCTTTTTGCCGCCAATAAGTAAAAAAAAAAGAAAAAAAGACAGAAGGAAGAATCAAGAAAAATGACAAAAACAAATCCTAAAACTGGAACTCTGGATGTGTAAGTGCGCAGGTGTAGTAAAATTATAATTTTCATCACCTTATAGCACTATATAGGCGGAATGCAAAAATGATAGTTACCTATACCTGAGTAATTCTTGCATTTTTTCCATCATCAGTTAGTTATATATAAACATAAGTATGTACAGATATAACTTTGATATGGTACCTAAGCATAATTCTTAAGCTACAATTGATACCTAAGTATGTTCTTGCATTTGGGCCTAAATAGCCCAAGTCCTGCTCCGGCACAAATCTTGTGTCAGTAAAAAATTTTATGCTGGCACTTTAGGGCTTGTAAATCATTACAATAAATGTACAAGCCAATAATTATTTCACAAAATTATTTCCTCGATATTATTTTGCCAATAATTATTCTCTCATATTTGCGATGTGCATGCGCCACTACCCACCCAGCCACACGCGGATATGAAAAAAAAAAGTTTCTTGTCTCCCGGAAACAACAGATTTTACAGTGTTACCAGAAAAAATCCAGGGCTGGCACAAGCCAAAGTGCCGCAGAGTGGCGCTTTAGGGTTTGTAAATTAATATAACTACATATTTACCAATCACAACAAACACAAATTACAGATAAATAGTATTTTACTCAGCTAGTTAGCAAAATGAGTGATTGTCAACAAGTATTGTAGTTGCAGCATGAGCCGCAGATGAGTGCTGTAAGTGCAACGAGCTGATTATGACGAATGGCTTACGAGTCAAGTGAGTTAAGTACGAGAATTATTTTTTTCAACGAATCCACCAAAAAGAGGTTATTATTTATTCGATTAATGATGTAGACTTCATTCATGAATAGAATTTTAGATATAATTGAATACTGTGGAGAAGCGATTTTGGTTGTTTGTGTAAGCATCACCATGTGAAATGGCCCTTTTTCGTTGTGACATTTTGCAACTTGCGTCTACATGTAAACAGAGCTGTGAAGAAATAACAAACAGTTGAGAAAAAACTCATTTCTACACTGTTTCTACACTTGGTGAAGAAATGAAAACCATTTTTGATGTTCCAAACTGATTTGGAAATCTCGTATTTTGCTAATCAAAATCGCTTATTAATAATAACCTCTTTTTGGTGTATGAGTTGAGAAAAATTGTATACTGAAAATTGTAAGGTTTTCCGTACGAATGGTGATAATTTAAAGTGATGCTACTTTTCGTTTTTACATGCGTCCTGTATTATACGGTATAAGTAGCCTACCTACCTATTTAATGCTTTGAGCTAAGCGAGCAAAGAAATTTTCGCAGACAGTCTTTCTATATTTTTATATTTTTATCTAGAAATTGGGAGGATATGTCTCCCTTGTTCGTCTTTGAATTCACAACCCTGTTCACCCTGCCAAAACAAATTAGAACAAAATTATATATAAATTTCTGCTTTTATGCCGATCGTCATTATTTATCACGAAATGAAAAACCACAATGGTCTAACTCGGTAAAATCGAGCTAAAAAAAAAGTGGAAGATCTCCCCTTGGCTGCACTACTGGTCATCGAAATTTTCACTTCGAACGAAAATTCCGTCGAAAACGAATTCGTATTTCTTGGTGTGTTATTTCATAATTAACAGCTTATGAAGTCGTTAATTCCCGACTACGTCCAATATTAAAAATATTGGCTATGAATTTCTTGGCATCTGCGTCACTTCAAATTGATTTACTATACCTATTATTTCTATAACGGTTACATGGCTGGTTTGATTAAGATAATAGGTACGTATATACTTATACACAGTTTACGATGAAAATCGAAAAATAAACCTAAAATAAATGGGTGCAGATAGGAGTTTCGAAAAAAAAAAAGGAAGTCCTCGATGGGCTTAAGTTGCGCTGAATCTCTGAAGCCTTACTTTTCAGAGTTTCGAGTTAATTTACCAAGAATTCTCCACAACCAACAACCATCCCATGGGATGCAGTTCGCTTGTTTCTTTCTTTGCCGCGTTAATTATTTGATGATCGTAAAACAAAAAAAAAAAAAAAAAAACACTATTATATGGCAAATCGTTAAACGTAATTTTTGAACGTTTTGAAACGCGGGAATTGTTTATTTAAAAAAGTGCAAATAAAACATAATTAAAATTACGTAGAACAGTTTATATTCTTGGAGAAAAAAAATGCCGGTCTCTCTTTTACGGGTTCAAACGAAAACAACAGAAAAAAAGATTTGAAAAAAAAAAAAGACGTAGAGTGAAGAGAAGAAATTTGTTTTAAATTAATTTTTTATTAGAGAAAAACGCCGACTGCCAGAAAAAGTTTCTTAAAAGTTTTACGTCACTTTTGGCACTAAGCTTCGATAATATCGTCAGTTCGTAGGTATACCTATATGCGCACCTATATGTATAGTCAAGTGAAGATAAATTCGCGAATACAGAAGTGAAGAAAAAAAAATTGACTTGATTAGGGAGAATGTACCAATATTTATAACGTCGTGTCATTTTGTGACAGTTTCATCTTCTGGTTTGAAAATATACCTACGTACCTATCAATGAACTGGTTACAATAATCTTCCCTGAAATGTCGGTAGCTATGAAAACAACTGAATCCATGGAATTGGTAGTTGTGGAATACCTTTAGTCATGAAAAAGGATTCACGTTGAAAGTAGCCTACAGCTTCTTTTCCTGTTTAACCACTTCAAGCAGTTAAGTACGAGAGAACCAAAATCTCAGCGAATATTGGCGGTTCGCTACTAGGCACCTAGAATTTATATACCCCGACTCCGTACACGCGCACAAACACACATGTACGTACAAATATGTACGTATGTGTGCTAATTAATTGCGTCGTACTTTATGGTTGCTATGACAACCGATAAATTATGGCACGTGCATTGATAACCATTTCATAAAGTCACCCTGAGAGAGAGATCTCAATTAGTCACAGTTCGGTAATTGTAATGTAATCCCCTTATCAGGCCTACTTGTCCTTTTATTTTCTACAAACTTTCAAGGGTTACTTAAAAGTTACTTTGGGCCCCAATTTAGATCACATATTTGTAAATTTTCAAAGGACATGAATGGTGAATTAAATTTCTGCATAAACAATAGTGAAAATTGTAAAAGCAATACCAAGGTCAACCATGACTGAGAATTAGAGATGTGTCGGTTGACCGAGAACTAATTCATTTGAACTAATCTTTTGAAAGACCTAAATAAACGAGACCGAAAGATGAGAATGAACTAGTTCACTTTGAACTAAAAGATATTATCAAATCAAAGTTATATGGTATAGACATACAAGCTAGTTGACTAATGTTTTGCAAGGGATTGAGGCCCATATTCACAAATGTCACTTTAACCTCCCTTCACTTAAACTTCACTTAAAAATGACTTTTGTCAAAATTTTGTATTTAAGAGTGTGGTAAAATTTTATTTTTGCATTGGAACTCTTATAAGAGATACAATGTTCCCATATTTATAAGTACAAAATTGTGTAAAAAACTTTTTTAAAGTGAAATTTATGTGAAGGGAGGTTAAAGTGACGTTTGTGAATATGGGCCTGACAGTCGTTAACATCTACACCGAGCACATGTACACTGGCGTACAAATTATCCCACATCGATCGACATTGACCAATCAGAATAATCAGATTTTCCAGAATGGGGTAATTTGTACACTAGTGTTTACAAACAAATGCACGTGGCAAATTTTTCCTCCAATCAGATTTTTAGAAAGCAAAACATGTGGCGTTGTCAGCGCTATCCATAGGTGCGACACCAAAACCACTATTATGTTGTCTCCATCATACATATATCCTCGGAAGGTATAGAGGATAAACCTGGTCAAACGAGTACTTAAGTCTAACTTAACATTAAGAAAGATTCAAGAATACAGGTGTAAGACAAAGTGTGAAAGCATTTTAAAAAAACCAAAATTTAATTTTGCAACATCAAGACCTAAACCAAGACTGAGAGCAATGATGAAAGACCAAATCTTGATATGGTAAGACGTAGACCAAGATTGAGTCATGGAATGTACTGATATGAAAATCTTAGAACCAGTTGATGCTGACCCAGATTAAGACTGAAAGAACTGATGCTAGACTAAATCACGATCTTAGAAAATTAATACCAAAATTAAGACTGAGAGTATATTGATGCAAGACTGAGTCTTGACATACTTTTGATTATCACCAAGTATGGAGACTTGGTAGCCTCAAAAATTACGCGTGCTGAAAATTTTGCTAATAGGTAGCTAGAATAGTTGAGTAGTTCGTAGATGTTGATCAACATAAAAGCTGGAAGCAAAAAATAAAAAAAAAAAAGAATGAAAGAAAAAAAATAGAATGAAGATTATCCTCTTTTAGATCGTAAACCAACGGCAGCAGAATGTTGTCGGCTATTTCTGTACATTACTGGAGTCAGTAACGATTAGCAACGCCTATTCGAATTCTTATATACTGTTCACCGAGCATCGGCGCTAAAAGCAAAAACTAGTTACACGAGTTCAGGCGGATATAAGTACAAGATAGGCGTGAAATCAAACGTTCTTAAACGTACATTATACAGATGTATATACATACGACTAAACCTATGTATGTATACCCATACATTTTTTTTGTTTTTGTTTTTTGATTGCAGGTTACTGGGTTTACAAGGATATCCACCTCCTGCGTTCACGCTGAATCCGTCAATTAGCTACGAAGAAAAATGCAATCGACTGTATTACTTGAGTCTGAAACAACAACAACTGTGCTCTTTAGGTGAAAAAATATTAGAGGTAAACGTTATTGCTACGATGAAAATTCATAGAATAAGATGAATTATTGTGTACGTATAACGGTTTTGTGCAGAGGGTATAACCATTGGCGCCTAACCCATATGGAGCGAGGAGCAATTGCTGTCCCATTTAACTGCTTTGCATAATATTTAATGAGGGATTTTTTCTGCAAAATCGACTGTGGCGTTTGCGGCGTTAGATATAACTATGTGGACAAACAAATAAAATAAAATGTTGAGTAGGTATATAGCAGTCTTCAAGTACTTCTTCGTAATTTTCCTTAAAGAACATTTGGCTTTTTATTGGACATACCAAATTAAATAGAACACTTTAAGAAATAAAATGAGACCAAGAACAATAGTTTTGAGCCCTCGGAAGCTGAAATCATAAAAAAAAAATTGTCTCAATTTCACTGTTTTTAGACCATTTCATTGGTTGGTTGTATCGTTTGTCCACATAAGGTCGGTTCTATTAGCCTCAAAAGTCGACACTTTCAACCTTGTAATGGAAAGCTGATTTTCCTGGTTCCATTCTTCAATGATAGAGTGTTTCGGGGAACAATATCACTGTAAGATGTATATCTATATATTCATATATATGTATAGATATAGTAACGTGCGAAACGGAGTGACTTCATTCCCCGAAAATACTATCTGTGTCTGATAGTAACCACCTATGGAAATGTTATATAAATCAGCCCTCCATTACATAATATATACTCAAAGCTTTCAACACTGGTGTTATCCTCATGCATTCTTCTTGTACCAAAATAACACCGAAGGTTATCAACTCGGCGTTCTATTTGTACATGAGGGTGACACCAGAGTAACACTGGGAAAGAAAATTCTGTACTCACTTAGCAAGTAGGTGTAGGAAATCAGGGTAAGGGTAGAGTATTTTGTTTTGGTTCACTATGATAAATTTATTAATCGTATTACTTAGATAGCTGTCAGATTTAAAGTTAGAGACTGAATGAAATTTAATTTCAAAAAGAAGATCATTCCCTCGAGATGGTTTATTTACCGAATTTCTGTTCTCTATTGACGAAGAAATTGATATAGAATGTACACCATATCCACTGATCATAGTTTTAGATTTGTCTGATGAAGAAACAAATGTATCATATGCATCATAATTCATACTACTCTATAGTACTATGTAAAGCTAAAGGTGCATTTTTACCTTTCTCAAAAACGATTGAATTTACTCAAGCAAATAATATACCTAAATCGTTTTTTTGGTATTTTTTTCTCTTTAACAAAATGGTGGAACTCATTTTTCAATATAACCAACGTTTACAAAAATATAGCTATATTTAAAGTGTGGCAAACCTTTTTCTTCTCTCCCCCGACAAAAAAAAGGGGAAAACTTTAATTGTTACCTATGTAGGTACTTAAATAAATAAAAAAATTCAATACATACTCACTCCATTATACCAATTTTGTTAATTTTTGCACTTAAAGGTAGGCTAACATCAGATTTTTGATTTTTTTTGGTCCACTTTGAGGGGCTATAAGTGGAAAAGGAAACATTTTTTAGAATTTTGTCAGAGGAATTTATTTGTTTTTTCGACCCTAAACATTAATTTGTCAAATTTCCGGACACCTTGCATATCAAATTTCATAACTGTCTTGAAAACAGAGCTAGTGACGCGCTATTTTTAATTTTTCCCTCTTTGTTTTTTTCTACCTACAAACTGCCCCAACCGATGTTTTCTCTTGAAATTTCAGTTCAAAATTAGGCGTTGTAAGAATCTTATTTAGCAACGAAAAGAAATAGGCAATACTTTGAAATCAATGTTTTATATCCTGACAAAGGTTTGTTTTCGACATTAGATTGTCAATAAATTTTTTGAAGGCTCCAGACAGCAGAACAGAAATAGGTATATATACGTACAGAATAAATAAAGCATTTTCAAACACTTATAAACGATCAAATATTGTTAGTAAGAAGTTGTCTGTTAATTTTCCCAGCACATACCTCGTGACCTACTTATAATCTAAGATAAAGTACTTCAAAATTTCATACTATTTCAAGTGTTTTACCTAATTGCATATTCATAATGTCAATTTCGACGTTCACATTAATTCGTTACAATTTCACACGCCTTAACATTTACACCTTTCCTTCGATTTGACTATATTTTGAATGTTTCGAGTAGGTACACAAGATAAGATGACATAAATACACGTCTTAGTTCAGGTCAAACTGACGAGTAGAGTACCCAATTTCACATTATTTATTTAATACTTACATTGTACTCAAGTTGAAATGTTAATAATTCATATCTAGTGTAAAACGTTCGAAAAATTAATATTTTAAAATAGGTAAGGTAAACGAAAATTGTAGGTAATATTAAACAAAAATAAGAAAAAAGTTGAACGAACTTACAAGTCCAATACCTAGGTACTTATTTTGGTGGTTTATTATTTAGTAGTCTATTCGAAACTATGAATTTAATCGAATTTGTAAAAAGAATGAAACTCTAATAATTATTTTAAGCTGAACATTCCATCAACAAAAATGAATAGAAAACAAAATCTTGTTCTCAGTTATAATAAAGTATAGAAAATATAAACGGATACGAAAAGGAAGAATTCATTTTTTGGATGTATTGCGGGTTGCGTTCGACTCGGTATATGACCGTTTAAAATAATAAAAATTTATTTATTACCTCAAATAGCTTATCAAAATAAAATTACGAACGTTTAAAGTCAGTACGGTACGCAATTAAAGTAAAAGAAGCGTTTGCTTGCATGTTCTCATTCAAAAATAAAAAAACAAAAAAATTTTATCCTTTAACAGATTAGGTCGAAAACAGTTTTCATTGCACTATTATGACGTCATGACAAAAGGGAGTCCATCTTAGTGTACATAATAATCACTTTTCTAGTTCATCCAACATTTTTCCACGAACGTGATACGTGTTTAGAGAAAAAAAAAAGGTTTATAATAATTATAGACATATAAAATCTTTAAAAGCCTCGTTTTCTAACTTTTTTGCAAATTCGTCCAAAATAAGGTTGTAACTAAGTACATACGATAAATACTTAATCTCGGATGACTAAATTAACCTGTAGGATGTCAAAACACGTTTTTAAGAGAAGCACCTCCCCAAAAACGAAAAAAAAAAAAGGAATTAAAACACAGTATAAAAAAATAGGTATTTATTTTTTTTGACAAGAATTAAATCAAATAAATTCCAATTTTTGAGTTATTTTTCGTGATTCCACATTATTTTTTCTTCATGAATCCACTATTAACTCTTCATATCAATTCCTCGACTTTCTAGATTGGTTTCATCATCCAGAGTCGTACATACCTAGTTTAAGTAAATCAATTTAACTGATTTTCTTGCGCAAAAGCTCCTTTTTTGAGTAACATTTAATTTTGCCAAATGTACCTAAATTTTGAGAAGTTTGTTTTTTTCGAAAAAAATTTTAACGAGTGGAAAAATTTCTTCTCGAAAACTGTCACTGCGACGAATTTCATATAATATGATTGCACTATGTACATGTATGTTACCGACGTAGATACCTACCTACCAAAGACCTGTAAGGGAAAATAATGATCAAAATTTTTCAAAAAAAAGTCTTAGGTTCAGAGGGTAACGTCCTTTTTCTGTCAAATATTCTTCTTACACAAGATGTTCACTTTATAATTGTTTTATAGGAAAATGAACGTGAATTTCGTTTTTGTAAGTAATTTAAAAAGTTCCCATTATTTTTGAAGCTATTCGCATTGTCTTTGAAAAAATAATTAAAATTTTTTCAACTACAACAACAAAATTTGCGTATATTTTCTTACAGAGAAATTAATAATGCAAACACCCTGTAAAAGTTAATATTATATAGGTCAATGTTAAAATTGTCTAACTGGTGCAACATAAGCCTAAAAACAATTCTAACTGACCCACGAACTGAAACTTTGAAAAATTTTAGGATAACAATCAATGGCTCCTCTGAAAAAACGATCTTCAAATGTCATTAGCTATTCGAAATTTTAGCTCAGAAAACTCTGAGGAAAAAGCAAAATATCAAAAAATATGAAAATATTTTGACTTTTTGGTGTCATTATCTTTTTTTGTTTAACATGAAATAATAAAACTGACTCTCAGTCAAATTTTCATTAAAATATTCACTTTTATTGCATCAGTTGAAAAAAAAAAAAAAGGGAAAGGAAAATACAAATGAGGTCCATCATCGTCAACCACTAATCATTCGATGAATATAGGTATTTATTAATCTGTGGGTAATGAAATTTTTTTTTTTTAAATTTCTATTTATTAAAATTTAATTATTTTTAATAAGAATTTTAAATATTAAAATAATCTCAAAAATTCTTAATTAATTAATTTTATCCTAATTTTTCATCACCAATTTAGAAGCCAAATTCAATCAGTATTAACATTTTTTTATTAACCACAACTAAGTATATACTTAATTGCATTGATTTTCCAGGCAATAGGATTAGGAGCAAAAATTGGCATAGAAGAATGTCAGCATCAGTTTCGTATGAACAGATGGAATTGCACGACATTTCATAACACTTCATCTATATTTGGAGGCATTATTTCTGTTAGTACGTATGTTCCACCAGTATTCGATAAACTATAATAATCCAGAAGAAACATTCATGTTTCTCCTTCACAAAAAAACTGATTTTTTTTTTTTTTTTTTCATTTGGATACAAACAGGAAGTCGTGAAAGTGCATACGTGCATGCAGTCACATCAGCTGGAGTGGCTTTCGCAATTACAAAGGCCTGCTCTAAAGGCGTACTAAACGAATGCAGTTGCGATAATCGACAAAAATTACGTAAGTCAAAGAAAAATTGGCAATGGGGTGGATGCTCAGAGGTTAGTATTTTCTTAAGCATGAGGAAATAAAAAGAATAAATCATTAATTTGCAATTCGTTTTAAAACGCAAGGATATTCATTACGGCGAGAAATTTAGCAGAGATTTCGTCGATACACGAGAAGATGGTGAATCAGCAGATGGACTGATGAATCAGCACAATAACGAAGCCGGACGAAGGGTAAATATTTTGAAAAATTATTTACAGTTTTCGGGTAAATTTTATAAGTTTACAAGTCAGAGATTAATTTTCATAACCTATACAGCCTTCAGTTTCAAGTATGGTGACCTCCATATAGTACCTAATCATATTGAACAGGAATAAGTTCGAAGCTTTTTTTACCTGATTTATCATCAAAAGAAAAATAACAGCAATTACAATTTTTTTGATTCAGAAATGTTTCATTTGTCAATTCGTACAATTCAGAGTCACGATATTTTCCAAAAACTGCGATGTTGCGACTGGTTGAAAGTACGTTTTAATAATTTTTCTTCATTGCGAATTCCTTGAGAGTATTCTCAGTATACTCATGATTTCTCAACAAAATCATATGAATATACATTCTTTATGGAGTATACCATATAAGAATATCACTGCCAGTTTCATTAGAAATTTTATGTTCCTATTTGTCAAATTATTGTTTTTATAGTCATATTATACTAATGATTTTCATATCATCAGAAGCATGCCAATAGATTTCTTGTTACTATGCTAGATTTAATCTCACAATGTAGGTGATAGATAGGAAGGCTTAGGTTTACAATCAAATGGATGATCCCTTTGAGCCTTCGATCTATTGTCATTTTGTCAGTCAATTTGTCTGCTTTTATGTCACAGTGATCGGGTAACTTATTTTAAGTCTATACCTAAAGTATATATAAAGTCTATTCAAAGTCCATCTAAAGTCTACCCAAGATCTGTCTAAAGTCTACTTAAGTTCTGTCTAAAGTTTACCTAAAGTCTATATAAAGCCTACCTAAAGTCTATTTAAAGTCTATCTAAAGTCCATCTAAAGTCTCCTTAAGGTCTGTCTAAAGTTTATCTAAAGTTTAAGTCTATTCAATGTCCATCAGACTTCATATAAACTTTATGACTTTATATAGACTTGAAATAGACTTTAGGTAAGTTTTAGACAGACTTAATGTAAACAATAAATAGACTTTATACAGACATTGTGTAGACTTAAGGTACAATTTAGATAGACTTTTGGTAGATTTCATATAGACTTTGGATAGACTTTAGATAGACTCTAGATAGACTTTAGACAGACTTTAGACAGACTTCAAATAGACTTTAGGTAAATTTTATACAGACTTAAGGTGGACTTTTGGCGGACTTTAGATAGATTTTATGAAGACTTTAAATAGACTTTAGAGAGTTTATCTAGAGTCTACATAAAGTTTATCTAAAGTCTACTTAAAGTTTATCTAGAGACTTTCTAAAATCCACCCAAAGTCTATCTAAGGTCTATCTAAAGTCTTTATAAAGTTTACTCATAAAGTCTATTTAAAGTTTACACAAATGAAATAGTAACCGAGACTGGTTCCGAGTTGATTTTGTATGCTACTAGAGCTGCAGTTGCAGATGAACTGTCCATACAGACAAAAATCCACTTTCCAGGTAGATTTTCTAAGAGACACTTATATGTCCAGGTCAGAATGGCCCAAAGATGTAATACAGGAGAGGTGAAAGGGGAAAAGTCGTCCTGCGAAATTTTGAGAAAAATAAAACCCCGTTCCCAGATTCTATGCCACTGATAGCACTGTTCAATGTTTGCCCCTTACTCATTTCGCCGATGAAATGGCCAATATTTTCTGCTTGAAAAACGCAACGAAATTTTTGTGAAAATGGGAAATCATTTAGTCCACACAAAGAGAAGGAAAAAGCTACTATGAAATTCCCACAGTCATTTAAAATATATCCATAGCTCTATCAAATAATTTTGCAATAATTACAATAACAGCTAGGAAAAAAAAAAAAAAACCTGCCCCTCTACTGACAAATACCTATAACCCTTCAATTATTGGTTATACATACCCAGCTAAACATGAAAATCCAGCCAACATTATTGTTATAAAACCTGTAAATGAGCATAGATTTGAATTTATTTCACTAAATTTGCAGCAAGGTATTAGATAGCATTTAGATTCACAGGACCAACGTACTGAAAGTGGATGAAAAAGGACCTACTGCACAAAAAAGGACGTACAGCATGCGTGTAGAGAATCTATGCCTACATTTACAGGTTTCATGATTATGATACCTACATTTGATTAACATTGGTAAGATAGGGCTACTGGGTATCTCGTATAGTCAAGTCAAATTTTACAAAAAAAAATAAAAAAAATAGCATGTAACGTTAGGTATCATACTACAAATAACGTTCAACATAGATTATAAGCAGGGCCGTACCTACCTTTTTTTGCCGCCTTGTGCGAATAAATTTTTTGGCGCCCTCCCATTATCTCTCCAAGAATTTCTCAAAAGCAAATGCCACATTGCATGTACTGATTATGTTCAAAATTTAAATACATATTCTAAGTGAAAAAAAATATTGTTTTTGCCAGTTAAATCAGAATGATATTCATTGTTGTCATCCAGACGATGTAACAGACAACAATGTATTATGTTAAGGTTTTTTTTTTTTTGGTGCACTCTGCCACCCTGTGTAAATGCACAAATCGCACGTACCTAGTTATGGCCCTGATTATAAGTAATCTCTTTTAATATATAAAATATACAGTACAAATAATATGTATAACTTGCAAATTATGTTTTGCATATTACAGTTTACAAAAGAGTGAATTAAATCTACAAAAACATGGTTTTATATTGGGCCAGAGTTATACGTGATTAGTGTGTTGATGAGAAAGGAGAGAAATGGAATATAGACAATAGGAATATAATGAATATACAAT
Source organism: Ericerus pela (assembly GCA_011428145.1). NCBI lineage: Eukaryota > Metazoa > Arthropoda > Insecta > Hemiptera > Coccidae > Ericerus > Ericerus pela. Next base: position 1,215,149 of record WOFM01000275.1, read on the forward strand.
TAGAGAGAATTTGTGAGAATATACAAAAACAGTGATTGCCCAAAAACATGTGTGTTCAGGGAATTGTTGAATGTAGAAGTATTACTGAATTAGTAGACAGGAGTGTGTATTTTTGAAATTTGGAAGTGGTGAGAATATTGTTTGAAAGTCTGGAATTAAGTGTTGAATACATAGAAATCGTGAGACTGTATTTTAGAAAATATTTGGCCATATTTTTATATCTATGAGAATACGTCTATATTAAAAAAATATGTTGCGATTCCTATATTACGGTAACATGGCACATAAACTTCAACTGTATAGGGTTATTGGGTGGGTCCTCTAGATTAACATGCTAAAAGTTGCACCTTCCTTACCATTCGCATTTTTGGGAAGGGGTATTTGTCCCCCAAATTTTAATTTTTTACTTTTTTCTGTACGAATTTTGATTATGTGATAAAAATAGGTCAGTAAACTATTATTTATCATAGAATTTCCTGTAAAAAGGTGACCGGCAGTTTCTTGCCCAACTCCCCCTTTTCCCCCTTTTTTCCCCAGAGAGTCTTGAAAAAAACATTTTTTAGAGAATATGTTCAATAGTATTACATGGGAGATATTACTGTTGATAACTTGTAAACCCAATAGATATTTTCTAACCATCCAAACCTTTCCATAACCCCTTCCAACAAAAAAGTTTACGAGCAGTTTTTTCCCAACACCCCCCTACCCCTGCAGAAGGTCTTGAAAACCACCAAATGCAGTGAATATAGTTGTTTTCAAGACTTTCTGGATGGGAAGGGAGCGTCAGACAAAAACCCTTGAAGGTGGAAGGGATGGGAAAATGTTATGAAAGGAGAGTGAATGGGTAGAAGATATGTTTTGAGATTACAAACTATCTACGTAGTACGATAGTTACAAGTTATATTCCCTTATAATTCTGTTGAACATGTACAGTGAAAAATGGTTTTTTCTAGACCCTCTTCAGCGAAAAGGGGGCGTCGCCAAAAAACTGCATGGAACTTTTTTGTAGCAAACTTCACGTTGAATAATTTTGTGCGGACTTATAAAATTTGCGAAAAAAACCGGAAAAAACCAAATTTAGTTTGATAAACAGCCCCTCCCTACAAATGCAAGAGGTTTGGAGGGTGCAACTTTTAGTATATTAATTCCGGGGACCCACCCAACAACCCTATATAGCTGAAGTTTGTGTGCTAATTTTTTTCATTTCCTCATTTCGATGCTGTTTTGACTGGACCAGTAGGTACTATAGATAATCGAAGCTGTATTGTATAAGCCAGCATTTTCAGAAAATAGGCTGCCACTTTTCCGTCACGCATCAACCGATTATATTTGCTTCCGTTTTTTTTGCAAATCGGATTTAAATCGGATTTATTTGATCTGTGTTCTCTTCTCAGATAATACGCTCCAAAATGGAACGTGTGTGCAAGTGTCACGGCATGTCTGGTTCGTGTAATGCTCGCGTTTGTTGGCGAAGACTACCGACGTTTCGCAGCATAGGAGACACCTTAAGCGCTCGCTACGAAGGCGCAATTCTAGTCAAAATGGTGGAGAAAAAAAGGAAACCCGTAAAGAAACTACGTGCCGCCGGCAGAGACATGAAACAACCGAACCGCACGGAGCTGGTATTCCTGGAAGACTCGCCCAACTATTGCGAAAGAAACGAAACGTAAGTTTACCATTTTTTTTTTTTTTTTTTTTTTTTTTGGGTAAAGCCAAAATTACCTTTTCCGTCCGGCTGTTTACTTTAAATATAGGTACAGAGCTATAGGAGACTCGAGCCCGCACCCGAGATTGCTTTCACCGAAAACATAACGAAAACGATTCGTCTTTCCGTTTCTTTATTATACACAGCAGCACTAGGTACCTACGGTAGAATGCTTCTACGCTGAAAATATGCCGCATTTGAAAACCGAACGCAATCGAGTCGAACATTTTCGACGAAGATTTCGGTAGGCATTTGGACGGAATTCATATTACGTTCATTTATTGCGCTCTCTACGAACGGAAATTGGACCTACGACGAAAATTGATAAATTTTTCATACCCACTGTAACATACGTTTACGTTCGTATCGAAATAACGGAACTGGTGACTTTACAATGATAAATCTGACCAGAAAAATTTAAGAAAAATTTGAGAAAAGTTTGAGAAAAATTTGTTTGAGAAAAATTTCACGTTTTTGAGATGAACGAAGCTGTACGTCCGTTACCGACGCCCGTATCCGGAACTAGTTTTAAGTACTTTGTTGCCATCGACTTTAATATTTTTTCCACCTTATTTTTTTACCCCTCCCCCCCCAAATTGGTAACTGTTGTTTTTTATAATATTTTTTACGCCACAAATTGTGCAACCACATACGTTTGGCTGCCCCGGGCTTCAGCCCGTGTAGACCTGGGGAGAGAGTAAAACCAGTCTTATCCACATCTAGTCTATGTACCTGATTAAAATACGTTCCATAAATTTGTTTTTTCGACACTTGTTTAAAAACTTCATTTTTATACGCACATTGACGATGCGTAAAGCAGGCAATATTAGAACCATTTAGGGACCAATATATTAAGTACCTATTTTATTTTATACATTCGTCTTTATACATCGCCCTGGGCGCATGCGTCATTTTATACACTGGTACTAACTACTTACCTACTACTGAACATAGCCTAACATTATCATTTTTATAATATTACTTTTTTTCTTTTTTTTTGTAAAAGTTTCTCTACTATGAGGATTTAAATCTCGAACATAAATGTTCACAGGCCTGCAACACAGCTACCACACCACGAGGTTTGGTTCAAGACTTAGGTATAGTTTACACTTATATGTTTTCCATTTAAAAAATATTAATTTATCTAAATTTTTTTGTTTTTTTATTTTTTAGGGGGAGGTGTTGCAAAAAATAGTGTATGACACACTTGTATATAGGAGGTGATTTATGTGTGATTTGCATCACTCTCCTTCAACTTGTGCTGCAAAAATCACACTCTGATCAAAATTGCCTACTTTATACACTTGTATCACAAATAACTGTTATATGTATAGTGTCTTTTTCGAAAGTGGGGGCAAAAGATACGCACTCCAGAGGCGAAAATAGTAATTGGCCGAAAATAGGATAATGGATGAAAATAGGATGGTATAAATGTACTGATTTTGTAATGCAACAATTTATTTTAAAAATGAATTTTTATGGTTACAATTGGGTAGGGTTTAAAGATTTTCCTCTTATGATTAGTGATCATCCATATTAAAGTCTTTCGCATTCTCATAAAATCAATTTATACTCTTTTTTTTTTCTTATGGAAAAATACATGAGAAAAATACATCGTATTGTTTTCAGATTGTGATAATATGAGGCGAATTGAGCGCTCCTTGTGGAGCCTCCACTTCCCATTTGCATAAGGTGGGTCAATGGTTCATGGTAGGTAAAGCAACTCAGTTGATGATGACGTGATCCACGAACATTATCCGACTCAAAATAGATCAAATTTAAAGCTATGATTTTTCAGTACCAATACCTAAGTTTGCAACAAAAACAATCCAATTAAATTAACTCCTTATGGGCAGAAATGTCACCCCAGTACTACACAAAATCAAAGTAGAAATATTCAGGGAATCCCAAGAACTTAAGTCAGAGTTTTTCAAAAATATTGATTATGGTAAATTATACCTATCCAAAAGAATAATAGTGCCCAACTAATAGGTTTACTTAAAAACGAGTTTTTAAAAAATAAGCTTTTACTTACTTTTTTTTGGCTTTAGCTTCATGCAAAATAAATATTATTTCATAGTAGAAGGTCAGCTGTAGTATTGGTATAGATATTTCAAAATTGTAGTAGTGAGTAGAATAAAAGCTTATAAAAATAAAATTATCACAATTTTTAAAAAGATATTAGAACACTGGAACACCACGCTTTTTTTGTGACGTAAATACCACACCTGGGGTGTGTCACACCCCTGCTCTAAAAGTTCTGTATATAAGTGGCATCTTGCTGAAAATTATGCTCACTATTCACCCAATTTAAGGTCCTTGTAAATACATCCACATGGCTGAACAGCCAAATTTCATTAATTTTTTTTTTATTATTTTATTTTTTATATTATTACACAAAAAATATTTTAATAATAGTTTTGCCCTTTTTTTCAAATAAAATTTTTTTATCCACCCTTCTTAAAATCATATTTTTCTGCTGGAAAAAATCTAGGAAAAAAAAAAAAAACTGAGAAAGAATGCAAGCTGTAATTTTTCTAAGCCAGTGATATAAAATGATAATGTGTGTTTAGGTAGGCGACATGGGGATTCAAACCCATACTGGCTGAATACCTAAACTCCCCCCCTCACCACCACCACCCAAAATATGGCACCGTTCTCACTCGGCCATGGCACCGGGTGATGGTAATAGAGGGAGAAGTCCTTATATGCTGATGTGTGGTAGCCACCATACTACTCCCCTGAGTCCCCTCCAGTATAGCACAGTGTAATACTGCCAATACAGAGGCGCTTGATTCGTAGGTGTGTGCACCAGAGCATGGTAGATGCCCCCTCCTCATCACCACCCTGTGACGCACAACTTACAGCGCCATCATGTTTTGGTGATGGTGAAGTGACAAACTATCAACTGGTTTGCATGTTTGAGAGATGGTGTTGTTCCCATCTCTCGTATCACATCGAGGTCACCACTTTAGGTATTCAGGTGGCACAGGGATTCGAACCAATACCGACTGAATACCTAAATCCCCCGCCTCACTGCCACCCGAAATACAGCACCATTTTCACTCGGCCACGGCGCCCGGTAACGATGATTGAGGGAGAAGTCCTTACATGCGGATGATTGGTAGTTGTCACAGTGTGGTTTGTCACTCACAAAAAAAAAAAAAACCTCTAATTTTCCCATTTTAAATTTGGTATATCTGTTGGGGGAAGGAAGAAAATTGTTGAAATCATTACATGCTTGTGTAAAACAATTTCAGAACATTAAACTATAAAAAATAGCATATGGACAAAGTGAAGGAGCTACCTTATTAAACAAAAATACGTAATTACCACATTGGAGTGCGACGCACCCCACACCATTTAAAAGTCACCCAAATAAAAAATTAGGGTGATGGTTACTTATATAGGTAGACTCTACTTTATGTCCCGAATTACTTTCGCATATTAAGAAAATTCTAAGTGCACTGAATAAAATGAGAATGCTCGAAAAAGCCTCATGGGATGTACCCTACCCCAATGTGTTATTCTACGGATTAAGCATAGCGTGTATTGTTTCAGGACATACAAACTATGGGGTCCTAGAAGTTTAGATCGGCCTTTAGCTTCGCAAAAAAGCCTAAAATAGTGGGATTGTACTTTGGTGGAGGAAAAGAGGTGCCAAAGGACGGTCGACAAGATGTGCGCCCTCCTTACAATCGAGTTATCTACGCCTTTGATGCAGATTAATTATGTTTTTTCAGATGAGAAGATAGGCGAAAGGTTTGCGCCGCACCCACAGTCATTTTATTTTATTTTTAAATGTAGGCCAGCTCCAATAATTTTTCTCTTTTCTTTTATAATAGGTATGCGTAGTGTGTTTGTAGTTGAGAATTGCGATACGTGAATTATAAAAATGTACATATACAAATATAAACACCCGCATAGATATAGTCATAAAAAGAGTGCGTGACACCAATACCACTAGACAATGTGTGCGGCTTTTTTCTAGGTTTTCGCTGAAAAAGAAGTAGTACGGGGTGGTAGGGAGAGAGAACCAGTTTAAAAAGGCAATGAAATAAGTGAAAATATGGTGACGTTTGAAATACGCACTAACTCCTCGCCAACTAGTATTTTTTTTTTGTGTTGTTTCTCATCTTGTACCGAACCATTTTTACCGCGTCAGAAAGAAGTATTGTGTTTGACCTGTTTTCTGGCAATCTAATGAAATTTTGTGTCACTCTGCAGCATTCAATATTCATCTTAAAAATACGAATGATGGTTCAAAAAATTGGTAAAATCCAAAAAATTCCTCATAGAAAATCCAAAAATTAGATTCTAAATTTGGGAATTTTTTTCGTCGAAAAAGTAAGATGACCAATCACAAGTCCCAATTCCAAATAAAACAGAATAACGCATCCTGATTGGATCATCCAAAGGTGTCTAGGATACGGTATTTCTTGTGGTAATATAAATACCTATTTCAGATAACACCATTCTCTCAGTATTATATTAGCCTTTGTTAGTAATGCACATATACATATTCCGCCAGCAAAATTTTGAGTTTTGACATATTACAGTTTGATACATCATCACTTGTTTTTTGAGGCACAAGTCCGAATTTGGTGTTCATTTCTCTATCTGACCCACCCTTCAACCTCCAGTGGGCCTAAAAAGGGAATCAATTTTGAGTTTTCACGATTTAATGGGTGATACATCACCAAACATATTTTTTGAGGAGCTGAGTCCAAATTTAGTGTTCATTTTTCCACTTGATCCATTCTTCATCCACCAATGTGCCCCAAAAGGGGGTTAATGTTGAGTTTTAATATTTTAATGTATAATACATCATCAAATATGTTTTTTGAGGTGCTGAGTCCGAATTTTGTGTTCATTTTTGCATTCAATTCATATTTTAACTGCCAGTGGTTTCTAAAAGGGGCTCAATTTTGAGTTCTTACATTTTATTATATGATACATCATAGCATTCATTTTTTGATATGCCTTTTTGAAATCATTATTAATATTACTATTAATATAGTCCAATATAGTAGATCTAACAGTAGTTAAAAATCAATTTTAAATTTAAATTTGACTTCTTTGTGTCTAACAGGAATTTAGTTGTCGACCAATAAATTTGAATTGCCGTAATTGAAAAAAAAAACAATAGGCTGAAAATCAAATTCAGTTTTGTCCAAATATTACAATGTCAACAATTATCTGTCTCTTATAGATTAAATTCTTATTATTATTGTGAAAAACTACTAGAGATTTCCAGTTTGCATTTTATAAAAAATTATTTAAATAATTAAATTTTTGAAAAAAAAATGAAACCGACTGCATGTAGTGACATTAAACATAATAAAACTAAATGTTGAAAACAAGTTTTCCAGGTTTTATAATAGTAATTATTTTACAAAGTATAATTACAACTAACACAGTCACTGGCAGAAATACCTTTTGATATTAATATGAAAATCAATACTGTTTGGTTCTCACAAATTAACTTGTGCAATAAATGATATTTAAATGAATTTTGATTTCATAAGTACCTATGATTAAGCCTAATACGAAATTGACTGAAATCAGTTGGAAAGAGGAGAGTTTTTGACAGCGCATCTAAGAAATTTAAACATTCTTAACAAATAAAACACCCGAATGTTTTGAATAGATGTAATAATGCTATGTATTCCAAGGCTGTCAAATCCATGTTGAATTTATAAAAAATTGCATCAGGGAAATATTTAATATGGAGGGATCTACATTGCTTCATTTAAAAATCTTGCATATTATATATTTATAACATGACTTGGAAGGCATTTCTGCCACTTTGTAAAAAAATGACTATTGTAAAACGTGGAATACTCGTTTTCAATATTTTAGTTTTATTATGTTTAATGTCCCTAAAAGCAGTCGGTTTCATTTTTTTTTCAAAAATATAATTATTGCTATCACTTTTCTGTATTGATTTTGTATAAAATAAAAAATTTATTCATCATTCACGTGCATTACTGGATAGTTAGGTTACATAATATTTAGAATGATGATTTTGTCAACGTGGAACTACGCATCCGTCGGATGCTTTGACTACATAGTACTGGATCAGTAAAGAAATATGATTTCTAGTTAGACATGCCGGCGCTAAATAGGCAACCAGAGCTAAATCTTCTGATGTATTTTGCTTTGTGTTTATGTACGCCATCTTGTGAATTTAAGGGATCTCTTTATCAGATGTATTCTGAATTGGTGTGCTTCAGTAAAACTTTGAAAATGCGCAGAACGTACGCTAGGATTGCCTACTTTTTCGCCGGCATGTCTTGATATTAAAAGGTACATTGGTCTTGTGAGAGCTTTATTGGTCCAGTACTATATGTAGTCAAATGTCGTTTGCCATGATTTAATACCTATAAACCAGTTGCGTAAATAACTCAAGATGACTAAAATAGGTAGTTTTTAAGAAAAAAAAAATTAATTAGGTAATTTAATAATTTCACGATGTTTTTGCGGTCACGATGCCTTCCAGATTTAAGCGAATATAGTTTTCTGTTCTGGTATAATGAAGTCAGCCCATTCAGCTTACTTTCTGATAGTATTTTGTGCGAATTATTATAAGGTTATGGGTTAGCTTTTTCGGAGGGGTCTCTGCAGGTAGTTTGAACTCCAAATCCCCATTTACAACTATGTCAATGACAAAAGCAAATTCCCAAATTATAAATGTAATTACATCCATTCCCCCACCGGAAAATCTTGCCGGCACACGCATCATTTTTAGTCAGGAACTCAGGATACGCCGCTGCGTGGTATAATATATTTACCGAGGTACTTTTTCAGGTCCTAAAACGTAAGTTTATAATTCTTATTCATAGTATCAAAAGACCCTCTAATGCTGCCCACTAAACTCAAAAACAACTGTAAAGAAATAAACTGAAATTTCGACTTACGGAGTTTTTCACTCATATCGTTGTCATCAGATAAGGGTATAATTTTGTACTTTACGAACTGAATTTCATACCCAAATTCGTAAAAAACCATCCAAATACATAATTATTAAGCATCTATTGTGTTTACCTGAGTTTTTTTTTTTTTAATTTTGCAGACTTGGTATCATGGGTACTCGAGGTCGGTTATGCAACCAAGGAAGTTTAGGAGTTGATGGGTGTCCATTATTGTGTTGCGGACGTGGATACCAAATTCGCATACGTGACGTCGAAGAAAAATGCAATTGTCGATTTGAATGGTGTTGCAAAGTAGTCTGTGGCATTTGCAAGTACAAAAAAGAAGAGTATATCTGCAATTAAGAGTAAAACCGAGAAGTTAATTCGAAAACGTTTTTTCGCATTTCGAGAAAACTAATCCGCTAGGCTGTGTGACTAGCATTATGGCACGACTCACGAGTAACAATATTGCGGGGTAAAATGTGACCGTGAATCAAAAAATTTAACTTCAGCTGATGTTTTCCAATTCAAAAATCAAAATTATACGAGTCGCCTATCATGTTACAAAATGAAATGAAATCTTTTTTTTTTAACAGCTGTTGTTGGTTTCAGAATTCATATTCACAGCTGGAAAATTAAAAAGTAAAAAAACAACAAAAAAAAAGAAGTGACTGAATGATATCATAAACATATTTCCCACCCACGAAAAATTTACCAATTGAAAAGATGGTTAGTTTATTTTTCGCTTAAAAGAGTATAGCTATAAGTGAGTAGCCTACTCTGATACTGCGATAATTGTTCCATATAACACATTCCCATTAAATTTTCGCAAAACCATAAATTATTATTTCTGATTTTTCTTCGCTTTTCTGTCGTAACTTACTTTAAGTTCGATTTTGTCGTACCTACAAAGTCACATCAGTTATTTTGCAACGTGAATTTTTATATTTTTGTTCAACCTGTGAATATGAACGCATAATAATTACTTAGTTGACATTTAATTATTCAATCGAAAGAAAACAATTACTTGCCTTATACCTAAATAAAACTGTTTTTTTCGAATGTGACTTATCGAAGTCCTATATTAGTAACCAAACAATATTTTGGTAGTTACTCCAAGCCATTTAATTTCAATGTAATTTTTACCTATTTAAAATCATAGGTCACGTATTTAATAGTACTTTCCAATAAATTTGAGAACACATTTCTACTAAGCGTACCAGTTCAATTGGAAACATAAATTATTTGATCTCACAGACTCACTTTGTAGCTTCAAGCTAACTCAGGAGTATAAAAATGCTACGAAAGAAACGTATAATAACAAATGTCAAACGTAAAACTAGTCAAGTACAAACATTTAATATTTTAAAACGATGTTCTATTTATTAAGTGTGTAACAATAGCGGATTTAACGTTTCAAAAAAGGAGGATCTAAACTGAAAAATTTTAACTGTAGGTAATCAAAAGCAAGCAGAAAAAATTTTTTTTAAATCCGTGCCTAAAATTGTTTTTCTGTTCTGAAATTTTTGCTAAGTACCTACATAAGTATATACATATACCTATGTATTATTATTTCTGGAGCTGTATCTATGGCCAGTTAATTGATTAAATATGAGAAAAAGTATTTTAAATGAATTCTCTGAAGCTCCCTCCCTTTTAAATCCGCTACAAATGTAATGATGTTGAAATTACTGGGCAATGTTTGTTAATGGATTTCATTGGTTGGAAAATTAAGCTTTTTGAAACAGAATTCGAATTACATTCCAAACCAAATAATTCAGAACTGCAGGATGCAATAAATGACAGTTAGTGGTTGTCATATCATTTCATCAAGTTGAAGAGAAGTTTAAAATGAATTATTGAGTTATATGGATATTGAACGATGAACCATTCTTTTTGTAGGTTATAATTTTCCCATTGTTTATTCAGCGAAGGATTAATTGAAAAATGTGACTTATAATAATTTTATATTAGAAAATTGTTTGAAATATTGAAAGATTTGGAGGAAAATAAACTTTTGAATTATGAATAATTTTCTTAGCGTAGGTGCACTTTGCTAAAAATGAACTTTACCCAGCTATAATTTCAACATCATTTAAAAAAATCTATTTATAGGTTTGATATAATTTAGACATAAAATTTTAAGAAAGTAATTAATGTAAAATTATCTAATTCAATGCTTTACAGTTATTTCTTATAGCATAAGAATTTTTTCTTTTGTACGGTGTTTTTGTACATATTTTCTATGTATACATATAAGTTTTTTTTTTTTTACATTATTTTTCTCCTTATTTTTGATGAGCCCATGACAGTAAAAGCAAATGGAATCTCAAACAGCAATTCATCAATTCTGAACTTTGTTCAAATAAAATTATCATTTCTTTCGGTGCCGAATATTTTTCGCAACATCCACCTCAAACATAGACTTTTTGTAACACCCATTCAAAAAAAAAACGGACATGTTCATGCGCATTAACTATACGTAGGTACGCGAAGTAGGAGATTTTACCCCTGTGTAAAAATGCAAAATTTTGCGCATGGGCAGCTCGGGACTTAGTCAGATTTGAAATTTTTACACTTCCTAAATTTTAGTGAAAAACTGATTGTCAAGTTGCCATTTAAATTAAATACGACATTTCAATTTTGAATCAAACCTTTCTTATTTCAATCAATGATTGATCAGCCTCTATTTAAGCTTGAGAGCTGAGATTGGTGATGCTGGAAGGAAAATAAAATTTAAAAAATTTAAATGTTATTTGTTTTTCACCTTTGGCTGTTTAAAAATAAACAAACGAAAAAAAACGAAAATTAATTGACAACTGGCTGGTTTTTAGAATATAGAAATCTCTTCTCTTTCACTCCAATGATTTCCTCTACCGCTACTTAAGCTGCAGAGCTGGGATTGGAATTGCTGGAAAGAGGAGAAAATTTTCTCGAACCTGCTTCCCATGTAATTTTTTAATCATCTTTAGCTGCAAACGAAAATAAACAAACGAAAAAACGCAAATTAATATGAAATTGGCCGATTTTGGGAATCTAAAAACCTATTTTCTTTCAATCAATAATTCCTTAACCGCCATTTAAGATAAAACGCTGAAGTTGATACTGTCGGAAAGAAGAGAAAATTTAATAAAATTTGTATTTCATCAAATGTTCTATTCGTCTTTAGCTACTCGAAAATAAACGAACGAAAAAACGCAAATTAATGGAAAATTTCTCGTTTTTACACCTACTGTTCAGATGAATTTTCAAAAATTTTTTTTGAGAAATTTTATTTTCTGCGGGGTGAAGCAAAAAATAGTGCGCGACACATGTGCGAAGTATGTGATCGCTACTCGTGTGATTTCAGCTCGTGGCACAAAAATATCACTCTCGTATCAAAATCACCTATACTTAACGCACTTGTATCACAAATAACTATATCTTTACATGGCTTCTCATTTGAATTAACTTTTTTCTATCGTTTTTAATTAAATAAGATGTTTTAAAAAAGAAAAAAACAAAACAGATTACCATTTGTTAAAAGCCTTAATAAAATAAACTATATAACTAAAAATAAGATAGAATCGAAGAGGAATAATTACAGAAATTAGCAAATATTGTGAATGAAAATCAACTAAGAAAACCTTTGGTGAACTGACGAAATTAAAATTTGTAAACGAACAATTTATAAAATATATAGTGCGTTGATATTCCTGATAGGTACTTGTAATACGGTATAGAAAATAAAAAAGTAAATTTGGAAAACTATCACTGTGGTTGTTTTCTTATATAATTTGTGTAATTATTATCGTTTGCATTTATATTCCAAGAAAATTTTTTATGTAAATATGATTATCTTAATAAAATCTTCATGATAGCATAATTTTATTTACTTCACAAATTGAAGCATATAAAATAAAAACAGGCTGCGATTAATATAATATGTTTTTGAAAATTTTTTTTCTTGCCAGTGGTATCGATTTGAAAACAATCATTATGAGTTTGAGGGAGCATGAGCGAAAATTTAGGACCTCACTAGAACGCTCAAAAACGAAATAGAAAGTATTATTTGCAGTAAATTCATCATTCTTGAAGGTTTAACATTCAATAATTATTTTTTTCTTACTTAAAAAAAAAATTATAGTCATAAAATATTATTTACTGAAATACTAAAAAAAAAAAAAAAAAAGTCACGAGAACGAAATATTTTACATGTACTTACATAAATGTTCTAATGAAAATGAAGTTTACGTAAAATTTGCTGCTAGGGTGTCCTACATAGTCATCAATTTTCAATTTTTCCCCCCTGTTTTTGGGAGGGGGTCTAGTGTCAGCTTTTGAGGTACTAAATCCGGCAGTGATATCCTAACCTTCAATATTTTCTAAAAAGATTGCTGGTGTCGTTTTCAGCATAAACACATGAAGTACATTCCGACTAGGTATTTAGTAAATAAATAGTCCAAATGAAATTTTAAATTTGATAACTGAGTTTGATCTCGTAATGACTGAAAATTTCAAACTTTTAATCGTTATCATTTTATCGGTAAACATTCGTTTTCAGCTAAGTGAGCATGACTAACATTTCCATCTAGTCTACACCTAATTAAATCGGGGTTTTTCCGCAATAATATTACATTTTATATTAGTTATACCGGCTTCATTGCCACACATCTTAATGTTCTCAATAAAAAATAGGTAAAATTAAAACATAAAATTCCACTTCAAAGAACAGGGATCATATTTCATTGGATGGATTATAGTCTAAATTACAAACTACAACTAAGGACAATAAGAGTGCATTCAGAATGAACAACCAAAACAACCACAGTTGTTAGGAAGAGGTAGAAATACTGCCCCAAGTTCAACCAGTTCAAAACAAATGATTGCTCCCAATTAATGTCAAGGTCTTTGACTAAATGTAACTGCAAGCCCCGTCGTGTTTTGGCTTGTGCCACCGCAGGTAGCTTCTGCCAACACACAGAGCTCCTGCCAGCCCAAGACTAGTGCGTTATCCGCATCCTCCTCACTCACCTGCAGCTATAGTTGATTGGTTTCAATATCCCTCTATCCCATATGAAATTGTTTCAATTGCGAATGTTTTGTTTGTTTTTTTTTTCTCCTGACCAAGGGTTGTAGTTTTTTTCTTTCTTCTAAAGGTAAAAAAATTACGGACATTTTTTGTCCATTTATACTTTATAGTCGAGGTATCTCTAAACACCAGATCAATACCAGGTTAATATAAGCTTACCTCCAACAACACAACAGTGTTACAATAATGTTGATTCAAAAAAAAAGATAAAATGTAACAAGAACACATCAGAAAGAAATATCTACATAAAATTTTGGTTAATTCAAATACGTCAACTCCAACAATTTTTTTCTGGATTTCTTCACAAGATGATCTTTGGTGATTCAACCTCGACTTCTGTGATCTTCATGTTTTCCACCTACGGAAATTCTTCTCAATGGTGACGACGAACTCATCCTCATAAACTCGCTACAATAACAGTATATTACAGAACAAAATTTAGTAGTGAACATAGTAAACAGTATCCCAGAATTTTCTGGAATTAATCAAAGGTAATTATTACATAAGATTTTTTGGGATCAGACATCAAAATCAAAATTATTGAAGTTGAGATATAAAATATCAAAATTCTTGACTTTGGAAAATCAAACTAATTTCGATGAGATTCTCAGCAGATTGTAATACAAACATTTTAGGTTCAATGATTATTTTTAAAAGCAATTTTGAAACACTTTTTAATTACTTTAAGGGAGAATGGATACAAGATATTTTGATTGACGAAACAAATTTTCCACACTTTCAAACATTTTATGGTACTTTTACATTAGAATCATTCACTATTACAATTTCAGGCTTAATCAAGTCAGAAAATGGTAAAATATCAACCAAACACATTTTTCATAGTTAAAATTACGACTTTAATGTCAAAATTAAAACTTTAAAAATATAATTTTCATCATAAAAAATGTAATTTTCATCCCAAAAAAACGTAATTCTTTGCTGAAAAATCGTTAAAATACATCATAAATAACATAACTTTATGGCCAGAAATAAGATGTATAAACTTACCTTAAAGTAGAAAGACTAAACAAAAAAAATCATGCTATGATTTTTCTTGAAAACTTTTCTTTGTCATCATAATTCAAATATTCAACTGTCTTTTGAAAACATCGAACAATATAAATCTATTCTCGAACATTTGAACCAATAAATATTTTTCTTAATCAAACAAACTTCAAATTTTTACATTTCTTTATGTTTTTATAATTTTAATTATTTAATTGCTCCCTTAATTTTTATTATTATTATTATTTAGTTTTTGATGTTTAAATTAAAATTTTTTTCTCTGTTTTTCCTTTTGGAATTTAACTGTTAAATCATTGATTTTAAAAATATTTTACAAATTCTATTTTATGACATTGCCTTAGTAAATCAAAATGAAAATTCAATAAATATACAATCTATCCAAATTGAAGAAAAAGTAAAACAAATAAATGCACCATTAAGCAAAATTTTTTGGGGAAATAATTACTTAGATTGGAAACAATTAATAGTATCTTTAATCGGAGGAGCAGAATACTATGATATCTTTGAAAACCCAAAGGCATTAGAATATTACAAATAAAATTTTAACAAATTAGACTTCATCCCTTCTGAAATACATAAAGCATATTGCAAAGGACAAGACAATGCTAAGGCATTTATTTTTGAACATATTTCATATACTGTATCCAGAGAAATAAGAGAATGTAGTACAGTAGACAAAATCTTAGCTAAATTAGACATCATTTATGGATTTAAAACAGAAGATATGGCAAATATTGCAAAATCTAAATGGCAACAAGTTAAATACAGACCCAAAGGTAATATTAAAGTTTTTTTAACTGTATGGGATAATCTTATCCAAAATGTAAGGGACACAGGTGAAGAAATTACTGAAAAATTAGAACTTGAAAACCTTTTGATGGTGCTAGGACATGAACAAGCTATACCCTTAATGAGTTTTGTAAAATTAAACCCAGAAGAAAGAACATTAAATAATCTAAAACGAATCTTAAAAGAAGAATTCAATCAAAAAATGAGAGACATTCAAATAATTAAAGAAAATTAAAATCAATACACAAAAAATAGAAATAACTACACAAATTCAAGTTACCAGAATAATAATTACCAAAACTATAACCAAAATAATCAAAATTTTTAATAAAACCAAAGCTGACATTAGAATAACTATCACCAAAGTCATAATAATCAAAATTCTCATCATTAAAATCAAAATTCATACAGCCAATATCCAAATCAACAACCAAGTCCACCGAATGAAAATCAAAACCAAAATATACGATGTTTTCCTTGCAACAGATCTGGTCACATAAAGTCGAATTGTCCTGAAAATAAACATGATGACAATTATTTATCAAATAGTATTAATTATTGTAATAATAATTCGAACACTAATAATGATACCAAAATTAATAATCAAAATGTCAATAACAGTAAAAAATTGCAAAAACAAGAACCACCAATTAAAATTAGTTTTATAGTTTAAAAATTTAGAAATGACAATAGATGGTTAATAGACAAATTAACTGAAAAAAAAAAAAAAAAAAAAAAAAACTAATAAATTTGACTAAAAGTAAGTATGTTATTAGATGCAGGATCAGAAATTCATTTAACATTAGATATAACAAAATTAAAAAATATTCAAAAATGTCTTCAACAAGTAGAATTAATGTGTGCCCTAAAAAGAGCCTTTCTATATGCCACACACAAAGGCACAATGTCAATCTTAATTTAAAATTCGAATAAACAACAACAAATTATTAATTTATTAGATGTTCAATTTGTACCAGATTTAAATTACGATATATTATCAGGTATTCAAGTAACAGAAGCAAGTATGCTAAATATTGACCAAGGCAAAGACAGAGCCAACATTTACTTCATCAAAACAAATAAAGTACTAATTTCAGCAGTCAAAAATGACGGAGTTTTTGTAATGAAATATAAATTGATAGAAGAGGAAAAACAGAAAATATGTATGCCAGTAATTCAAGATGATGAATGGGAAAATTGTGAAGTAGAATTACAAATTGAAGAAGAAATATAAAAAAGTCAGAAAACACTAGACACTGAATAGAATGCTTTTGAGATTGAAGAAGGAATTGAGGAAGATCAATATACACAAAATACAGATTGGAATGAATATGATATATCACTTGAGATAGAAAATGATGATCAACATCCACCTCAGGGGGTGAAAATTTACAAATTTATAAAATTGAAAATGAAAATGTAGATAAATTTTTAAAAAATAATAACAATGATCAAGTATTAGACAATTTTGAAAATGTAAATCATGATCATGTAGAAAACACAAATAATAATAATATTGAAAAACATAAGGACCAGAATTTAGTATTCCCTAATGACATTAATAACGATCAAAATAATGTAGATGAAAACTCAGAAATAAATAACCAAATTAATATTTTTGATCAAAATTCTCAACCAGAAAATGAAACTATAAATAACAATATTGATAATCAAAACCAAATAATACATTCCACAAATACTACTGTTGAAAAACAAAAATTCTTATGGCGTAGAAGGATGGGACACATAAATGGAAAATATATACAATTATTGCAAAAGTTATCAACAGGCATATAACCCTCATTAAAATTTAAAGATGACAAATTTGTTAATTTTGAAACATGTTAAACTGCAAATAATAATAAACTAGGTCAAAATACTTTTTGAACTAAACATAATAGGAAACTCCAATTAATTTCTTTGGACATAATGGGACCCTTTTCACCATCAATTCAAGATCAAAAATATCTGTTAACATTTATTGATCATTTTTCAAAATTTATGTTCGTTTTACCAATAATTTCTCATAGTGATTTATTTAATAATTTTAAAATAATAGTTGACTCCATGAAAAATAAATTTCCTGATACACCAATAGGCACTTTTAGATCTGATAAGTTAATGCAAAAGAATACACAGATAGCAGAATGTTGAATTTTCATCAAGAAAAGGGAATTACTTTAGAAACAACATTTCCATATTCACTGGAACTTAATGGAATTAAAGAATGCCAAAATCAAACAATAATGAGAAGAGTTAGGGCAATGATCTTTGATAGCAGTTTAGATCTAAAATTCTGGGTCTATGCAGTAACAACAGCTGCTTATTTAATAAATCAATCTCCAACCAAATCAAATTCCAAATTTAAAACTCTTTTGAAATGTTTTTTGATAAAAAAACCAAACCTAAATTACATTAAAACTTTCAGTTCACTCGCCTTTAGTCATATTCTAATTGAAATTAGGCAAAAAAAAAATGCAACAATTCAAAATAAAAAGAAACAAAACAGAAAAATAGATCCTAAACTCTCACACACATCAGAGAAAAATATACTTATGGGTTATACCAAAAAAGGATATTGCTTTAGAGATCCCTTTTCAAATAAATATTACGTAGCCTGTGATGTTAAATTCAATGAAAAAAAAAATCATCACTAACAGATTTTGAAAATAATTTAATAGTAAAATCATCAGATTATATAAAAAATTTAAACATCATACCTCCAATAGTTTGTAATATAACATGAAAATTAATCAAAAATACACAGAAGATTGTATCCCAAAAACAGTTTACAAAATAAAACAAAACTCTTTTAAAAATGAATGGAACCTAGCAATTCAGGAAGAACTTAAATCCTTAAAGGAAATGAATGTATGGGAAGAGGCACTCTATAAAAAATAATCCGACCTAATAGATACCCTCTGGGTCTTTATAACTGAATCGGATGAAAAAGGTTATCATAAACCAAAAGCAAGATTAGCAGATAGGGGCTTTAAAGACAGAACCGAATTTCAATTAGGAGAAATATTTGCACCCATAGCTTCATGTTGGATAATCAGATGGATATTTTCAATAGAAAATAAATATGATTCGCATATAATTCAATACGATGTTAAAACACCCTACCTTAATTCCATAATTAACTTCCCAATCTACTTAAAACCACCTTTAGGAATGAAAATTGAATCTAACAAAATTCTCAAATTCAAAAAAAGCAATTTATGATCTTAAAATAGCTTCAAAATCCTGATATAAACTTCTCGATCAAAAAATAATAGATATGCGATATTTTAGATCCAAAATTGACCCTTGCTTATATATTTGTCAAAATAACTCAAATAATAAAATTTTCCTTTTAACATACATTGGCAGTATAATCCTAGTAATACATAGTAAACAAATAACTGAAGAAATAAATGAAAAATTTCAACAACAATTCACCATGAAAATAATTAATGAACTAAATTTTTTTTGTAGGTTTCAAAATTTTAAGAGATAGATCAAATAAAATTCTTAAATTATCCTAACCAATATATATTGACAAAATTTTAAACAAATTTGATCTCACTCAAGCCAAACATGCAACCACACCAATGGAAACCAACTTACAAATAAATAATTATGGTGAAACAACTGATAATACAGAATATAGAGAAATGATTGGAGACTATATCTCTCACAATTAACCAGACCCAATATATCTTTTGCAGTAAATTTCCTTTCAAAATTTTAAAACAATCCCACAGAGCAAATGAAACACTATATAAAAAGAATTTTTCATTATATTAACAATACAAAACAATATGTCTTTCAATACTGATCACTAGGTCAGGACATAGAAGCTTTCATTGATGCATCTTATGCATCAAATGTTAAAGATGAAATAATATATTTAAATAACTTATCTCATGGTAAATCAGTATCAGGATTCTTGATCTTCTCCAACAGATACCTCATTAATTGGTCAGTTCATAGACAATCCATCATGGCAAGCTCATCAACCATAATAGAAATTACAGCAATCTTTAATGCACTAGATGACCTAAAAATTATTTGGCTATTAATGAGGGAAATCTTTAATCAAACAAAACCTGTACAAATAAATGAAGATAATATTTCCACAAAAAATATATGTTCAGAAGGAACTTAAAAACAAGCTAGAGCTCTCATGATTAAATGCTATAAAATATTAGAAGAATCTCAAGAAAAAATTATAGAATTTAAAACAGTTAGCTCTCAAAATCAACTAGCGAATATAATGACAAAATCTTTAGACAAATTAAAATATAATTACCTCGTAGAACAAATTCTGGAAACTTCAAACTTCTTCGAAGTATTCTAACATCAAAATACCCCATTACTGACTTTTAATTTATTCTTTTTATTCAAGACTTCATATCCTTTCATACTCCAAATTCTTTCTTTCCAAAACATATTAAACTCGAAATAATTGATTACAATGCAATATGAAATAAAAAATTAAAAAATTCAATTAAGAAGAACTAATTTATATGGACATTAATATATAAATAATTTAAATTACCTGAAAATTAGTAGCATGCCATTCACAAAATGCTCTTTTTCTCAATACCAATGAACTTAATTTGAAACCAAAAATAAAATTAATATCAAACATTATACACCAACAGTAACAAAAATATTGAAATAATTAAACTAGTACTTCCCAATTTTGCAATATATTTAAATTATTCCTTTCAGCTAAATTATATTTGTACTTATAAACCATCTTGATCTTTAATTAATAAAAACACATTGACAAATTTCTTATCGGTATCACAGTCACATTTACAATATTGTTTCTTATTTTTTGTTTTATTACCAAATATTTTTTAACTTTAATTTTTAGGGGTATTCTTTTCATGTTACCAAATTTTATAAACTAAATATATTGTACACCAATGTTCTTTTAAAATGTGATTTTTTTTTAAATGTATTTTTTTCATTTTTAAATTTTTGTTGGACCAAATTTCTCACTTCAACTACTTACTCACTTGAACACACTGCTTACGAACCTATATACTTAATTATTTCGTACCACAGTAACACTGATTGGCTGACATCTCATTCTGTACCAAAATGATTCACTGTTATATTTTATTCTTTTAATACATATTTGCTCTCTGTTGCTGAAACATCTCTCTTATTTTGGTCTTGTCTCATCATGGTAGCAATTGTTTTGTTTTTCCTTTAAAGAGAGTCACAACAGGTCATAAAAGAGCAATATTATT
>WOFM01000275.1:1238664-1531529 GCA_011428145.1 Ericerus pela
CTTCTGTAAGAAGTGCTTAATGAGAAATTGGTCTCATTCAGGTGCATTTATTCTAATCTCATTCATATTCTTAATAATTTCTTTTCTTCTTCGATTAAGGATGAGATTAGTTTTAAGCTTGTAGTGAAGCCTATTTCAACAGTGGTGGAAATACAGACTTAGATGCTAATAGTGCATCATCACTGGAGCCATCATGTAGGTGCATTAATACCCAGTTACTTTTGCTACGCTGGTAACACTGGTTGAGAATTCATGCTAGTTGATGGTAATTAGCAGGGCTATGTGAATGAACCAGCCGGTGTGTTGGTGAAGTTGCAGTTTTTCAACTTTTGTTGCTGGTCTTTGATTATTCAGTACTGAATATCCGGTAACCCAATTTCACCAATGTTAATTAAATGTTCCATGATTACAATACCTATAAATGGGCATTGTTTGCCCTTATGCAGTAGCCAGTGGGTCTTTTTTCATCTATTTTCAGTATGTTGGTCCTGTGAATCTAAAGTAATCCGAAACCTTCTAATGAATCCTGTGAAATTGAATCAAATCTGTTCTCATTTACAGATTGTAGAACAATATTGTATGGTAAAAATTTTCAGGTTTACCTGGGTATCCTGTACTAAATGATCAAAACTGATAGTACACCAGGGTATGGATGAAAAGCAGAGTATGAATTACAGTGTAGTGAAACAGCATGAATGTTATGCGTTGAGCATGACTTGAATGTAAATACTTATGCTTAAGTTCATTATCAAAAAATTATGATGTTAAGAGTGAGAGTTGAGCATTTTTATCCGGTGATGCTTAATGCTTAAAGCTCAACGCTCATCTCATGCTCATGGTCTAAACAATAAGTATGTTAGGGTGACTAAATTAACTACAAACCTACAGAAAAATCTGTAATCAGTTGTAGCATTTTTTTTTCTGTAGATTTACAAAATCCCATGTAGCTGATAGAACAACATTCTATAGGTTAGAAGGTTTTTGGTTATAGGAATGTATTATCAGATTTTATCATAAAAAAAATTTGTAAGTAGCTAAGTAGCTAGCAGCTAGTATAGAAACTTACATTGAAAAGTATTTGGATTCTATAAAATACAAGTGAAACCAATGAGAAAGGAAAGGTAAACTTCAATTTATTTGTAGGAATGAATGATCTAGTTTTTGACTAGCCATAGATATCTATAATTCTTTCCATTTGCTTCTATTGAACTTGCACTCTGTTAAAGTTACCAAAAAAAAAAACTGCGAGTAAACTATATCTCTTAAAAATCTGAAATTTGGCTGACACATCAACATAACTTAGCTAAAGATTCTATGAAAATTTTGTTGTGTGGTATGCTAATAGAGGTGGCAGCATGTCACACAAACACAACACTAAAAGGCTACATATTTGTTACAAATGGTCACTATACGCACCTCAAAACTTCTTATACAATCTCGGGTTCCAAGACACCAAGTTGGATAACACACATTGAAACTGCAAATTGCCAGGTTAAGGGCCAAAACACCTGGCAGTCTCGGATAGCCAGTCCAAGATTTGGTTCTCACTAACCCCTGATGCTTGATATTTGAAAAGTACCGAAAACACATTACTATCTGAGAACAAAATGAAATAGTAGTGAAAGAAACAAAATTACTAAAAACATTGCATTGTAAAAATATGGCAAAAGCTCTTAAGTTGAATGGGGCAAGCAAAAAACATGAGGACTGTGCTAGTACAAGCCAAAATGAAAAGTGCTTGGACTTCATTATGTCTTTGAAAGAGGGAAATTATTACAGGTGAAAAACATGGTTACCTGCCAAAGTTCAAAAAAGTTTGTGAACTTTGACAGTAGAGGTTGCAAACCAACCTGGTATACCTCAAATCCCCCCAGCTCTCCACAATGCCAGATCATAGAAATGAACAGAAATGTGGTGAATTGATATAATGAAATAGAGGAAATACCAGATGGTTCAATAATCTAGATAGCCAGGATTAACACCGAAAATTTTGTTTCTAAGAATGAACCCATTGCTCATGATGTAACCAGTTTTATTGTTTTTGTCTGTACTGATGGGTGTATAGCAAGAAAAACAAAGGTTAAAAGTGTACTGTCACTAGGGGAAAAGTTTTGGCTGCCATAAGTGTGTCTGGGGTAATGTTGATAAATTTTACTGGGTTGTCCTTATTGTCTAAAAAAAAAGGGGGTTTATTGACTAGGTGGAGGGTAATTAAAAAAATATATATTTGTAGGTATTCGGGTGGTACGTAGATTTTAACCCATACTGGCTGAATACCTACACTCCTCGCCTCACAGCCACCCAAAATATGGCACTGTTCTCACTCAGCCGTGGTGATGAGGTCTTTTACACCGACATGTGGTAGCCACCACACCACTTCCCTCTGGTATAGAAGAGTGTAATACGACCAATACAGAGGTGCCTGAGTAGTAGGTGTGTGCACTGGAGCATGGTAGATGCCCTTCCTCATCACTGCTCTGTGGCATACAACCTACAGCATCATCACATTTTGGTGGTGATGAGGTGACAAACAACCAATTGGCTTGAGTGTCTGAGAGATGGCGTTGTTCCATCTCTTACATCACATCGGGGTCACCAATTTAGGTGTTCAGGGAGTGTGGGAATTCAAACCTGTACCAACTGAATACCTAAACTTTGTCCAAAATATGGCACCATTCTCACTTGGCCATGGTAACAGATGACAGTGAATGAGGGAGATGAGTTATTTTACACCAGCGTGTGGTAGCCGCTACAATATTTAATTGAGAAAAATTAAGAAAATGATAACTTGGTTGATAACAACAAAAATTAAAAATATTAAAGTCAGAAATGAGATCTGCATTAACCAAACAAAGGCATTTATTTCACTAGGAAAATTTAAAAAAAAAAGTAAAAACGAAAGGATGATGTGATTATGATTACAAAGGTTAGAAAATTAGAAAAATAATAAAAAAAAATCTTATAAGTATCATATCATTTGAGAATACAAGAAACAAAAATATGGGATAAAAATCTTTATGTGAGTTTTAAGATTGTGAAATAAGAATAAGAACTAAGAAAAGAAAAATGGCGTGAACTATTTATTATGATTAAAAACAAATTGTACAAGATTTTGTACCATTAAGACAAAAATTAAATAGAAAAAATAATGGAAATAATAGGAAACAAAACAAACTAGATATGTCAAGAACTTATTACTTAAGGACTAGGTCGCTAAAAAAATAATAAAAGAATTAAGGTAAAAAAAAATAAAAATATATAAAGTAAATAGTTAATAGCATATGAGGGTAATAACCTGGAAATAAGTTAATGTTGAGATTTAGAGAGGATAAGGAGAGCCTAAAATTTAAATACAGTAGGATAAGACCTGGTGTGATTCAGTTGGCCAGATCCAATTTTTATTGCAGTTAGAAACTTTCTGGTAAAGGTCTAGGAATCATAGGCCCCGCATTTCCCTGTGTTGATAGGCTTTTCATGTTTTGAAGTACTCAAAACTTTTTCCTTGGATAATGATTTCCCCTGGGGCTCCTTAGTTGGCTGTATCCTTACAAATATTGTCATCATTTGCCCAGCAGAAATCACAGCTGTGGATAATACTGCATCTAAGACAGTAGATGAGACTGAAATTTCTGGCATACAAATAGCTACTGTCTCTGTTTCATTGAAGTAGTACAAAAAGTTCCCCTATTCCCTCCATGGTATATTCCCTGTTAGAATCTGCTAACCAAGACGTTGCATGCCGCATCATCCAGGACCATTACAAGACTGTAGATTGAATATATAGCATGTCTGTCCACAGAGAACTGGGTTGCCTGGTAATTCCCAAAACAAAACAGAAAGTAATGGGCCATTCTGGAGGGGCAGTTCCTAGAAGGTGTTAAAGGGGAGGTAGGATAAGCTCCAAATCCTGCATCCTTTCAGTGCCCTTATTCATACTATCACTGCTCTGGGGTGGCTCTCATTCTTGTTCTACCACTGCCAATTTTTCATCTGGTTTATGACCTAGCTATCCACTCAAGGGAGATTGTTGTCCCTGATCACACAATAAGGGGGTAATGGCATCTCTAAAATTGATGATGTTACTCTGGACTCATTGTTGGCAATTTGATCAACGACTGGACCTTTGTCAGTAGTACTTGATGTTTTCTTTGGGATACAAAGTCTATGTACCAAAAAAGGTTTTACCAGATTCTTCAATAGTTTAGGGTTGTTTATCCAAATGTTGCTTGTTTTTTTGCAGCAAACTGGGTGTTGTCCTGCTGGCAACTGTGAATTATGTTGTTGCTGGTGGTGATGTTTTCAGATTATTACCATCCGCCATTTTTTTGTTTTGGTCGAAGGTACTGATTTTTTATCCTTTGCTGGTGTTGTCAGTTTTGGTGTCACTCCAGTTACAGTGTTGGTTTGGTTGGCTGATTTTCGGGCCAATTTTTTTCTTTTATATTCGACTGTTTCTGTTTCTGAAAGATCTGTGTCAGATAGGTATTTTTCTATCGGGTCTTGAAGGAAGGCGTGTGAGCCTGTTATTTTGGATTGGCCTTTTGCACCCTTTTGGTTGTCACTTAGACTTAACCTTGTTTTGGTACAACTCGTACTTTAAATGTGGTTTGTTCAGTGTCACTATCGGAGGACGATATTGTATAGAATGTTTTTCTGAAATTTTCTTTAAATTTTTGGCCAAAAGTTGGATGTAAGGTAGGTTTTTAGCTTCGATGTTTACTAAAATTTCAGGGTGTTTTTTATTTTTATTTGTTTTTCAGAGACATGTGCAGGGTTTCTTTTTTGGTTCATCCATCATGTCCATATTGCTGCTTTTTTGCTTCAAACTGGCTGAGCCTACGTTGTTTGTTAAAATATTTACTAAAATGGGAGTTGTAGTTTTAGGTGATGATATCGAGGGTGTTAAATCTAGTTCATTATTATTATTATCATCATCATTACCTTGTAAATCAGGTGGGGCTGATCTTTGAGCCGAGAGAGTAAACATTTTTTTGAGGGTGCTAATGAAAGTGTTCGTTTTGCCAAGGAGTGTTGTTGCATTGGCATGGAACTGCAGCCTTTGTTGGGTAATCGTGTCCCTAAGTTTTTCCCAGGTTTTTGCGTGATGTGTCCAGAAGAATGTTTGCATGTGCATTGGTCTTGATGATGTTTATTATCTTTTTTTACCACGTCCTTTGTGATCTTGGACACCTTCAGGAACATTTCAGTCGTATTTTGTTGTCTAATACACATTTAATAATAGTTTGGTATAACATCGGTCACACTAGGTTTCAGCAAAAAATGTAAAAAAGTGAGAAAATATGGTTTATCAAAAGCAAGATTGAAGGTACAGAAACGAAGGTTTGTATTTTATTAAATATGTACATTTTGGTTACCGGGTAAATCGTTCATACAGTTAAGTACACGAGGTGTTGACAAAACAAAAATTATACAAATACGATTGACTCACAAAATAAACCAGAAAATACAAAAAATTTTCATGAAGTATAACAACTATAATACACGAAAGTAATAATGGAACATATGAATTGGTTATTAAGAAATGATTGTCGCTCAACAGTTTGTATAAAGGCGAAAGAATGCTAGATCATTTGCACGAGATTATTATTTTGTTGAAGTGTGTGTACAAATGACTGTTACAGAGAAGAGATTGCATTATCGGGGAGTGTGGCGCATTATTTCAGATCTATTTCTGCTAACCGGTGCCTTTGGGTTTTATGTGCTGAGTGGAAGGATAGAACAAAAGGGAATGAGCGATAGTTGGAGATGGAGAGATTGACGGTGTGACGATATGTTTTTAGGAAGTGCAGAGTTGGATTGGTCTACGCATTGTTGCCAAGTTTCATGTAGTTTTTGAAAAAACAAATCTATTTCCTCAAATTTTATAGATTTGGTCCGATGATAGTCGTGCACTTTTTGTATTTTTATTTTATGTAGTGTAGTCTTGAATGAGCTTATCTATTTATATGTGTATATATATGTGGAATACCTTGTCGTGAGAGATATTCACACTAGAAGGTCTTCAACAGTATTTGCGTGTTCTGCCACTTCATACGATTAAG
Organism: Ericerus pela; assembly: GCA_011428145.1. Classification (NCBI taxonomy): domain Eukaryota; kingdom Metazoa; phylum Arthropoda; class Insecta; order Hemiptera; family Coccidae; genus Ericerus; species Ericerus pela. The sequence continues at coordinate 1,244,727 of WOFM01000275.1, forward strand.
TATGGGAGAGCCAAATCCTCGGCGAATACTGGCGATTTTTGAGCCGGTTCTGAGAGTTTATATACCGAATTTGGCACAAGCACACATGCATACGTATGTATACGTAATTATGTCATGCGTTGCGTCGTTTCCTGTCTCCGTTGAGATGATAAGAAACGACGCAGTGCGTTTGGTACCGAGTCGTGACATTACCGAGATCGTTATCAGGTAATTGATCTCGACTCGTACGATGTATCTTACCTGTACGTATGTACAGATACGAACATACAAACGCATTCGTGTGTATTAGTTTAACGTCATAGAGACGATTATTGCCAGCCTTTGGGCGGCGACTGTTGTCGAGGGGTGCGAGCCCCTAAAACCTCATACGAGTAATGTCCCCACAGCTACTCCCCCCAGTTTTTGCGCCGCGAAAATGATAAGTCGCGTGCCTGGGGGGACTTATCGAGTCTACTGTCTTTGGTCCCGCTCCCATTTAGCGAGGGCTGAGCCTACCGCGGCCCCGACGCACTCGTAAGATTGTTTTCTTGCGTCTAGTCGGGCCTGGTAGGCGTCCCTGCTCGTTTGTCCCCTTCTTCTCGGCGGTCGTTGGTGTGGAGCCGGGCGGTCATAGGGTTGGGAATGGTTGGATAGACGGGGATTGGCGAGTATTAGTGGCCTTGGCCTTCGATACATCGGGGAGTTTGAGCTCCCTGATGGCTTGTAGGCCAGGCTAGCGGCGGGGGAGGGCGTGGAATGCGCACCTCATCCACCGGGGGTTGCTTCGTCTCCAATTTTGCCAGGGCTAAAGACTCCGGAGGTGGGTTTGCCACTCCCGGTGTCTTTTCCGGCGATTTTGGCGGCGAAATCAATGGAGGAAGGGGGGCGGACATTATTTTCACAATATCCGCCGCCGACGTCGTATCCATCAATAGCTCGTTCTCTATTCGTTCAATTTCTTTTTCGTGTTCCATCTGCTCCTTAGTCTTTACAGGCTGAGGCGCAGGTGGTACCACGAATTGAAATGGTTGAGCTGAGAACGGGGTATTGGTCGAGGACGACATAAGGAAGGAATAAAACAAGGTACAAAAAAAGAAAGAAAGAGAAAAAATTATGAAAATTTTCTGCGTGTTCTAGTCGACAGTCGAAAGGCGAGTGAAAAAACTTTGCGAGAATATTTTCGATCGCAGCTTTATTCCAAGTCGTTATCTTATTTCAGACATGTTCGGAGGGGATAGTGCATTGAATATTCTTTGGCTTAAAAGTTTTCCGGTTCAAATTGGTTAAGTACAAGCAGAGTTAAGCGTGTTTGAATTTTCGTACTTCGAATTTTGTATTTCACAAAGGAATGCACTCTTCGTTTGTGACGTCACAATCTATTGACTATTTTGTTATCGGTTTTGTTTGTCAATAGAAACACGTTGCAATGTTTTTCTTCCGTATTGCACGTGGATTTGTTTATTCGTGTCGTATTTTTATTGTACGCACTTTTTCTCTACTTATCTGAAGAATTTCTTTTGTTACAATTATTCCCAGATTCTCGTACGTCTTTTTATGCGGGTTTGTATTTTCCGCTACGGATATTAACTTTCGTGAATATTTTTAGTTTCTCCTTGCCAATCTCTCGGATTTTCGAGTTGGAATTTGGTTTTTTCGCTTTCTGCTGCCAAGGGGCCTGCCTCTTTTTCGTGGGCACAAGGGGGCCGACGGATCGTATTGTATTTTGACAATCTCGTCATTGAACTTCACCGTTTTCTTTGTTTTTATTTTTCTTTCTGGTGATTTTTGTGATTTATCACCTTTTTCGACTGGGTTGTCCTCAACTTTTCGTGGTTGTATTGTTTCTGACCGTTCAGTCTGTTCTTCCTCTGTTATTTCCTTGTGTGTCGTCTTCCTTGTTGCTCTTTGGAGCATTTTCTTGTCGTCGTTTATAAGGTACGCAGGTTTTAATCTGTCGATTGATATCGTTTTTTGTTCGCCTGCGATTAGTATCACGAAATTCTTGTCATCTCGTGATACAACCTTATAAGGACCGGCGTATGGTTTCTCCAACGAAGATCTTATTTTTTCGTCTCTGACAAACACATGAGATGTTGTGGCCAAGTGTTTGGAGACATAAATCTTTGGTTGGCCATGACGAGCTGCCTGGTTTAAAAAGCTGTTGGCATCAGTCCGTATGTTTTGGACGAGCGTTTCGGGGCTAATTTCTTTCGAATGGGTGAAAAAGTCCCCTGGTAGGCGTAGCTCTTCGCCAAGCGCTAACTGCGCTGCAGAGTGACCCGTGTCTGTTTGAAGAGCAGATCGAAGGCCCAAGAGGATGGTTGGTAGTATGTCAACCCATCTCTTGGTGTCGCAAGCCATAATGGAGGCTTTTAAAGCTCTGTGCCATCGCTCAACTTTTCCATTTGCTTGAGGATGGTAAGCTGTGGTGTGATTGTGTTGTACACCAAGCTTCTTAGACAGCTCTTGAAAGAGCGAGCTTTCAAATTGACGACCCTGGTCCGTGATGATGACTTCAGGTACGCCATAGCGGGCAATCCAGGTGTCGTATAGCCTGGCAGCTACCGTAGGAGCTGTCATCTCATGGAGAGGAACTGCCTCTGGCCATCGAGTTGCTCTATCGATCATCGTCAACAGGTATCTGCGTCCTTGGGATGGGGGTAATGGACCCACCAAGTCTATGTGTAGTGTTTTAAACCGCTCCGTTTGTTTGAAAGATTTGAGAGGCGACCGAGTATGTCTTCCTACTTTGGACTCTTGGCAATTCAGGCAACTGCGAGCCCATTTGTTGCAGTCGGACTTCATCCGAGGCCAAACAAATCTTGATGATACTAATCCAGCAGTGCATTTTGGTCCAGGGTGCGATAGATTGTGCACGCTACTGAATGCCAATTTGCGATACTTTGTCGGCAGGAATGGCCTATTCTTGCCTGTACTAATGTCGCATGTTAGTAAAACATTAGTACCAGGGATTTTCCTTTGTCTCAATTTGAGAGCTGTGTCATCGTTCGACAACAGTTCTTGCAATTCTGCATCCCTTAACTGTTCTTTAGCTATTTCAGCATAAGGTAATTGAGACGGTGCCGAGATAGCTTCGATCCTACTAAGAGCATCAGCTGGAGTGTTGAGTTCTCCTCTTATATACTGGATGTCCGTAGTCAACTGTCCTATGTAGTCCAGTTGTCGAGCTCTTCTCGGGGAAGCTGGTTCTGTCTTTTGCGTGAAGGCATGTGTTAGGGGTTTATGATCTGTATACACAGTGAAACATCTACCCTCTAATTGGTGCCTGAAATGCTTCAGCGCAGCGAATATTCCCAGTAACTCCCTGTCGTATGTGCTGTAGTTCTTCTCGGTTTTTGATAGCTTTCTGGAGAAGAAAGTGAGCGGTAACTTCTTGTCATTGTCCTTTTGGTACAGTGTTGCACCAATAGCAAAGTCGGACGCATCAGTTGCGACACATAACGGCAGACTTTCGTCTGGGTGAGCTAGCAGAGTTGCATTTGCCAGTGTTTCTTTTATTTTTTCAAAGGCTTTTTCAGCTTCTTCTGTCCAGTCGAGTGGAGTCTTATCTTTCTTCTTATTTGTTTTTATTAATGCAAACAGCTTACTTTGTTCAGCTGCAGCATTTTTAATGCAACGTCTGTAGAAATTCACCATCCCCAAGAAGCGTCTGAGTTCTGCTACGTTGGAGGGTTTCGGGAATTTCAATATGGGCTCTACCTTGGTCTTCAGAGGGGAAATGCCTTCGGTCGAGACTTGATAGCCGAGAAAGTCAATCCTGGATTGTTTGTATAAACTTTTTCCAACATTGATAGTAAGTCCAGTAGCGTGTATACATTGTACGATGGTTCTTACATTCTTCTCGTGCTGTTGCTCACCGCCTTCTGAGCAAATGCATATGTCATCCAAATATGCATAGGCAAACGGCAAATCCATAAACAGTCCATTGATGAATCTTTGGAAAGTTTGTGCAGAATTACGGAGTCCAAACGGCATTCGAAGGTATTCAAATAACCCAAAGGGGGTTATGACCGCTGTCTTTGGGATTTCCTGTTCGGCCATTGGAATTTGGTGGAATGCCCAGTTGATGTCGATTTTTGTGAACATCGTTTTACCCTTCATATTCGCGTTGAAGTCCATTATGTTTGGGACTGGATAGCGATCAGGAACTGTTTTGGCATTTAAGGCCCTGTAGTCTCCAACAATTCGCCACTCTCCACTGGCTTTTTTGGTCATGTGGATCGGGGAACTCCATGAACTTTTTGAGGGGCGGCATATGCCTTCTCCTATTATGCGATCATAGTATTCCCGTGCTGCTTTGAGTTTATCAGGCAGTAACCTGCGGGCTCTAGCATGGCAAGGCGGTCCTTTAGTTTCTATATAATGAATGGTATCATGTTTATAGGTCGGATGCCTGCGAATCGATGGTTGAGTAACTCCAGGATAGTCTGACAGAATCCGTAGGAATTGTTCGTCGACTTTCGTGCAACTGGATATATTGGTGTCTAGTTGGTACGCTAGCGTTTTGCCTTCCACCCATAGACCAGTATTGTTGTCTATGATTTTTCCATTTTTGAGGTCGATGACCAGACCGTAGTGCGCGAGAAAATCTGCACCCAGGATCGGAGTTGGAACGTCCGCAATTGTGAAGGACCACGTCATGTCTCTTCGCAAACCGATGCTTACTTTGCTGGATTCTATTCCGTAAGCTGGAAGGTTTTGACCATTCACAGTTCGGAGGTAGTATTTCGGAGGAAATGCCTTTTGGTTTTTATCTACTGGCAAAATGCTCAAGTCAGCACCTGAGTCAATTAGGTAACGTCTCCTATTTGTCCTGTCCTTGATGAACAGGCGGCGTGAGTATTTTTTCGAGGGATCTTCAGCCGCATAGACGACCCCTCTTTCTAGTTTGACGTCTTACCGTATGATTTACCCCACCATTGGCATCTGTTGTTGCACTTGGTGGCCTCTGCGCCAAACCGATTGTGAAAGAAGCAGGATTTATCGTCCCAGTTTTGAGACCGTGGTTTGGGGGACGATGTTCTTCTTGGGGGAGTTGGACTCTGACCCCTGGTAGAATTGCTCTTACGGTCTCTAGACCTTGATTTTCTATCGTTACTTCTATTGTTGCTCCTGCTTTTCGAGCGGTTGTTGCTTCTACCATTTCTTGAACTGTTATTGTTATTCTTTTTCTTTATTTCACTAGTCAGCTGAGCTATCTGGGCTCGAAGCTGAGCTAGTTCTCCGGTCTCTGTTGATACTGCATTGATTGAGGATGTTGATCTCGAATGTTCCAGTGCACTATCGGCACTCTTTGCTAGGAAGTCTAGGTCCTCGGAGTTGTTGATCACCGTGGTACCTATAGCTGCCAGACACTGCACAACATGTTGGGGTAGTTGCTTGCAGAACTGGTTCCCAATAACTGACGGTGACACTATATTATCGGCCTTTTGTCTAAGTTTGGCCATGAAGGTGGAGGGTTTGTCATCTCCAATCTTCATTCCGCCCATTACATCATCAATTATTTGGTTTTGAGTTTTACCAAACACATTTCTTATTTTCTTGCAGAACCAACTGTATTTGTCTGCTTCCGCCAGAGGGCATTCCATGATATCCGGAATGCGGCGTATTATTTCTGCGGGCATGCCGCTACAAACGTGTGAATATTTTTGGTCGTTTTGCAGATTCTCTGTTTTAAAACGACCCTCGAGGAGAGTTAACCATAATTACACTTCATTTGGTAGGAACTCCGGAATCTCTATCCTCCGTCTTTGGATGGCAGGGTTCTGCAACGTTTGCAACTGCAACAGCTGCAACAGCTGTGCGAGTACTTCGGGGGTCAGCTGTGGCTGACTACTTCCACCTGCTCCTGGTTGGTTTGATGATGGGTTCGGGTTTGTGTTTCCGTTGGGCATTGTTGTGTGCTGAACTTCTCTATTGGTACTTTCTGCAAAGAGTCTTCCAGACTCCGTGGGTTGTCTGTCTGGGGTCAAAGGGTCGGAGTCTTGGCTCAATTGACGACCACTTCTGAGTGTACGAGCTGTTATTTCGTTTTGGTTAATCACAGCTCCCAGACGTAAGGCTTCTGGCCTCCGGATCCGTTTTTGCTTCTCCGGAGTCTCAAAGACTTCAGAGTCTCTGGTCAAAGCTGGAGGAGTTGGCGGATGAGGGCAACTTTGTTCCTCCAGGTCTACTTGTCTTGGTTCCCTTCGGGCAAATATATTTGGAAGGGGGGGTGTAATTTCCCACTTTCAAAGTAAAGACCTCTGCTTCGACAGCCAAAGGTGTCTAGGTCTTGTAAAAATTATTTGTATTACAAGCGAGTAACTCGCCAGCGCACCGCGCCTCTTTTTAGAAATAGCGCAACGCGCCTCTAGACACCCACGATGTAGCCAAAAATCACATCGGGGTCACCACTGTGGAATACCTTGTCGTGAGAGATATTCACACTAGAAGGTCTTCAACAGTATTTGCGTGTTCTGCCACTTCATACGATTAAGTATGGGAGAGCCAAATCCTCGGCGAACACTGGCGATTTTTGAGCCGGTTCTGAGAGTTTATATACCGAATTTGGCACACGCACACAAGCACACATGCATACGTATGTATACGTAATTATGTCATGCGTTGTGTCGTTTCCTGTCTCCGTTGAGATGATAAGAAACGACGCAGTGCGTTTGGTACCGAGTCGTGACATTACCGAGATTGTTATCAGGTAATTGATCTCGACTCGTACGATGTATCTTACCTGTACGTACGTACAGGTACGAACATACAAACGCATTCGTGTGTATTAGTTTAACGTCATAGAGACGATTATTGCCAGTCTTTGGGCTGCGACTGTCGTCGAGGGGTGCGAGCCCCTAAAACCTCATACGAGTAATGTCCCCACAATATATATTTTTTTGTGTGTATGTGTGCCTCGCCTCTTACTTTTATCTTATTTAATTCGTTGTTATAAATGTTAGGTAAAAATTTTGAAAGATGGGTGGTAGACTCCGTTACTTGGTTTACCTATTGCCCGAATTTTAGTTTAATATTTTAGGTTATTGAGATGATATGTCTGAAATTGCCCTGTCTTCAGGCATTCTAAGAGGTACGCATTTTTACCATCTTGTCTCATTACTATACATATATGGGCCTTTAAATAACTTGACAAATTTTTTGAAAAAGTTTTTCTTTTATTTCAATGATGGGTGTGTTTTCACAAAAACAGTTTTGCTGGGTTTTAGTACAACTGGGTTGGGGTGATTTTTCTAGAATTGCTGCTTTCATTGTTGTAGTTTCTTTTTTACTTGTTATTTTACTTTGATTAGCATTTTGTGAAATTCGTCTTCTTTTGTTCTTTCCAGGTTGTCTCCTCCAAATGTCAGATGTAGTTTAGATTGTATGGTGATAGGGGGTACGCAGGTAACGATGTGTTCTGAAGATTTATTTTTTTATCAATCTCCAGAATTAGGCTTGCCTATCGGCTGTGGTTTTTGTCATGAACAGACATTCTTATTCCTTCGGATATGGATTTCATAACTCTTTTAGAAGGGTTGCTCACAGGGCAGTAGACAGATGTGAATCTCGTTTTGATTCCATTTTTATCCCATTGGTTGGTCCATTTTTTGGTCGTAAATTGTGATCCATTATCTGATAGTGTGACCTTTGGTTTACCAAAGTTTTGTATATGTTTGATTAGCCATTTTATTGATATTTTGGTTGAGACCTTTTTAACTACATATAGTTTTACAAATTTGATAAATATGTCAAGGATGACTAGGATTTTTTCTATTCCGCTGCTTTTTGGTAATGGGCAGAAGTAATCAATTGCCAGGATGTCATTTTTGTTTTTCACAATGACGGCATGTATTTACAGCGTTTGAATATTAATCGTGTTCGGAAATTTTTTAGTATTTCGATTACGTCGCTTTTACAACCTGGCCAGTCAAAGAAAAGGTGTATAATCTTCATCATCTTGTTGATGCTAGGGTTGATTGTACTGTGGTTATAGTATCAAATTAGTTCGTCGCATAATTATGTGGGTAGGTATATATGGTATTTACCATCTCTGTCTTGTAATTAGAATTGGCCATCTTCTGGAATTACACAACTGTTCCAAATTGTTAGGAATGTCATTTTGATTTTCTGGTCTGTTCTGTGTAGTTCCAGGATCTGTTTTAGCCATCTGGTAATGTTTTTGGTTGTTACTTTGGTTTCTGTTGTGATCTGGCTACATTCTGGTTCAGGTTTGAGGAGTGATGAGAGGGGGATGAAAAAAGTTCAGTTTCTGATGATGACATCTTTGTGATAACACGATAGTGCATCTTTTTGTGCCTGGTATATGGTTGATTGCAAGGATGTGAAATTCTTCTAATGTTATGAGCCACCTGATGATTTTATCTGGGGCATTGAACTCATCTTTTTTGAACATTGTAAGAGCCTGGTGGTCTGTATATACGATGGTTTTGAAACTGTAGGTGAAATATGCAGATTTTTTAATGTGTACACTATGGCAAGGAGTTTTTTTTCAAACGTGAAATAGTGGATCTTGACAGGGCATAGGAGTCTGCTGACCATGTATATGACTTGTAAGCCTTTCATTTCTTCTTCTTTTTTGAACTGGTGGATATACCCACCTAGTCCATATCTTGATGCATCTGTGAATATGTAAAAAGGTCAGTCAAATTTTGGGTAGGCTTCAGCTAGTAGTCAACTGCTTTTTTCTTAGTATAAAATCTTGGTATGTGAAGATAAGATGATAGTCGTGTTTGAAAGGTTTTGGTTTTTTGACCATTTCCTTTTTCATTGAACTGGGTTTAGTGTTCATTTTAGCATTGGTTGTTGGCAATCCGGTTAGATTCTCCATCTCCTAATTGCTAGGAAGAGGCAGAGAATCTAGTTTTTCTATGCATCATCTAATTTTTCTTCTGCGTCGTCCTCCTGAAATTTTTCTTCTTGTTCCAAGTTTGGTTTGACATTGTTGACTTTTGGTGAGGCTGGCTTGTACAATGGTTTTGGGTCTGTATTGCCTTTGTTTTTAGTCCTATTATTTGGGACATTAGAGGAGGTGGTTCTATTATAAGGTGTTTTTCCAGTATCTAATCTTTTTCACTGCTTCTATTCTTTTTTCCAACTTATTTTTATAGGAATTTGATGACCAGATCAGACCTCTTTTACTAATGGTAAGGAGAATTTTTGAAAAATCTTTTAGTGTTTTCACCTTGTCTGAGTCAGTTTTGTCTCGATGATTAAGTGGCATCAGTTGCGAAAGTGGTCTATTATATATCAGTAGTTGAAATAGGGGAGGAAGCTATTGAACTTTGAGTTTCTTCTTGTCGAATTTCTAAATTGAGCATAAAAATGTTTTTGTACTTTGTTTGTCCATTTGTTGTCAAAAAATGCTTCTTCCATCCTCTGGAAACCTATATTCTTTTTGAGTTTGTCGTATCAAGTTCTATACCAAATTGAGTCATGTATGAAGTTGTAGAATAACTTACTGGAAGTGTGATTGTCACCTTGCTCTTCTACGACATGGTTTTTGAATTGTTGCAGGAACTGGAGCAGGGTACTCAAATCATCTTCGAGGAGGAGGTAAGGTGTTTACATTGAAAAGCCTTTTCTTGTAGTTATTGTAGGGCTTTATTTTTCCCTGTGCTGATGGTGTTATTCAGATACGAGTATCAATTGTAGCTTCTGCTCGTACATTTAGGTTTATTAGAGTCATCTGATTCCGTGTCATTTGGTTCAGATTCATCGGTGTTTGAGCTTTCTCTACAGTGTGGTTTACTTTCTGTAGGTTTGCTCGATGATTATTTATTTCTTCAGTTCTTGTTATGGAAGTCAATGTTTACTGTTGATCTTTTCTTCGTTAGGTTTCTAGACCTTTGCAGGTTATCTTTGACTCGGTTTAGTACAGAATTTACATGGTGTCAAAGTTTGCCTATTAGTGTGACTACTTCTTTGATTTCTACGGATATTTCATCATCTTTGGGTGGTTAGGAGGATGTTTGTCTATTGAGTATAGCATTTAGGGTGTCTTCTATCTCTCCCATTGTATTTTCTATCATGTCAAGGTGTAGGCTTAGATGTAAAGTGGCATTTTACTAAGCTTGAACGCAGCCTCTTCCCTTGTTTTGATAAATTCATCTCTTATTTTTAAATGAATAGGCGAGGATGCTTATAGTTGATTTTGATTTTAGTGATACAGACCTTTAGAATGACATAAGTGTTCAGCATCACAGGGTGAAAATGCACACCTATTACAATCGCCATCAAAAAATGTTGATGTTGAGTTTGGTGGTTGAACATCGATGTTTGTCATATCAGCGGCCCTGACGAAAATTTTAATAATTTAGTTTTGTGAAGAGGAAAATTAAATTAATTTTTGAAACTTGTAAGATCAATATTGTTGAAAATTTGAAATTATATTTACAAGGTGCACAAATTTGCGATAATAGAATGCAAAATTTTTAAAGATCAATTTAGCTCAAATGAAAGTTGAAACTGAAAAAAAGTAGTTTTGACATATCTGTTAATCAAAGGCTTTCATTTTATATGCTTCATGTGGCAGTTAATTCACAAAAGGGGAACAGATTATTATTAATAATACTAGTATCATTCAGTGATTTGAGTTTCCCCTTCACAACCAATTAGCTATATCCCATTACCCAAACAAAATTTTAGTGATATTTCATGAATCAAACATGTGATTGAGCTAAAATTTTGTGGAGAATTAACAGACCGAAAAAGAACCGGCTGCGTCTGTGTAGAAATTCTGTGTCCATTTCAAGATTATAAAATGATAGCATGTTTTGTTAGCATTGATGAGATAGAGCTAATTGGGTATCCATATGTCTAAATGATCAAAGAATTTTGGACATGAATCTCAACTAAATTCCATACAATCAGTTATCAAATGTAATTGTGATAGAGCAATTTATTGTAGAGAGTTGAAATTTTTATAAAACATTCTAGTATGTAAGCTGAAGGTTCTATGAAAATTTTATCTCAATCATATGTTTGATTGTTAAACTGTTGCTGAAATTTCTCAACTAGATTTAATCCTTATCAGTTGAGCTACTCAATCTGAATAGAATTTGGTTTGAATTCTCACTACCTTCTAACCAATGAAAACAAACTTTGAGGAGTAAACTTGAACTGTTCACATCCCACAAAAGATAATTTTGAATTGTCACTGTTTGATATTTATATGTGAGTATAACAGTGTGAATAATTAATTAAATATTAAATAATATTTATTAACATTCAACCCGCTAACATGAGAATCATGTGATAATTGATAGTAATAAATAGGTTACTTGAAAAATTTTTTATGTTGCTCACAGATCATACTCGCAGGTCATGTTTTGGGCAGTGAGAGTCACAGAAAATTATAAAAATATTACTGTATTCTAGACAATATTTTTGTGTATTGATATTTTTACCCCTAAAATATCGATTTTAGTGAACAAATATTTCACTGTATCGATACAAGGATCCTCATATTGGGTAAGATCTTTGATCATTTATATTGGATACCCATGTAAACACAATAGTCTGTGCTAACAGCTTAGTGGATATCAGTTTACTGCACATGCAAAGTAGGTCTTTTTGCATCTGTTCTGATTTTGTTGTTATTGTGAATCTGTGACAGCCTTCAAAACAGATGAAAAAATACCTACTGCACATGTGCAGTAAACCAGTGTCCATTATACGGCTTAAAATCATGGCATGTTGTGTTAACATTGATGAGATAGGTTTGTTGGGTATCCAGTACTAAATGATCGAAGGTTATGATACCATAAGAATTAAACAATGCGAAGAGCAAAAACGTGTGTATTTGTAAACAACATAAGAAGAGTAATAACAAAAATGGCTTCATCAATGTTGAAAGAGACTGCAAAAAATGTTTGACAAATTATTAAAGTCCTTAACTAAAATTGCAAAATTTTGATATCACAAAGTATTAAATACAATAGAGGACACATGTGAGATGAAAAACAGCACCGCTTTTGAGATGAAGTGTCCCCACCATCAACACTTCAACACTCCACAGATACTAATTCTGCAGTATGGCTGTGTTCAGCTGCCCCACAGTCTTCAAAAACTGATATTTTGAATGTTTATTAGGATCAAGATTGTATGTTGGCAAGTCTTTCATTTTCTCATATATGTTTTTGCAATCTTAAGCCACAACACCGTTTTTTTGTACTGCTCTTTGATCAACAGATTCAGTCTTTTAAGAAGACTCAATTCAAGTCCATGCACTAACCTAATACAGGAAGCTGAATCAAGTTTAAAAAAATACTCCACTTCAAATTCAATAGACTTTATGACTCATTCTTGAAACTGAATCCCTTGCCCTTCTTCTAAAAATTCAGATGCTCTGCCTGTAACTGATCTCTCTGCACCATTGTCGGTGTTTTGCCTTCTGGTACTATCATTACTAAATTTGAGGAATCCTATAAATATAATTTGGTGAAATGAGTTTTATGGTAAGATGATGCCAGTTTTCTTCACATCTGGTAAACATAATCAGTTCAGTAACATTCGTATATGTGATACACAACAAATCCAAATAAATGACTAAATGACCGAGTGACAATATTACTTCAATGGCAAATTGAACCTTCTTAAATCGTGATTATAAAAACAAAAAGCTTTTCACTATTAAATTAATTTATTAACCATTGCTCTGTCTATCATGTAAGAATTAAACAATGTGAAGAGCAAAAATTGTGTATTTGTTGTAAACAGTATAAGAAGAATAATAACAAAGACAACAAAGACAGCTTCATCAACATTGATAGATATGTGGAAAATATCGGTAGTATATGTATATGTATCGATAGTATATCAAATTACTATCTATTGTTTCTGCTTGTATATTATTCACCATTCAGTTTTTACTCTCAGCTCTATGTTCCTGCTCTTAATTTATTTTTCCGTAGTATTAGTTGATATCATTCTAACACATACAGTTTTTTACTATTTTTATGGCTTTTGGAATGGTTTCTGTAGTTTAATAAGCTGTTTTTTGATGTGTAAACATCTTAAACTTGGTCTGGTAGTGGCTGAAACAAGAATTACAATCCTCAGATTTGTGTAACTCTTACGTCTTACCGTATTATAACTCTCATTTGTGTGTTAGTTGGTGTGTAGGTGTGTGATTGTGTACGTGTGCAATGCGCGCACACTCACAACTACACTATTATGTTTACACATCAATCCTTCATGAGTCCCCAGGAGGATTCACGCCTTTTTTTTTGAAAGCTTCGATTCAGAATGCTGTATCAAAATAAAAAATTCCCAATTTTTGCCTAGTTGTATCAGAATAACTGATATTTCAAAATTCTAATTTGGAATATTTTTGTAAAATATTTTTGTCTGTTTTTGGTGTTTATCATCTTTATCAGAGATAATAAAGAAAATGGATACAACAAAATAAAAAGTAACTGTGGCAACGGGTGGTCATTGAAGAACGAGTGTGTATTACACACTCGTCGACCACCTAGAGGGCCAGTGGAGTAAAATCCACAAACTATGTTTTTGCGCTCACGGCTGTATATTTCGTCTGTACAGCTAAACTTGTTTACTGGGCTCGGCCCGCACACACTCTTCAGCGTACACGCAACCGACCGACATTGGTGTTTGTGTGGTGTCGTGTACATACACGTTCACACCCCCACAGTAACATATTACTGAAACGAGGTATGGTAGAACAAAATTATGACAAGATACACAAAAAAATGAAAAAAAATGTATCCATGTTTTTGCCTCTTATTTGTGTTAGTATTTCTCACTCTATATATGTATCTCTTAATTTCCAAAATAAGTCTTTATCGAAAATGCCTAGGCACTGACTAATTCTCGGTCAAAAATGCCTAATATCATTCAGTCAAAAGCTATAATGCGGATTCATTATAAAATTTGACTGAAAAATAGTAAATTCCTCGGCAAATTCGAAAAAGGTTGATTTTCGCATTTGATGGCGACATATACGTGATATAGGGCTGTTTGCGAGGACAGTAGTTAACTACATAAGGAGTAGGCTAATGTGTTTCTTTTCTCGTTATTTGCAGTTTCCAGATCGATCCGTGGCTGAAATGGTCGAATATTATTACACGTGGAAAATGGAGAAGAAAAGAAAAAAATTCAAGGCCGAACTCAAGAAGGCTAGGTTCTTGAAAGTAAAAAAGGTGCGTACTATCTTATCTCACAGTTGATTTTATTTCGTCATTCTTTGTAGTATGCCGGTAATTTTTCAATTTGTTTATAGACTTGCTCTGAGAGACGTAGCTCAGTGACTGTATGTGAAAAAAACTGACAACAAATTTCAATTTTTAATTTAGAAAAAAAAAATGGTCTGTGTTATATATGTCTGTTATAGTGTAGTAATCCTACAATTTTTGTTCGATTTTTTACATTTTTCATTCCCCCAATTTCGATCAAATTAAGGTATACGAAAACCTATTCTGCAAGTTAATTATATACTTTTTGTTTTCAAATTTACATGTAAATATTGTTTCTATCTAATTTATACCTTACCCGTCGTTATTCAGATACACCTTTACTTGTAACGTTTGATGTGATATTGCGTGATCAGTATTCTAAATTACTAATCTAAGTTGTATGTGATAAGGTGATAATAAATTGACTGCCAGTCTGAACTCAGGGAAGTATCCTATTCAGGCACGCGTGTTCATATACGAACGTATAAAATTAATTTCTCGAGAATACCCGAACACTGATTTAAATTAATATGATTTAAACTCTTTAAGTTACATGTTATGAATATTGAGGAAAACATTGAATTTTCTTTAATTTTAATTCATTGTAAAACTGTTTTTTAACTTAATTATTGCGCTGTGAAACTAGATACTCAATGAATTGGCAGTTTCTATTTTTCTTTTTTCCGTGTGTTTATTTTGCTTATTGTTTTCATAGTATTTTTAGATCATTTTCTCGCTGTGTTTATATCATCTTACCAAATTTTCGTTAGTACATTTTCGATTTTTAATTTTCTACTTTTGTACAAATTTCTCTCGTTTGTGTATATTGTATATTGTTATTTTTTAATCAATAAATTTCTAACATTTTAACGACTTTTTAGTACGTCGGGCAATATCACTGAAACTTGACCAAGAATAATAGGTTTAGTTAGGTACTGTTGTGAAATTGAACGTCGTAGGTATTCGGAATTTTCAAACAACCGTAGCAATTTCAGTTTGATACTTTGAATTCATATTGCATACCTCGGTACTGTAACTTTAAGTCGTTACAATAATATTTATCAAGAGTCTGATTGACGTATGAATAATTAATTGTGAATTAATATTGTAACGAGTGTTTGTATATAATATATATATATATATATACGATATATATAATTATATAGGTATATACAGTACGTGTTCATAAAACTGATATCTCTTGTATCATACATATTTTGCGTATAAATAAAATACGGAATTGTTCAAATTATTTTCGTAATTTTGTTAAAGATTTGAGTCAAGGGCCCGAGCACAATGCAAGAATGAATTCGTATTTACTCTCAATCGCAATTTCGTGTTACTACATTTCTTCACCAGTTTGTTGCTTTATTTTTTTTTTATTTCTGTTTTTAATTTTTTTTCGTTATCGTTAATCAGACAAAATTTCTTTTTTTTTAAATTAATGCTTCGTAGACCCTGTATGTTAGATAGAAATGTGGCAACGTGCATTTTTAACTGATAGTATAATTGTACGAATTTGTTCTAAAGTATACTCTGTATACGCCACAGAGTGTTAAATATAATAGAGGACGCAGTTTTATTTAAACGTTGCAACGAAAAACCGCACGGCTTTTGAAGCTATTTGTCCCCACTCCTTCGGTACCAAATTCGAATTTCCTTGCCCCTTATTCAGGCTCAGGTGCAATAATCAGAATTTTTTTCTTTCGAATAATTTAATTAAATAAATTATTGAATATAATTGTTAATGTAGAAGTCACGATCAACATCAATTTTATGGATAAAAATGAGATCGAAAATTTTTGGTACTTTAGCAATGGCGGATATTTTGATCGTAAAAGTGGTGCTATTTTTTGTTTCACATGCGTTTTCTATTATAATATTTAATACTCTGTGGTTTACATCCACACTTATTTGCTTGAAATATGATGTTTGTTTCTCTACAAAATAATGCTTATTATTAGCGACAGTAAGGGGCACAGATCTTTTAAAATTAGATTGACAGATCAATAGATCGAAAGATTGTGATTTCAGATTATAATCTTAGATCATTAGATCTAATTTTGAAATCTAGATTGCCATTTTTAAGATATTATAGATCTTTAGATCATCAAATTAGATCAGTCGTAATAACTTAAGTCAAGTGCTTCAATATAATAAAAATAAATTAATAAATGACTCAACTTGTTGTTCTACTTTTTGATTATATGTAGGTATAGTACTGGATCAGTAATGAACAATGGTTTCTAGTTAGACATGCCAACGCTAAATAGGCAACCAGTGCATACTAAGGATTGTAACCAGAACATTTTTGACATTATTGGTTGCTGGGAACTGAGCCTAATCTATATTGGTTACCATTTATTGGCTAAAAATGTGCTTGTTTGGTTACTGATTATTGTTCTGGTAAAACAAAACAACTTTTCTAGTTATTGGTTGAGGCAAAATGGATAAAAAAATTTTCTTCAGGTCAGTTTATCAATAATTGATAATTTTTTTGGAAATAATTAGTAATTTTTGAAAAAAATAACCAATAATACTGTATTTAAAAAAAAACTGATAATAACCAATTCTTTCTGGTTAATGGTTTCACCATTTTGTGGGAATTTATTAATGGTTGGTTATTGGTTATATAAAATTTTTTTTTTTTGGTTATCGGTTCCCAAATCAATGATGTTAATTTGTCTAAGTTTGTTGTGATTATTATTCTGGTTATGGTTGTGATTATAAGCCCTAGAGTGTACCTTTTGATGTACTTTGGCTTTGTGTTTATGTCCGCTATCCTTATGAATTTAAGAGATGTCTTTATTTGATGTATTTTAAATTGATGAACTTAAGTAAAATGTCAAAAATATGCAGATGGTACAGTAGGGTTCTCTACTTTTTTGCCAGCATGTTTTAACATAAAGAAGTACATTTGTCTTAAGGAGCTTTTTGGTCCAGTATTATATAGTCAAAGGTTCTACTTTTATTTTTCTCATTTTTTCTCATTTTTTAATTTTAATTAGATTACAATCTAAATTGCCTTGTTAGATTGATCTACAGATCATGATCTAGATTACAATATTGCCAAGATCTGTAGATCTCAATCTAGATTGTCTTGATTGATCTATCATCCACACTGATGGTTATCATTATTGGACAAGGGGGTAGTTGTCCGATGTAGCAAGTAGGTGAATGGAAACAATATATTATATATTACACTATTAAATAAGTAAAACACAATGTACCGCACCAAGAGAAAAGGTTTATTAAAGAGAAACAATTCATTAGTCATTACTCAACAGAGTTAAAACACAGAGAGACGCAGAACAAATTATAGACAAACATAGTGACCGATCAGAAAATAACAATCAGTGTAGCCAACTAGTACTCGACCAACATATGAATAGTTCCAACAATCATTGTATAACAATGTGCATCGATATCTTTTCCTCTCTCCCCAACCAACTGCAACATCTATTGTTATTCTGATATCACACACTTCTTAGTGTGTACAAAGTACGTATAGCCTGCAGTAAGGCTCTTTTTGATATGAGTATCTTGTAAAAGGAAGTTTCTTCATCAGAAATAAATTTGAAAATGGAGAGAGGATATGTTTTATTATTCTCTCATGATTTGCTGGTATGTTTAATACTCACTGACATGGAGCTAGACAGAGGCATGTTTTGGATGATGCGAGGGACCTTGACCTAGCACCACCTGCATCTGCCTAAAACATACCACCACCTACAACAAAAGGAGTCACTAAGCAATTCAAGAAACCACTAACCAATTGAGGCACAAAGAAAAAGAAATACATTGTAATAATTGTAAACTCCTGCTTTATGAAAATATTAAAAAATAAAATTGATTGAAAAAGAATCCTCTCTTTGTTTTTAGACTATTTATATATTATTCTGTGCATCAGTATTATTTTCTTTCAACGTTTTATTTAATTATTGATGAAAAATAAAACAACCCTCCTCACCCAACCACCCATTTGGTAAAAACCTTTAACTATATAGTGAGGAGTCCGAACTGAGAATATAGAATTATGATCATCAGCTAACTAATATATCTCCACTCAGAGGCGCATTTAGGATTTTGCCGCCTGTGGGCAATCAATTTTTGTGGCCCCCCCCCCCAAAAAAAAAAAAAGTTATGAAAAATTTTCGTGCAGTATATTTTTGTTGAAAAACGTTTATTTTATACAAACCCAAACTTGTAAGTTTAATTAAAAAAAAAAATTCTAAATCTAATTAAAAATTTAAAAAAAAAAAAAAAACATTCTAACTTTGATTACAACTTTAAATTTTGAATAATCATTTTCTTGCTTTGACTTTGCAAAATTTATTGATTACATTGTCCAATGCAGTATTTTTTAATATTGTAGACTCAATGTGCAGGATAGAGATATGTTGCAGCCTATTCTGCAAAACTGAAGAACGAGGGTAATTTTTAATTATTTTCAGCTCAGAGGAACTTCTTTCTGCAGAGCAGTTTGTTACAGGTGTATATAATGCCAGTTGAAAAATCACGTCCACATAAAAATAAACACTTCCAGTTTCATATCTGAAAACCACTGGTATAGTTCCAAAATTGAAATGCTTTGAAATTTTTTTTTTTTCTCTGATATATGTGACATAAAATGGAAAAGTTCTCTGTCCATGTTTCCATCCAAATCTTCAGGGTAACATTGTTTTAGAAAAACAGCTTTTTCTCGCATTTAATTTAAGGTTATTTCATTCTGAAGTTTCAAACTTTTCTGGAAATTCTTGGTTAAAAATGAAAATTTTTTTGAATAATCTCCGTAGTTTGATCGTCGCTTTCTCAATTTAGAGAGCAAGGCATCAAAACAAACAAGAAATATGGAAATTTCAAAATGATCTCTGCCATTCAGTTCAGATTTATTCTGTCTAGTCTCGTCAGTCTGCAATTTTTTTTTTTGCGAGTACAATCTTTCTCATATACTAAATTTTGAAATGAAAAGAGGACTTTAGTCTGTGCGCATGTTGGTATGCCAGTGCGATGCCACGTGCGCATCTATACAGGCGTGTGTGCACGTCTATATAGATGCGCTCAGCTGTTGCCTATTTAATTTTTTTTTAATGAATCGCCCAAAAATTTGCCACCACGGGCTACTGCCCTCTCTGCCCATGCCTAAATGCAGCGCTGTCTCCACTTATCTACTCCACCCGGTATATTTTAATTCCTTTTTCTTTTTCCCCACTTGACTTCAACAGATAATAGACAAATTCGAACTCAGCACCTCAAGAAACATTACAAATGATGTATTACATACAAAAATGTAAAAAAACAAAATTCGGCCCTTTTTTGAGTCCCTTTGGGTCAAAATATTGATCAAATTAAAAAACTTAAGGTCCAATTTGAACTCAGTACCTCAAAAAATATTTTTTTTAAAGCATAAACAAACAATATTATACCATCTTTGCGTTGAGTTAGATAATTTCAGTGTATATATGTTGAAAGTTCTAAGAAAATGAATTTTTGGCCCATATCTGCTGCCCCTTTCTTATTTTTGGGATTTAAAAAAAAAAAATTAGATGTGATACTCAAGCACTCTTATAGCAATTTTCAACTTTCTACCTCAATGGGAAGTACAAAAAATAAATACAGATGGAACTTATTTACTTAGGTGATAATTTAGACTTTGAGCTTTCTGTGCCAAAAGTTTTCTTGTGTTCTGAAATGAATTGTGCGCCCACCCTTGCTTCAAAGTCATTTTTTAAAGTCAATTTTGTTCAGTAAATTTTCACCAAAAACCTACTTAAAAATGAAGTATTAATGAGATGTATTGAAACCAGCAACCTCAGATAATAGCTCTGTTTGATAGGACTACACCAACTTACACCAACCTACACCAGGAGGACGATTCCACAAATGCAGGAATGTTATGGGACTTTGCGCCAAGTTTTACTTGAATATTTGTGGAATATCCCTACTGGTGTAGGTTGTTGTAAGTTAGTGTAATCCTATCAAACAGAGCTAGTGAAAAATACAAAAACGTGAATTCTATGATATCACAACAACAGGGCGCGCATCAAGGTACCATTTTTGATGCAGCGCAACTTTGACATCTTATATCTTCCTTTCTATTTAATATTTTTCAAAAAAAATTTCAGAACCTTCATTCACAGGCCTTAGACTATCTCTCCCATTAATTTCAAGTAATTCTGAGAGTCATGTCCAGTACCCTATTCTCTTCAATTTGTCGCCCTTAAATTAATCAAGATTCGTCGCCGTTAAATTAATTAGGATTCAGCGACGAATCACTAAGAATTCTCTTCGATTTGTCACTGTTAAACTAATTAGGATTCGGTAACAAATCGAGGAGAATTCACCTACGAATATTAAAAAGGAATAAATGACGCTATTTAATTTTAAAAACACTTTCATTTTGTAAAATGACAATGCAAATCCCTCCAAATTATTTAATCAACTGACGTATGATATTGGATAAATTCTGAAAAAATGAAACTTTTGAATGAAATGTGTTGGGATACGATTCCCACCCAACCTCATAACATCACTTTATGCGTTTATAACTTTACTCAAACTGTAATAGAATATATTATATAATTTTATGCTTACCCATGTGGCAGCACTGATTCACAGCTGGGGAATAATTCGTTCAACAAACTTCTAATCTTCTGCTGACATCTTGTACCTTATCAAAATACATTTGTGACAGTTCTTTTTCTGTGTTTCATTTTTCAATCCGATCTTCAACTTTATTCCAACAAAATGTAGGCCTTCATGGACTAGTCCTTCATGGTGTCTCCAATCCATATAAGCCAATGTTAATTTTATCAGTGTGCGCAGTCCATTATGTATATAGTCGAAAGGATAAACCTTCAACCATATACATAATGGACTGCCCATACTGATAAAATATTGAAGGCAACCAAATAAAATGTACATTCTATTCCAAAGTTTTTTTCCTTATCAAACTGTACTTTTCACAGAATTCATTTACAAATTCTTTTCGATTCTTCGCCGTTAAATTAATTAGGATTCAGCGACGAATGAAGGAGAATTCACCTAGGAATTCTCTTTGATTCGTCGCCCTTAAATTAATCAGGATTCAGGGACGAATGGAGGAGAATTCACCTACGAATATTAAAAAGGAATAAATGACGCTATTTAATTTTAAAAACACTTTCATTTTGTAAAATGACAATGCAAATCCCTCCAAATTATTTAATCAACTGACGTACGATATTTGATAAATCCTGAAAAAATAAAACTTTTGAATGAAATGTACGCCTTCATGGTGTCTCCATATAAGGCAATGTTAATTTTATCAGTATGCGCAGTCCATTATGTATATGGTCGAAGGGATAAACCGGGTCAAACTGAAATTCGGTTCCAATCTGATAAGAATTCAGTCAAGTTGGGGAGTATGAACAGAATTTCGGCGATATCTCGAGAAGTTAACGTACCATTTCAGCAAAAATTTCAAGGAATCTTCAGATAACCTATGCAGATGTCTCCCAAAAATTTCAGCTGTCTACCACTTACAGTTTTTGTGTAATTGCTTTCGATAACTTTGGTGTATGTTTTCAATGTTAAAAAACTCCTCATTATCCCGAAATCAGTAGAGGTAGTGGCGCAGTCTAGTGAAGGCTTTACATCCCAATTGAAGTATTGATTTGAAATTTGAAATGTGAAATCTCTTATAACTTTTTCCACTCGTCTCAACTTAAACTCAAATATTTATTCGTTCCAGCTTCTGTCTGATTTCTGTTACTTGTGTTAATTTGATTCCCTAAAGATTGTGTAGCGATGGTCCACTTAATCGTACCATTACAAATGAATCAAGTTGTTATGTTCAACAACAAAACGATTGGTCGAGACAAACTCGCTCGGTAAGACATATAATTTTTCCATTCTTGTTCGATTGCCCTGTAGTAACTCTCTCGTAAGTATGGATTTTCTATGTTAGGTTCTTTATTTCGCATTTTCTCACAGGCTTATTCAGTATGCCAGTAAACTTACATGGCACATTCTTCAACAATGCAATGCTAATGGTGCCTCTATCAGCAAAATTCAAGAGTTGGAATATATAATCAGTAATTTTCGTAAACGTGAGTATAAATTAGCTCTTCTCTACCCATCGAGTTACACTAAGTTTGCTCCGAATTTGTTCCTTTTCAGTACTTCGTATGGGTCGATGTTTGGATACATTATACGTTGCACTTACTATGACAAAATTTGATAATGCCATTATCAGTTTAAACTGCGCCTTTTCAAAAGTGAGCTACTCTATATTTCTTCTGTGCGATCATTTAATCTGGCTCGGGAGAAATGGATTTGCCAAAATTGATACAGCTTGGTGGAATCGTGTCGCCTGTAAATATTGGTTACTCACAATCACAATGAATCTCGTTCGAGATTTCTTTGAAATTAAGAAATTACTCAATAACGGTGAGATTGTTTTGAAAAATCACTTGAATGATCCGAAATTAATGATGAAGACCTGGTTATCTTATGCCGAAACCCACAGGGATATCGTTTTGGATATCGTGAAAAATTCTTGCGATATATTTTTGCCTTTAACCAGTCTTAATTACGTGAAGTTGAGCCCTGGAATTGTGGGTCTTTTGGGTGTTATTTCTTCGGCTGTTGGTATTTACACTGTGATTGATCCGTTCGCTAAATTACCCATGTCGTGATAACGCATCATCATTTTATTTTTGAAATACCTACGGAAATGTGATATACATTCGAAAGAAAAGACTATTATGTTGTGTACTTTATTAATTGTTTTAAGTGGGATCTGCGGTGTTGTTGGTTTATACTTATGGTGTAAATTGTGTGGAAGTTTGATGAACATATTGTTAAATGTTATTTGAATTTTCTAAATTCGTGTAGAACATGAAAAAGTGTCCATCTAGGTATATGAGCTTTCATGTTAACAGCTTCTGTGGTAGATGAATATTTGTACAGTAAATTGATTTCTGCTCTGAACCAAAAAATTCTATTTACCAAAAAAAAAATAATATTTCTTGTACGAACATCGATCAATAAAAATTTCTGACAAAGTGACAAACTAATTAAAACATTTTATTTATATCTTTATACGGTCAAAAAAAGGAAAAGTCTATGATAAGTTAATTTCCAAGCATAAAATAATTTAGTTCTTAAATTTATATGAAAGTCTAATTGTAATCATTAATGTTTCTTCTTTATAGTACTCGTTGGAAGTTTTTGTAATTTGTTATGTATAAATATAAAATTATTTGGTCTGTAATGCTGTATCCATTATTAATTTCATGAAATTATTTCCCTGTCATTTGTAACTCCCGTCTCGACTGCAACGCATGTAATGTAATTGTATTTTAAAACGTAGTCTGGTCGCTTCACAGATGTATACACTATATATATAATAAATGTCTAACTTCCCTGCAGGGTTTTACACAAATCAACTAAAAATGAATTTGAATACGAATCCGCAAATCTCCATATTTTTAGAGATTCGAATATGATTCGATTTATTATCACTTTTTTATGGATTTAAATTCAGATTTGAATCCACGAAACCAATTGCTCAGCTCATTGGTTTTTTTGTTATTGCAATGACTTAAAATAGAAACTGCTGTAAGAAAAAATTGAATTTCATTGATCCCTTATTCAAAATTAAATACACGTTTTGTTTTTTCAAAACGTTTTAAAATTTAAACGAGTCGAAATGATTTTCAATTCCGATTCTTTGAAGCAAAAACAAAAATGAATATTTGAATCATTTTGGTTTCCATTTCTGTTATGTTTCTTAATTTTACTAAAATTTTTCATTCAGTTTCTGTTTTGAGTTCCATTTCCATAAAAAAAAACATTTTCTTGACTTGAAATTTTCCAAATCTTATTCAAATATCGATATATGATATTCTTCTGATATTTCTCAAAAATTATTAATATTGTTCGATATTTTTTCAAATTTTTTTTCACAGATCAAAAGTTAATCTGGTGAGAAATTGAAATAGAAACAATTCATCATTCGGTTTCCATTACATTTCCATTATTGGTCTTGAAACTAATTTGTTAATTGTTTCCAATTTGGTTTCAATTTCAGAATTTCGGTGTTTCCATTTATTTCAGTTTCTAAAGCAAAAAAATATGGTTTCTGTTCCCAAAAAATTTGGTTTCTGTTTCCATTTCTCAATCCCTGTTAAAATAGAATATATTCAAAAATTTCGAATCCGCCGAATTTGTCAAATGAATTCAAATAAAGTTCACAAATCCAGTATATTTTTTGGATTCAAATCACGGATAAGAATCCAGTTTGTCAAAGTGGATTCAAATGGATTCACTGAATCACAAAAACTGATTTGAATCCATGCCCCTGCTTGCCTGCTATTGCTGTGTTGAGCTGTGTCCCACATGGTGTGTCATGATGTTACATTGATTCCCCTGCTGGTGAGAAAAACAGTGCATTTCGTGTATAAGTGTTATATGAATGGGTTTAATAATGCGAGTGTAAAGTGCCTGCCAGCTTTTTGGTGCAGTAATGGAAATGTAGATTGCTGAAAACAGGCAAGTTAGGTATGTAGGTTGTGTAGTGTATATATCTGGGGTGTGCTCAGAATAAATGCGAGGGTAACACTCGAGTAATAACCAAAACACTACAATCATTCAGAATGGGTTGGTTGTTTTACCCGGGTAGGGTAAGTTTTTTGGTGGTAAATAGTTGGAGAAAAATTACCTTAACAATTATTTTGATTTGTTGATTCGGTATTATTTTGATAACAACGTAAAATATTTGATAATCTATTATGTTTTAAATAATTACTATGACATTCAGAGAAATCGTTTATTTTGAACTAAGAAAATGCGGGGAAAATTTCAACTGTATCTTAACAACCATAATTTTGTTGGTTGTTCATTTTGAATGCACCCCTGTGGGTCTCCCTCTTCAGCATTTGCAGCTACCCAGTACCAAAAACCAATAATAATATTAGGACTCGACACCCCTGTAGCACGCTAATGTCGTTTGATGATAAGAAGCTTGAAAATGGAATGATGAACGATTTTTTTTTAATAGATTTTTTTGACAATTTTTGAGAATGGTATTTTTCGATAGGAATCATTTTACATGTCAATGTACGAAAATGATTTTTTATAATAGATAATAGAAAATAAAATCTATACTAGTGATATTTAACTTAAAATCAACCATTAAAAGCATTAATTAAGGATTTATTTAGCATTTGGTTTAATAGATTCATGTCGATTATCCTGTTTTCAAAGCTTTCAAAAAAATCGGCCAAATGTCAGCCACTGTCTATCGAATCCCAATAGTCGTACCTAGGGTTCAAATTATTTAATTAATTTTCTTTATGTAAGGCTAGATGCCCATTTGTTGAATACGTGGGAAATCATTATTTAAACTGCTGATGCAGGGAAGTAAGAAGACGATGAAATCGATGAAAACATTTAAAATTGTCGTTTTTTAACCATTGATGAAGTGCATCATGTGTTTGAAATATTTTTTCACATACTCTCCCCACTTTTAATTTGAATAGTACTACTAATTTTGAAGTTGTAAATTTGAGGAAAATTTAATTTTAATCGTCAAGAAGTAAGAATTTTCCAAAAGAATGATTTTTTCAAACAATTTCGTCGATAATTAGATTCTTGGAAATTTGGTTAAATAGATAACTGTTGGGGTTAAAATTGGTTTTCTTCAAGCCATCTTATTCATCGCTATCGAAGAATCAAGTAACTGAAGTATATTGTTTTATTCCAGAAAAATGTAATCTTTAGCAAGTTTTCAAACCTACTGTTTAAGATTATGTGAATTAGCGAAGTTAGGATTGCGTTGGGAGTGAGATAATTCTTAATTTCATGAAAAATCATGACTTTTGACTCAAAAATTAAAAATTGATATATCTTTTAAAGTATGTTGCAGTGAATTTCGTAAATTAGGTTTGTACGAAAACTGAAACAAAAAGGCAAAAGCCAACAAAAAGACTTGATGTTATCCATTAATACAAATTTTATGAAAATGCGTAGGTAAATTTTTTCAGAAATGTAAATTTTTTCAAGTATTAAAGAATTATAGAATTAACATTGTTGACTTTTATTTATGTCGCAGTCATAGTCAAAAATCAGGAAAATTCGAGAATTTTTTGTCAGAAGGGAAAATGTCAGCTAAAAGATTTGATGTCCTCATTTCCTACTTATATGCCTGACTAATTTCAGTTAGAAATATAAATTTTTTTTGTTTCCAGTCATTTATCGAATTAACGTTCTCCCCTGAAATTAACTCGGTCTAAATCGATGATCAGTTAGTGCCAATAATACCTAAATTTACATTAATTCCTATAGGCTAGTATGTAAAAACCGACAAATGCTATTAATTCACCAAATTATCCTATTTGACTGAAATAATTTAGTCCATTACATAAATAATTCATTAAATTGACTGCAGCAGGGTTTAGGTACAGAATCCACCCCACCCAACTCAATTTCAAACAAAGGGATACCTACATGAAGTACCTATGCGTGGACATCGCTATATTAAATGTAAAGGCGACGTAAATTCGTTTGCCAAAAATTCCCATAAGTTCCATGCTCATGCCTCAACCCAAATGTAGACGAATGGACAAAGAAAGATGAAGACAATTAGGAGATTTTTTTTATTTATTTATTGTCCCAGCAGAAGTCGTGGGCTGACACAAGCCCAAGTGCCAAAGGGTAGACTAAAGGTGAAAGAGTTTCTAGAATAATTTTTATAATGTTGACCTATCCCTTTCTGTACGCCCCTGTCTAAATGAGCTTTCTTATGAAAAACTTCTGGGCTAAATGATTATTCGTAGCCTACAGTGAATTAACAGGCTGGTGTTCCGAATCAATAATTTTTCATTTACTAAAAGAAAATTTATTTCTTAGGTATACAAAGATCTATCTATGAAAGTTTCTGACAAACTTATTGAAATACATATTTTATTTACATCTTTACATGTTCAGAAAAAAAAAAATTTTATAATAAATTAATTTCCATGCATAAATATAGTTCTTATTAAATTTACATGAAAGTCTCATTGTAATCATTAATTTTTCTTTCTATACAGTATTCATTGAAAGTTTTAGTAATTTATTATATTTAATTATAAAATTATTTGGTCTCTAATGCCGTTTGTATTATTAATTTCGTGAAATTATTTCCCTGTTACAATTCATAACTCGCGTCACGACTCCAACGCATGTATTTTGAAAAGTAGTCTGGTCTCCAGCATTTACAGCTGCCCGGCACCAAAAACCAATCATAATATAGTCGTACCTAGGGTTAAAAAAGTTGAATTAATTCTTTTATATAAGGCTCCATGTTTATTCGCTGAATTATTAAATATGTAGGAAAAATGTTCTCACAAGGTGTAAAAGTTATTTGGTAAAAATCTATAATGTTCAATTGGTGATTGCGAAAAACCCAAATATGGGCTATTAATTATTTCTAACTTTCAAGCTACTGGTGCAGGGAAGCAAGAAAAAGATGAAAACATTCGAAATTCTCGTTTTTTGAACATTGATGAAGTCATTATGTGTCTGGTTTGAAGTGTTTTTTCACACACTCGCGCATCTTTTAATGTAAACGGTAATATAAATTTAGGTTGGGTGAGAAAAATATAATTTAATCGCCAAGAATATTGGCCAGAAATTTTTTTTAAAGAATTTTGTTAATTATCGGACATTTTGAAAATTAGTCTATAATACTTATGGATTTAAAATCGGTTTTCCTTCATCGCCATTATAATCAAGCAACAGAAATCGTATCTTGTTGCATTTCAGCAAGATGCCATAATTTTTTCTTTTCTATACCTCCGATTTTTTGAATGTGGGTTTTACTTTTGATATCACAGTATTGTAGCGCCTCGAAAAAAGAGTTCAATTATATGGATAAACAAACAACCAATGAAAAGGCCCAAAAACAGTGAAATTGAGACTATTTTTTCTTGTGTTTTTATGATCTCGGCTTCTGAGGACTCAAAATTATTGTTCTTTTCTCATTTTATTCCCTACGATCTCCTATTTAATTTGGTTTGACCAATGAAAAGCAAAATGCTCTTTAAAGAGTATTATGAAGAAGAAATATTTGAAGGCTGCTATATACTTACCATGCTTTTATCTTGTTTGTCCACCAGTTATATAACATCGCAAATGCCACAGTCGATCTTTCAAAAAAAATCCCCCCATTAATTCTTGAATTTTCAATATAGGTATAGTTTTAAATGAAAAAATATTGTAATATGATATTATCTCCCCACAAACCAATTTAAGTTTTTTTAATTTTCTTATGAATGGTTTGATCTTAATTGGGATTTAAGATCAAAGTGACATGCATCTGGAGGAAATTTTTTAAACCAGTGAATAGTTGATCATGTACGAAAACGTAGGCATGGAATACCACTTCGATTTAGTTTCCATCATTGGTATATTGCCGTTATCAATTTTTTTTATAGTACTCGTAATTTGGATACTGTGAGGTACTACTTATTTTGGTAATATTTCTGATTTTGTTTCCAAATTTTTTCTTTTGGTGTTTCTATTTCTGGTATTGGTATCGGTATTTGTGTAGAAGTATTATTAAGTTCTATTTCATTTCTAGTATTGTTTTGAAATATTTTTTCTCTTTTTTCCATTTAGAAAATTACAAAATAATTGAAATGATGATGTTTATGTAGTTGTATTGTTGGTTATTTTTCATTTTTAATATTTTTTGGAAATAAACTGTCTATTTTCTTACTTATAAAATTACAAATGATTGAAAGAACGATGTTTCTGTAGCGATATTATAAGTTCTATTTTTCTTATAGTATTATTTTGATTTTTTTCACTTTTTTCTCCTTTTAAAAATGATTGAAATAATGATATTAGTCTTATCAAGTTGCGAAATGAATAATAGCGCAGGATGGGGTGTGGCTAATGACAAATTTGATTTTTTTTTTTTACAAATACCACTATCAAAACCTTTTATTTAGATATTGTTTTGGTAATGGTGTTGAATATTACAGTATTGCTAGTACTGAGAAATAATGGTATTGAGTTCAAATGGTTTAGGGGTTCTGGTATCGATATGTTATTTTTAATCTATAAGTTTTTGGTATTTTTAAGGCTCTTTACTAGCAGGTAATTGCATGAGGGTGATAAGAGATGAACCGCCATTTTGTGATATTAATTATTATTAAATATACATAGTAATAATAAACTATGTAAAATTAATGAAAAATTATCAGTTCCTTAGAAAAACTGAATAATACATGAAGGTTGCTTATTTCTTAACACCTTCATACACATACCTGCTAGTAAAGAGCCTTAATTAGTATCGGTTATGTTTCTGGTATTGGTGTTTGTAGCAGTGAATAGCATTTCTGTTATTCGTTATGGTGGATGGATTCCATTCATGAAAAAATGCACTTTATCCTAGGTTAATTCAGTGCTGAAATTAAGGTATTTTCAGTACAATGTCAGCAATAATTTTTTTCAGAGTTACGTATAGATGTCATTTGTCTTCAAATTTATGAGAAAAACATTTAATTATGTTCAGTACGGTATTCAATAATTTAAGCTGAAATCAAATTAAAGTGCCTATTATCACCTTTTCTACCAATAGCGAGTATAATTCCTATCTCCATTATCACTCTCTCACAACGCATTTGCAGCGCTATCTAGTTCAGTCTTAAATCTCAATTGACGGTATTCGATGTCAAGGTGTGAGAATAATGGCAAATTATAATATTCGATAGCCACTTATTCTCGCGCGTCACGTGCTGTGGTAACACTGTTTGGTGATATGTGTAATCTGTGATACTGAGTGTATTTTGTACCAACCGTGATTATCTTGTGTATATGCCTTCTAGTCGCTCATCTCTCGTCGATAAATTAACATGTATGTTTTTATGGTTTTTAATAAAAGTTCGTGAAACATTCAAAGTATCTAGTCTTCTCTTCTATATGTCGTAATGTGTGCTTCTAGTCATCGTTTCATCGAATCGTCGTTTTAGGTTCTTCATCATTATAGTTCGTGTATGGTGATCCGTTGAGAATTCCACCGTTTATTTCTCTCAGGTTATGGGCCCAGGTACCTGGATGTCAACGTGGTCGCCATTGTTCTGAGTATGCAGAGTTGTGCTGTCGAATCCTGCTCACCACTCCCAAGTAGTACCATGCCTTGTTTGTAACTTCTGTTTTTAAAAGTGTTCGTATTTTTTCGATGTTCCTGGGATCTCGTTCGTGTTTATTCGTTGGTCGACGTATCTGAAAGGTTGCTGAAGTCGCTGATTCGCGGTGCAACTGATCGTCGTAGCCTGATCACGAGATGGACACACGAAAGCAGAATACTATCGAGCCGTTCAATGGGCAGAATGGCCGGACATGGAAGTTCAGGATGGAGCTGCTGTTAGCAAAGGAATCTTTGGGTAACATAATCTTTGATTCTTTGCCAACTGTTCGAAATAGGGGAGATGCATGGTCGAAGGAGAATGCCAAGGCGATGTTCCTGATAGCCAACAACGTGACGGACGAATACCTTGAAATCATCCAGACCTACACAACCGCGAAGGAGATGTTCAACGCGCTGACGAACCTGATTGACAGCGGAAATGACCGGACGCTGATGGATTTACGAGCTGAGCTGTACACAAAACGGTATGTTTCTGGTTCTGACTTACAAAAGTATTTGCTTGATTTTCGTGCCCGCTGTAGACGATTGACCGAGTTGGGGGACCTGACTACCACCAAACAATTTGTACTGGTACTGCTGCGTTCGCTGCCAGCGGAGTTTTGTCCTATCAAAGTGGTGTTAGAGGATGCTGAAGTCGTAACCTGGGATGGCGTGTTCATGAGGTTGAACAACTTTCAACGTGAGCTGTCCCTGGATAGTAAATCGACGATGAGAAGTAATTCTGAATATTCAGCTCCTCAGAAACCTTCATCGGTGGTGACCACTGGTGAAGAGAACATATTTTTTGGCAACACCACGAACGGTGGACGAAATTCCGGTAATAATAATAATAATAGTAATAATCGTCTTAATCGTGGTAGGTCCCAACATCGGGGAAACAATCGTGGTTATAATCGAGGCGGAGGTAATAATAATTTTAATAATAATAACAATAACCGGAATTCAAACGCACAGAGCAATACTAATAATAATAATGGGAATAATAATTCAAATGGACATGGTCGGAATTTTGGCAATGATAATGGGCATTCAAATATGAAATGCCATTTCTGTAACAAAATCGGTCACATAGCACGTAATTGCTATGCAAAAAATAGAAATAATAACAGTACGGATAATTGTAATAACGTTAATAATAATAATGGAAATCGTACTAACGACCATGGTACCTATAATAATAATAATAGTAATCGTAACTCAGCACAAATGTGCAATGATGATTTTAATTCAAATGACAATCGCTCTGAAGAGGGTTACAGCTTTACATTGCAGAATAATAATAATAATAAAATAAATGATTTCGTTGATGCTAAAAGTAACGTAAATTCGATGCTTCGTACCACTTTCGTTGTGGACAGTGGATGCACAATTCACTTAATAAATGATATAAGTCTGTTCAGTGACTATTTAGATTTGATAAAACCCTACAGTATCTGTGTCGCGAAGAAAGGAGTCTCGCTTGCTGTCACGTCGGTCGGTACTGTAAAATTGAAATTGTTGAATGGCATCGCAATAGAATTGAAAAATGTAAGGTATGCTCGGGAGCTGCCACAGAATCTGCTGTCCGTTAAGCGCATGAGCAAGTCGGGTTTCGACACTATGTTTCGAGAGGAGTCTGTTGAGGTCATCCAACGCTGCAGTGGTAAAATCGTGACCACTGGTGTGAGCATTGACTCGGATTTGTACACGATTGATTTTTTGAAAATACCAAATCAGTCGTGCAATCTGATGTCTGAAGATGAACCTAGCCCACTGACTGTGTGGCACCGTCGACTTGCCCATTTGAATGTAAACGATGTTAGGTTATTGTCAACTAGGGGTTTGATACCAAATGTTGACACTAACCGCAGATTGCTGTGTGAGCCCTGTGTTATGGGCAAACAGAAATGGAAACCGTTCCTGAGGCACGAACGAAAAACAAGTAGGCCTTTGGAACTGATACATACCGATCTGTGTGGCCTGATAAATCCTCCGTCATATAATGGAGTGAAGTATTTTATGACCTTTATCGATGACTATTCAAATTTTTGCTGTGTGTACCTGTTGACGAGTAAGACAGAAGCCTTTTCGAAGTTTAAAATTTATCATGAGATGGTAGCGAATAAATTCGGCTACAATGTTAAAAGACTCAGGTGCGATCGAGGCACAGAATACTTAAACACGAATTTTCAATCATATTGTAACGAAAAAGGGATTGTTGTCGAACCCACTATTGGTGGCTGCCCTCAGCAAAATGGAAAGGCTGAGAGGATGAACAGGACACTGTGTGAAAGGGCAAGGACATTGTTGTTCGAGAGCGGTCTTGAAAAGATATATTGGACGGAAGCCATATTGTGCTCCGTATATATCGTGAACCGTTGCCCCACAAGTAAAGATTTTGTTCCTTATGAAAGATGGTTCAACGAACAGTTTGATTATAATAAATTACGGACGTTTGGATGTGACGCTTATATGCTGTCCTTCAAACATGACTCAAATAAATTTAAAAATAAAAGCGAGAAACTTGTGATGGTCGGTTATTCCCCCTGTGGCTACAGACTACTCAATGTGACTACTAAGGAGGTACGTTTGTCACGTGATGTTGAGTTTTTCGAAAGTAAAATAGGTGCCAAGGACTCTAGTAAGTATAATAATAACGATGATATTTTTGTAGAGGTCACCGAATCGAATCTTGAGAACATTGAAGTCGATGGTGACGTGAATTTGGATTGCCTGTCAGGTGCAACGGCTGAATGTGATGGGACTGCAGGAAATATTTACCTAGCTGAGGACGGCATTCCCTTGACGTTTGAGGAGGCGAATGCTGCACCGGATGGTCGGATGTGGAGGGAGGCTATTTCTTCGGAGATCAGTGCCCTGAATTCAAATCAGACCTGGTGGGTGACCAAACGTCCAAGGGACGCTCCTACCATCACATGTCGTTGGGTATTTAATAAAAAATACGATATGAATAATGAGGTACTCTATAAGGCAAGACTGGTCGCCAGAGGATGTCAACAGAAAAAAGGCTTCAACTTTAATGAAGTATACGCGCCGGTGGCAAAGCTTTCGACTGTGAGGACTCTCTTGGCTGTCAGTAATAAAATGAAATTTTATATAGAGCAAATAGATATCTGCAGTGCCTTTTTAAACGGAATTCTGTCTGAAGACGTGTACCTCGAAATACCTGAGGGAATTGAAACGAAAATTGATAAGAAAAATAATGTCTTGAAGTTGAATAAGTCTATATATGGCCTGAAGCAGTCGCCTAAAGTTTGGAACACGTTATTTAACGAGTTCCTGGTTGCTCTTGATTTTGAGCAGAATAAGGCTGATGACTGCTTGTATGTTTATAAAAGTAGGACTGACAATACGGTCGTCTACTTGCTCAATTACGTTGACGACGTCCTCATTAGCTCCAATAATAAGGCAAAAATTGCTTTTTTCAAAAATGAAATAAATAAACGTTTTAAATGTAAGGATCTTGGAGAGGTCAGAAAATATTTGGGTCTGAATGTTAGCTACAATCGGGAGAAGGCCATACTGGAGATTGAGCAGAGGGCTCTCATCGAGTCTGTTGCTAGACGTTTTGGTGTAGAAAATTGCTCACCAACCTACACACCCATTGACCCCGGACTCCAATTGGACAGGGACCTCAATGCGTGTGATAGTGTTCTAAATAACCGGTATCAACAGCTCGTGGGATGTTTGATGTACTTAATGTTAGGATCACGGCCCGATATTTGCTTTGCAATATCGTATTTCAGCCAATTCTCCAGTTGTGCCACGAATGAACACTGCAAGTATCTTCTGCGAGTTCTGAAATATTTGATAACCACCAAGGACAAAAAATTAATCTTTCTACGTGATGATAAGAGTAACGGCAGTATATTGGAAACATATTCCGATGCCGATTGGGGCAACTGCGTTAACACAAGACGGTCAGTTACCGGATACTGTGCCTTTGTCTACGGGTCGCTGGTGTCCTGGTCAAGCAAGAAGCAGCCAACAGTGGCTTTATCTAGCACTGAAAGTGAGTTGATCGCAATATGCGATGCTACCACTGAGTCCATCTGGCTGAAGTATCTGCTAGGTGATTTTTGCATCCAAGTTACTGACAGGGCTGTAATCTATGAGGATAATCAGAGCTGTCTGTCTCTGTTGCACTCCGGAAAGTGGAATACTCGTAGGTCAAAACATATAGACGTAAGGTACCGTTTTGTGTGCAGTCATGTAGATGTAGAATTCAGATACTTGTACGTGCCAACTTCGCGACAGTTTGCTGATATGTTCACGAAGGGCTGCCCGAGGCCCAAATTTACCGAATTTTGTAGACTGTTGAATTTAACGTAACTTTTTGTTTATGTATACCATTTTTTCGTTTGTATGTTAATATTTTTTGTTTGTGATTACTTATTTGTTTTTAAATCATTTGTTGACCTTTTGTCATTCTGTGGTAATGACAGTATTAGATTAATAACTTTATTTTTAATTTTACCATTTTTTA
Source organism: Ericerus pela (assembly GCA_011428145.1). NCBI lineage: Eukaryota > Metazoa > Arthropoda > Insecta > Hemiptera > Coccidae > Ericerus > Ericerus pela. The sequence continues at coordinate 1,279,594 of WOFM01000275.1, forward strand.
ATCGTAATCGAATATGTATAATTTGAGGAGGCGTGTGAGAATAATGGCAAATTATAATATTCGATAGCCACTTATTCTCGTGCGTCACGTGCTGTGGTAACACTGTTTGGTGATATGTGTAATCTGTGATACTGAGTGTATTTTGTACCAACCGTGATTATCTTGTGTATATGCCTTCTAGTCGCTCATCTCTCGTCGATAAATTAACATGTATGTTTTTATGGTTTTTAATAAAAGTTCGTGAAACATTCAAAGTATCTAGTCTTCTCTTCTATATGTCGTAATGTGTGCTTCTAGTCATCGTTTCATCGAATCGTCGTTTTAGGTTCTTCATCATTATAGTTCGTGTATGGTGATCCGTTGAGAATTCCACCGTTTATTTCTCTCACAAGGCTTCTGCAGTCTCAATTAAATTAGCAAACAATTAAAACCACCCAACTTATTTGCAGTTATCGCACTGTATTATCATTAATTCTTCCTCTGTCTAAAGTTAAAATGTAATTTTTGCCTGTACATCATAAAAATTAAAATACTAGCTCAAAATACTTGAGAGTATGAAAAATTATTTGAAATCAATTTGGTCTCTGTGGACCAAATGAAAGTACAGGATTTCAAAGAAAAACAAAAAATGAATATGGTTATGAAAGTGGCTACTACACTTGATATTCTTTATTGCATCTAGGTATTTATATGTGACAGCAAACAGAGAAGTGCAAGACCTAAAAAAAAAATCTAGATCAAGATCGTAGATCTTACGTTGAGATCTGTGATCTAAAGATCCGATCATTTGACAAATGTCAATTTCAAAAAATAAAAATTTCCAGTTACCACATTTGCTATTTCTGCAAAACATGAGCATAACTAGGCAGTGGCAATGTGGCTCATCAACCATCACCCTCTTAAGCCGCCCCCTATCATTGGCCCTTGTCCTGTACCTATCTATCACCAAGGCGCCCCTAAATTTTTCACCAAATCCAAAATTATTACTCATCACTCCCTCTAAGTGCCCTTCATCCCTGTTGCTACCCCATGCCAAAGGCTCCATTACGCTTCTTACTCAACCCTCCTCATAATTAGGGTGCTCCTCAAACCTCCCTCATCAGTCATTGTACCAATAAATTATTAAATCCACAATTATAACGTTATCACCGCTGACTGAGTGGAAAATTCCCATTTGTCCTTTGACTATAAAGAATATGGACTGAGTTACCTGATGAAAAAGTGTCTGTAACATCATACTCGTCACCTAAATCCGCACTAACTGCAATCCAAATAAGTTCACTTATTGCAAAAATGTGTTCAATAATTTTAAACATTTTTCCTTTTTGTTTATACTTCTTGTTTTAACGTATTTGGGCATCCTTTTTTATTCGTTTTTTTTTTTTTTTTTATGGAAGTTTTAATTTTAGCAAGAGTAAAAATTAAAAAACATCAAAAGTTCCGCATTATATGTTAGTTTTTTTCTTGCTCTAAATAATTATACTATTTCTTGCTGACTGTAATGCATATTTTGAACAGAATTCTGTTTAAACATTGGCAAAAAAAAAAAAAAAAAAAAAATCAAAACAAAACTCAATTATTGTTTTATCATGTTCTAGTCTTATTAGTCCGCTCAGTCACAAGGTGGGAATATGGGTATTGCTCGATAATCAAAATAGTAGGTATTACCTGAAAACAGCCGAGTTCATCGACCCCATCACAATGTGTTTTTTTCGTTTGCGAAGACGATTTTGGCTCTCCATTCGGCGGCGCTGCTCGCTTATGCAAATACTGTTGGTAGGTGTGGAACTCGTTTATTGGTGGCGGATCGTCGCTCATTACAGGACTTCGATGGACCGGTGGTCTCCGATTTATTGGCGTGATCGTTTCTGGATAGTAGATTTCGGCTACCAGCAAACTTACCCACCGTGGCGACGATAAACATCCTCCGTCCATGTAATGGCATTTGGAATTACTGATGGGACGAAAAAGGTGCCATATAGTGTTTTTTATTAATTGTATTTTTTCCTCAATATCCAACAAAATGATTAATATTCGTACGTTTAGATGGGTACACCTACATGCATTTTGTCACTTCGATGGTCTGCGTAAAATAACCTTCGTACGGAATTTGTACGACGTATCTCCAAATTCCCTGATAATTTCTGGCGAATACTGGAGTGGCGTATTCGACTTTAGCTGGGCACGGAGTTGGTGGTCCGTCGACCATAGGCGCCGGAGTTGTATCGGCGCTGGTTCTGTACTCCAGGTGGGGCGGGTCCTGACGTTTTTGTGCGACTAGAGATCTGAATACCTGACCTTGTATTAATTTATAGAGTAGGCATAGTCTGGAAAAATGGCACACAAATTGGCGCGAAGACGCAGCGGTGAGTGGAAGCAGGTCATCGTAATTGTTGAAAACAATTTGAAAAAAATAGATATTATATTATGCTTACAAGCCTCTGTCATTATCACAAAATTTACGTGATTGTCGTTTGGTGGCGTTGGCGTTATTTTCAATTTTTTTAGGACTAGCGTCTGTTTTCGTGTCCGTTGTATTAGACGCTACATTTCTTTTCATTCTTTGCAAAGGTTTGTTTTTGAAATTTCTGAAAATAAAATTAGAAGGTTAATGGAGACGACTGGACCAGCTTCAATGCAAAGGAGATTATAACCGAAAAAAATTCAGAAAGAATATTATTGCCGGAATTTTTTCTAGGGTGACACGAAATTGTATGTAAGCTTACCTACAATAATACGATACCTATATCTACTAATTTTTTTTATTTATAATTATGTCGATTGAGCGTGTGTATTGAGACGAAATTATAAATTAATGCTATAATTTTTCTAGAATTTACTATGCTCGTCTGACTTGGACACAAAAATAGAAGATTATAAGGGTTTTGGTTGGTGTAAAACTTGTCTACCAAACTGTTGAAATAGGGTAAAGTTTGCCACATTGACACACTGCCACGACGAAACACCTATCAATATTTCATAAACTGTTAACTCCCACTACATGAAAGGTAGCTTATGATATGTATTAATATGTGCTAATATTCACCATCTAGAAGTTAGAAAAATCACAATTTTTTTTATCAAGATATTTCATAATTTATGTTTTTGATGTGATATTTTGAAGAAAATGTTAAAATTCTTAAATTAATTTTTTTTTCATATTTTTTCCAATTACTGAAGGTAAGTGAATTATATACCAATGGATTCATTGTTCTTTTTTCCATATTTTGGATGCATAATTTTAGAAATAAGTCCACAGGAATGGATTATCGGTAGGATTTTTTTAATTTTAAAGGAATTGTCGCAATGACAGATACTTTTCATTTGCCACATTGACACACTTCTAAAATCATTAAATCAAGAAATGAACGCCAGATTGGAAATTTTCTAAGGCCTAAATTTATTAAGAAATACACAAGCCATGTGTTTCAGACTCCACCAGTGAAAGACATAGCCAGCTTTTCATTCAACCAAATTATTTGAAAAGTAAAAGCTGAGAAATTTGGACTGGGGCTACTCCGATTTAATGTTCATTTCAATAACTTAAAGTTTCTTCGACTAATTAGAGTTACAAAAAGACTTTAATATGTTTTTCCAGTTTATTTTTTCATTTTTTATGTTTGTTCTATCTTCAACCATATTTTATACTTAATGGTTATATTTTTTGTTCTTTATTCATTAAATATCTTGAATTTTTTTCAAAATAAAGTTGTTTCATTAAAACAATATGCAAATTTATGTGTAATAGGTGTGTCATCGAGGCAGCCCAGATTTCAAAAAGTGTGTTGTTGTGACAAACTTGAAAACAATGTATTTTTAATGTGTGTCATTGTGGCAAGTAGTTATGTCATCATGGCATCAAAATATGCCATATTGATACATGTGAGTAGTTTCAGTTTTTTCAAATTTTTGTTTTTTATAATTGACAGATCCTTTAAAAAATTATATGGTAAGTAGTCAAAGGATGTAGGTAGCTACAATTTAAAAAAAAAAATCATAATTGACCATTCCTTGGAAAAATATAGTAAAAATAGTAAAGAAATGTGTCATCTTGGCAAACCTTACCATATCTACAAAAATTGTGCTGAATACAAATTTATTGTCAAAATTATAGAATTACTCAATTATAGTAGCATTCTCTGATGTTACATGTTATGTGATGGTGGGAATTTATTATATATTTTTATTACAGTTACTAATGGGACAAAATGTGTTGTGTTGTAGGTATATAGTCTATCCCAAATGAGAAAGACGTGAAGATTAAAGTCATACAAACAAGGGGAAGGGAGAGGTAAAGATTCAAACTATTCAACAAAGATGCATTCAAGACTGTTGTTTTAGCGGTTTATGTTGCTGTAAATTGTGAACATCTTTATGACGTCACATTGTTCTTATTTGGGATAAACTTTAGTTTTTGTTATTAGTATCTGTGAGCCTAAACTGTAGTGTATTTGTCATCACTTATCACTTATCAAGGTGCTTATTTTTTGAACACCTGGATTAATATGGCATCAACTTAGGGTTAGTGGTACAGTGTAAAAATAAAATGCCGAGTTAACGTTAATCTAAGTTTTTATTCACAAATTTCTGTGGGTTAACCTATATACATCAGTTTGAGATGTGGATACTCAGTAAAAATTTGAAAAGTATCGATATTTAGTATCAATGATACTAGAATTGAGTATAAGTTAACTGTGGCGATGGGTGATCATTGACAAACAGGTGTATTACACACTCGTCAATCACCTAGCAGGCCAGTGGACATTGGATATATGTCCACTGGCCTGCTAGGGAATTAGTTCAGTGTTGTTCGTGCATTTGGCCCTGAACTGCAAAAATATTGATACTTGAGTATCGATATTCTTTGATACTTCCGTATTATCATCATTAATGTAATTTAAATAATTTAAGTATACAGAAAAGCGGTCATGTTTTTGATATGACTTCTTTAAATTTTTTGGAAATATTTTACACTCTTAGACGTGTATCTTTTGAAAACTAATTTTTACTGCAACTTATTTTGTTGTCTTTTTATTTTTTAATGTTAATTTTAGAGTTTTGGACATGAGACTGTAGTAGATGATTCACACATCTTATAGAAGCGTGTTTCTTAAAATTCATTTTTAATCAGTTTATAATATGTGAAGTGCCAAATTCGAACTTTGAAGTAGTTTTCTTATCTTGAAACTCAGAAAAGAAATATTCCTCAGTGATCACTTGACCAGTTTGCAATGCAGGCTGTTGGTGCCTACGCTACATTTTTACATCAAACAATTTCGCCGAATTTTGTGAATTTGAGAAAAATTTTTAAATGTCATATTTGAATAACAAAAACGCATGCATTTTAGCGTGGCTATAATCTGCTTCAATTTGTGAACCACATTTGCTGAGCTACCTACTTTAAATATAACTTCTCTGAAGTGTGTGAATACCTTAAAACTTTACCTACTCTAACAACACCCGAAACCACGACTTAAACTGACTGCAAGAGTAAGACAAAGAACAAGACTTGATAATGCAAAACCCAAACTTGACAGGCTAGACCAAGCTATTATGGTCTTGAGATAGTATGCTAGAAAGATTCTTATATTTAACAGAAACTTGAGTAGGTACTGGTTTCTCGCTATTCTTTTACATGGAAAATACAGATGAAATATTACTTTGACAAGTCTTTCTTAAGTACAAAAAAATCGTTCTTGTATAAAACCCTTAATTTTAGGGGAGGTAAAATATCCGTTTAAATTGTCAATTTATGAAAAAAGATTAAAAACAAATTTCGTCTTGAATCAGATAATTCTGTCACTCGGAAATTTATGACAGAAATGAGTGAATCTACGCTTGCAATGGACTATTGCTGTATATATTACGATAACTCCCAAATTAGAAGTCAACTTTTTAAAATTTTAAAAAGTTAGTAAAGTTAGGTAGGTACCTATCCAAGTTGATAATTGATATTCTGTTTTCTTAAATTTGCTTTTTAGATTGTTCGAGGTCTTTGTAATTTGAATTTAACAACACTCACCAAAACCATATCACCAAGTACAAAAGTCAAAATTTCTCTCCACTCACGTAAGTTTCACGTTTGTAGAAGAAGTAAAAAAGACGCCTAAATCTTTCTGGCATGAATTCGTGCATTTGCTCGTTTGTATCAGTAATTAAAAGAAACTGTTGAACTATTCTTTGTAGGTATACCTTCCCCACCACAGTACGAAAGAAACCTATATAAAAATAATCTGTTAATAACGTCGCCAGAATGTCTGTCTGTTTTTTCGACGCCACTTCCTAAAATGAAGTCATTGTTTTTGACACCATTACCCGAAAGCGTCAGCACCTTTTAATGTCACGTAAGTTCTACACGTAAAATAAAAAATTATGTAAATGATTCAAGCGTCCGAGACCTGCTGACCATCAAGTAGGTTGACGATTCAATTATATATGCTGCCAGAAATAGAATGCGAGTTCAGTTTGTTTCTGGCTAGAAATTTATGTGCATTAACTATACCTAAGTATTAGGGCAAACATTTTTTATTATTATTATTATTATTATTATTATTATTATTATCATCATTATTATTTGTGGGGACGTTTCCCTCTTTGCCTCCCTCAGGGCTTGGCCCTGCGTCAACAGACGGGTCGCAGACCAAAGTCCTGCAACCCATACTAATTGTGCATTGCACATTAAACAGAGTACATCGTCTGTATGCACTCATACAGACGATGCGTTTCTGTGTTTACCGTTGAGGTGGTAAACTGACGCAAGTGAGTATGTAATACTTACATACTCACTGACAGTATACGTGCTGCGGTCCGTATATGGTACCGCATCGCCTTTGGACAATTGCCCCAGTTAGGAAGTACGCTTAGTGTACGGTAAGGCAACTTAATCCGGCTGGCTACTGGTACCAAGAAACAATTTGGTTGCCCCGCATGTAAACCACTGTCTTCCTCCTTAGGTTCCATGAACCCCGTATAGGTAGCATCTACCTACATTATTATTATTATTATTATTATCGTTAAATACTTGAAAATTTACTAAAAATTCAGAATATAGTGACCGATAAACTCGTATAGAAAGAAAGTATGGGAGGAAGCGTTTATCCCTTTGAATGGAGGCAAATTTAATGGCTTTTTCGTGTATTCGCTATGTACATAAGGCGAATAAAACAAACATTATACCTACTTGCGTATTCCATCTGCAGCTGTCCTCCTATTTAATTGTAAAATGGAAATTATTTAAATTTTTCAAGGCGCGTGATGAATAAATCTTTATGATTAAGTAAAAATAAATAAATTAAAACACGGGTAATCTTTTGCACTTATACTACTACCTATTATTCAACATATAAACGAACTGAGTTAATTATTTTAATAGTATCTACGCAAAAAGCTTCTCGTACAATTAAATGAGGTCAAAAAAATGTACCCTCGTTCTTAAAAACCTGTTCACGTAAATACAAATAACTTATTTCAGAAAATATACTCATACTCGTATATATATTTTTGAAAAGAGCAAAAACTAGCTATGCCTATACATATAACGTATATATATATTTTTTTTTCAACTACGTTTTCCAGTTATAATATTTTCATGTATACCTACAATATAGAGTCCAGCTACATAAAGCTATAATTTGTATAATTTTATTAATGATCGGTTCCGAGTAAAGTGGCCATAAAATTGAAAATTAATTTTCGCGAATAAAACGTGGACTAAATATGAGACATACCTACGACGGCGACGACCCTCTTTTCTCATTCATATTTTCAGAAACGATAGCTTTTTTTTCCATTCATATTTTTTTTTTTTTTTTCAAAATACATACGCTGGTTGCTGGTAGAGGTAATACTGTGGTTCAGCTTGTACCGTTGCAACTTTTGGAATGGTTTCGTCTGCTTTCAAAATGGGCAGAGTTTTACTGAAGAATTCCAATGTTTTATTCTTTATTAATTCGCTGAAATCAAAACGAATATAAGCAGCGGAAACGATGAAATAATGAAGCAACATTTAGGTTAGCTGTGATAGGCTATAACAAACGCTACGTTAACAAAAATGAACAAAGTTGAAAATTCTGGAGCCCAGTTGAGTGATATTTTTTCTATTTACAATCGTTCAGGTTATCGTTTCGACACCACCTTACCCTTCAATTCAGTATTATAATGGAGAGGGAGCGAATTGTGGAGTGAGACACGTGAAGCTGGCCATTATCGGTAGATTTATAAATTTTATGAAATTTTGGTTAGCTCGTGTCGGGACCGAAATGACAAAATCAATGAAAAAATCATCAAAATCGATACATACGTGAGTTTATTTATTAAAAAAAATATTATTTTTCTTGAAAAAATTTTTCAATAACTAACCTTTTTTAATGATTTTATGAGCAGACCTTTTCCCTTAAATCCTTCACTTGGGGCGGGGGGGGGGGTTAGAGTATATCTTTGGAAGATAGAGTTGAGTGACAGATAAAACTTGACCAGGACTTAGCTGCCGTAAATGTTGTGACAAAAATAAATATCATCAATCCAGCTTACCCACCTTTTCTTGTCTACTCGACTATTGTCGCCGAAATGTTCCGACCAAACAAAAACATTCAATTTACCAATCTTATTTCACGTATTGCAGCATTATAAACAACATAGTATCAAATCAGCCGAATACTTTGACGTCTTCAACTTTTTTTACTCGCACTCGCCTTTTCATTACCAGTGGCGGATAAAGGTGGGGAAATGGTGAAATTTCCCCTCAAAACGCCGAAAAAAAAGAAGAAAAGAAACAAATTAAGGGGTAAAAGTACGATTATAAAATCCAGATTAAAATCGTCTAAAATTTGTTGAAGATAAGAAACAAAAAAAAAAAGCTCAACTCCACAAAAAGTTTTGTCACTACCCCTTTGGTGCAGTTAAATCTTATAAAAAAAAAAAATTAGCGCACATAAATTTAAACTCTATAGGGATGTTGGGTGGGTCCTTTAGATTAACATACTAAAGGTTTCACCCTCCACATCTCTTGCATTTTTTGGAAAGGGGTGTTTGTCTCCAAAAAATTTAGTTTTTTGGTTTTTTTCTCCACGAATTTTGATTTTGTGATAAAAATAGGTAAGTAAAAAATTATTTAGCATAAAATTTCCTGAAAAAAAGGTATCCTGAAGTTTTTTTCCTAACGCCTCCCTTCCCCTACAGAAAGTCTTGAAAAAACCATTCTTTCGTGAATATATGTTTAACAGTATTATATATGGAAGATATTACTCATAATTACCATACCGTGTGGATAATTCGGTTAATCAATTCATATTTTCTAACTATTTACTCCCTTCCATAACCCCTTCCAACAAGAAAGGTTATACGCAGTTTTTCCCGACGCCCCCCCTCCACAGAGTCTTGAAAACAATCAAATTCAGTGAATACAGTTGCTTTCAAGACTCTTTGGCGGAGAAGGGGGCTTCAGACAAAACAATTTGACGGTGGAAGGGACGGTAAAAGGTTATGGAAGGGGAGTGGATGGGTAGAAAATATGTATTAGGTTTACGAACAATCTACGTAGTATGATAATTGCGCGAGTTATATTTCCTATAATATATTTCTATTGAACATGTTCAGTTAAGAATGGTTTTTTCAAGACTCTCAAGAGGGAAAGGGAGGCGTCGGGCAAAACACAGTATGTAACTTTTATTGTAGAAAATTTTATGCTGAACAATTTTGTACTGATCTATTTTTATCACAAAATCAAAATTCGCGGAAAAAACTAAGAAAAACTAAATTTTTGGGGATAAATACCCCCTCCCCAAAAATGCATGAGGTGGGGAGGATGAAATTTTTAGTATGTTAATCCAGGGGACCCACCCAACAACCCTATATCGTTAAAGTTTGTGTGCTAATTTGTTTTTACTTTTCACATTTTGATGCTATTTTCACTGGACTACTCCCTCCCCTTCATGGAAAAATGGCTCTCTGGATCCGCGATTGTTCGTTACACTTAAAAAAGAAATTTCGAAAAACTGTAGGTGTGAATGCTAAGGGGTTTTATAGTAAAACCTTATCTCCTGGGAAATTTAAAAAAAAAAATTCTTAGGAATTTACTATTTTTATATAAACTTTTATTCTACTCACTACTACGATTTTAAAATATACCAATACTGCAGCCAACCTTCCGCAACGAAATAATATTTATTTTGCATGAAGCTATAACCAAAAAAAATAAATAAAAGCTTTTCTTTTGAAAACGCGTTTTTAAGGTAAACTTATTATGGTTGCAAACTGAACATTCTGCCAATATTTGCTTGAAAAAATTATCTAAGACCAGAGAGAATTTCCGCATTCCTCCGGCGGAATGGTTTTATTAATCTAAAAAATTGTAAATAGGGTATTGCGGTCTTCTGAACTAATCATTGATTTCTAATTATTCAATTTGACCTATCCCTTAAAACTTCTCAATATGGAAGAATAAAAATTTTTATGATACCCTATCTGTTGAAAAATTATTTCTGTGCTCAAATTTCCTACATTTAATTCGAGTTAAGAGCTGAAATGGGCTAATATGGTCAAGTAACAGTAATGCTTGTTTGGAAAGAAACCAGTAAATGCTAAAAATACTTACAAAGGGTATGGAGTACCATAAATATTTTGATTCATCGGATTGGCTGGTATAGCACCCTTGTTGAGATCACCGCATAAATTATTAAGAGATTTTTTCCCCACGTTTGGAGAATTTCCTCGTTTTGCAAAGCCTAAAAACAAAAAAAAGAATAACTTTAAAGATATAAATTTCATACAGATAGGCTACTTCTGATTAATAATGCAGTTTTTTATTTATTTTTTAAAATAAACATAAAAAGAAGAATTATTTATTGTAATTTTTCAGTATTTCATGCTTAGGTGGAAGATTTCAGATCTTTTGATAAAGACTTTTTAAAAAGATATGTCTGGTTGAAAATTTCCTGAACATTATTATTTGGTTGTGTACCATAATAGCCTTAAAACCCTTTTTCAATATGTTCATATTTTCATGAAGAGATAACATCGAAATATTCAAAGAATCATATAGGGTTTGAAAAATTCAATAATTTTATTTTATTTTATTTATTTTATTTTTCTTATTTTGTGAATAATTCTGTGCAATTCTGACATCTAGAACATGATGTCACTTTTTATAATAGACGCCTACAGGTAGTTATACTTCTTTTCATTTGCTGAACTATGACTTGATGCTCATTTTCTTACAAATTTCTCTTTCTACAATATTGAGTCTTTATGATTGCAATACTGCGATTGTTGAAAACGTAGTCCTGGCATTTCGGACTATTATATTCGTTAAAATTTCTGTACATAATAACTTTTCTTTTCACGAATGATTGGAAATTGAACCTCTGAAATAATCTCACGCCTAACGTTAGCAACTTTCATATATAAGTTAATACGATTTTGAAAAATTTTGAAGTTAATCCAAGTTTTATGCCAAAGTGAAGTTAAACTCAACTCTCCACTGCACAACTGGACCTAAAAAACTTATCCCCACCCCGCCTGTCGACGTGCCAAATGTGGGAAATTTGATTCAGTGAAAAAGTATTCACTGAAATTATATTTAACTGGCGGAAAAAATAAATAAATCGTCAGATTGTTTTCTCCTTGAACGAAGAGAAAGCGCTTGGGACCACGTCATAGAAATCAAAAGTGGTGTACACATTCGTTTCTTCTTTTTTTGTGTCATTTCTCGTGTGTCAGTTGGTGACCCGAAAGTCACCCCATCCAACCAAAGTTTCAAAATGGAATTTTTTCGTCAACAAAAACCCGATTCTGTCCATCTAACTTTTCTCTTTATTTTAAATAAGATAATAAGAAAATTGTTGCATAAAGGCAACATCTCCATAGATATAGACCCCACTGTACCCCAACAGTAACTCTGAAATTTGGTAAATATGATTTGTTCAGTCACTAGAACAAATTTCGGAGGAAAAGTCGAAGCTGTGGCGGACAAAAACGTACCGAGGACCGGATGTGTTCTATTCTGAGGCCGCAGTTGTGCTTTTTATGCAGGTTTTCGAATAAAATCTACACTTTAAAATTGATCTTCTATTGAGACCTTGAGTCGGGAGTAGGTTTTTGTTATTCATCTCACGACTCCAGGAAACTTTCGACACTATTAACTGAAATTCATGTTTGTATATAGGCATACACTTTTCGATCAAACGCGGTATATAGATCGCAATTTTTATTCTATACTTATGAAATTTGGTACACTCATTCCTATCTATACAAGAAGAAACCGTATTGTTTTTGGTTCAAATTGGCCGTCTGGTACATCCTAGTATGTTGCATTTTTGTAGCTCAAATGGTTATAAAATGCGTAATTTTTAACCCACAGGCTAACCACGAAATTTGGTACAGACATAGAATAAAAGTATCGTATTCTAACATTCTGCAAAATGTAGTTTGAATAGGCTTAACGGTTCCTTTGTACAAGTGATTTGAAAGAATCTCAAACTATTGTTAAGAAGAGAAGATAAATTCCAGATGAACCAAAGTAGCTGGTTGGGAGGCAAGCTTGCTGTTATTTTATTTGATAGGCAATCATTTATTAACTTGCGTACATTTTTTTGTGATCTCACAGTACAATTCATTGTTAATTTTCTTGACACTTCATCTTAAACGTACGTACCTACCTAATTTTTAGCCACCATTCTGTCAGATAATTTTGATTTTTTGATTTATTCTTTGTATTTATGAACTCGTAATTATTTATTTATTTAGCGTTTTTGTATCAGAAAACCTACATTTTCTAGCATGGCTGGCTACGCTGGAGTTTTGAAAAAATTAAAGTTTGTTTGTGTAATGGCCAAAAGAAGTGGTAATGTACCTAATTAGAACTACTTTCAGTGTTACTTCATGCATGAGATAATTAACACTGGACAAGCATTAATACCTCTATAATAATTTAAATAATCAATTTATCATCCACAACTATTGTGGACCTTAACGTATTTGAGAGACTCAATAATATTTAAAAACACAAGATAGAGTTAACACTTTTAATAAAATAATAATTTGTACGACACAAGTACATTAAATACTATTTTAAACACTATAAATTAGGTTTAACATTTGGGATTAGAAACCTTAGACAAGACTGTCTATTAACTGGTGGCTCTGTAAGAGAAGCTCTAGGTACTGTGTGTTGATTCCTTTGAATCGAGAGTTTATACATTCAGGGTATGTAAGTGTATGTGCTGGATAGACCAAATTCATAAAATCAAATACGGGTAATTTAGTGGTTGTTTACAAAGAGCTATAGGAAGTTTTCAATATCGATGAATACCTGCATTTTTGGTATTCGAAAGCGTGTGGACGAATATGTTTGTCATATTTAAAAATAGACGAAAATATCTGTTACAGTTTGTACCAACATGAAGCCCAGGGCAGACCATTCTTCATCCACCACTGTTAACAATGCGCAATTTTTCTCTAATTAAATTTTATCGGAGCCAATACAAACCTACCTGTTGAAGGGATCCATGTTAGACAATCCCCATTTTCCCCCTTTGTCCACCATTGTTCATAATACACAATTTTTCCTCTAAATTACATTTTATCGGAACCTATACGCACCTCCCCGGTGAAGGGGTTATGACAGACCATCGCCACTGCCCCAATTGTCACCCTTTGTTTGTACATCATATAAGTAATTTTTCTCTAATTAAATACTTTATTTGAACCGATACGGATCTTTCTTTTGAAAAGGCCTAGCCCATCCCACCCCCATCCCACTCCCATTTATCCACCATGGAATCGAAGTACTTGAGGTTACCTGCTGGCTTGAAAATACCTATATAGCTGGCTACGTACTCCATTTTACGGTAGTATGTGTTAAAAGACCTTAAAAAAACAATTCTTTGACGGTGGACCTAATAATACATTACACTCGAGTATTAAGACCGACTCTCCTATAGTCATTTGTGAACCATAATCTGTAAAACCACAACCCACAAAGAAATTTTACGATGATTATTCTGTATTTTTTTGCTCATTTATCATCTCTTGTTGTTTCGGAAGTAATTTTTTTTCTTCGTTCTATACCATTGTGGGATTAAACTTTTTTCTTTTAATACTTTATTTTTTCTTTTCGTTCTTCTTAACTCCACACCATGTATAAAATGAACGCAAATACCCGAACTAAATTTTGTGGCTGGCTGTTACGATGCCGCTATTAAATAAAATAGCCTAAGTATGCCGTTATTGTCAAATAAGATTCTCGAACAAAACGAATTCTTTACATGACTGACAGTTTCGTTCTATTATCGGTTAATTTGCCAAAGATGCTGGCAAATACCTGTGACATCGATGCGTGTACAATGCGATCCATTTATGTATGAAGCGGTTAAACGGATGCAGAGGACGAACTATGCTAATGCGTTGAAAAATGTACCTTCATAAAATGGCCTATACTGTAACATTATTTGAGCACCATAATTATTGTCTGACGTCTGTAGTGCATAAATATTGTGTTCAATATGTCAAAAAAGTGCTACACTCAACGTTCTTGTTCCAAGACGAGTTCTGTTAATTGTTAATTATCTCAGTTCTGCCACGTGTTTCTACCCTGCTATTTAAGTTCTGTGTCAGTTCTATTCTATTCTGTGGAAAAATTCAAAAAATTATTCTCTCCGACTGAACTACTAAACAAACTTTTTTGTAGAGTTAAGAGCATGCGATGCAAATGCTAGAATTATCTTTAAACGTGAACTGTTCATCAGAAGTTGCGCACTGAGTAGGGTCAGGAAATTCGACACTATTTGAAGAAAAAATTGTTCGAAACTTTCCGTTGGCATAAAATCCAAAAAAGAACGGGTTGCAAGATACATAAGGGCCTAAGGCTGAGAAACAACTAAATCAACATTTGTTAGGTAACAAGAGTATGTGAACCAAATAAAATCTTACCTTTGAAAGAAAACTTCTTATCAAACATTACAAAATTGGTTTAGAAATTTTAGTAATTTTTAAGAACAAAGTTTTTTTTACGCTTTTATTGCAGTCCCTAATGCAACAAAATGTGACGTAGTTCTTGTACTAACCTCTAGGGGCGGTGATCGTTGTTATCAGTTATCTCTTATCAAAGTGCGTTTCTTTCAACTCCACTATATCAACTGTTCTTATGCCGTTGTGTTGATAACGTGGTTCTCTAGTCGAGGTGTATTGTGTTCGAATCACCACAGTGACAAAATTTTTTTATCTTCTAATATAAGTTTTTTTGGAGTTTTGAACATGGGACATTGGTAGGAGGAGTTTTACTCATCTTATAAAAGCGTATTTATAAAAATTCACTTTTACCAAACTTATTTGGAGTTTCAAGCTCTTCAGTGTCAAAAAGTGTGGAACTATAGTTCTCTGATGGGGTTGTTAAATTTTCCAAGCTAAAACTCTAAAACAAAAAAATGATTCAGTGCGTATATGCAAGGGGACTGAATCATTTAACATGGTACACATTCATATTTTTGTTGACTGATAACACTGTACAATTTGTTGTTTCCTAACGGAAGCAAGAAAATTTGTTTTTTTGTTAGTGTGCTTGTGCTGAATACAATCAAATAATTCCCGGACACTTCCCCTAATCGTTTTCCCTAAGTATAATTTTCCCTAACAGACATTTTCCCCGATTTTTTTCCCTAATTTGTTTCTTCCTAAACCTATTATGTCTAATCCATTTTCCCTAAAACCTATATTCCTAATGGATATTTTCCCTAAAGCCAATATTCTTGATGGTCATTGTAATTTATTTTTCCCCTCAACAACTGGTTGTAAAAATTGCTTAGCACTTGTCATTATTTCTGTAGAGGGAATATCATAACACTCCACCCCACCTCAATATTCTCCCTCACTGTTAAACCAATATGAAGCAGCACTATTCAATAGACAAAAGACGAATAAAGTGAGTGAGGGGTGGCATAATTGGTTCAGTTTAGTTGTTGTTAAACATCACCCAGACCTATACCTTTGCCTCAAGGGGTTCCAGAAAGAACAGGCTGACACAGGGGCAACACTGGTGGAGCTCAATGTAGATCGAAGAGTCCAAGCAGTACCCAAATGAAAATGGTTACAACTACGACAAAGAATACATGATGTATGCTTAATGTATGACAAATATACAAATGATGGCAGAGACTTAGAATATGTTTGTGCTATTGCATATAATGTATATATATAATTGAAAAAACCAATTCCAGAAAAGAATTTTGTTAGGGAAATAATACATTAAACATTTCAGTATTAGGGAAAAAAATTAGGGAAAATTATACTTAGTGAAAACAGATTAGGGAAAATGGGTGGGAACCCAATCAAATACGCACAAACAACAACAATTTTTTTATTTCTGTTTTTCCTTCTTTTTTATGTCAAAATTTTCATTGAAACTTGCATCGAGAATCATGATAGCCATCTTCACCCTTCAGTTTTCAACCCTGTGGTGAAAATAGAAATGTGTACCACATTACAAACATATCTGAGTACCACTGTGGGTATACTCATGAAGGATTGATATGTAAACCTGAAAATATCTAACTTACTAAAACCTCAAATCTTCCATTAATTTATGTTTTTTCTTTTGTTTATATTTTCAAACCACCAAAAATGATCAAAAATTATATTATGGAATGTAGATTCCAGTAAATTTTTTACTCTTTCCAACAATACCAACTCCAACTTTCTAATTCGAATAATGGCTGAAGAATCATCGAGTGAAAGAGGGAAGGTTTCTAGATTCCAAAATGGCAAATTTTTCTTATTTTTGTTTGTTTATTTTCAAAGTACCAAAGATGATAGAAAAATTATATGGATAGTAGATTTATAACATTTTTTTCCCCTTTCTAATGGTATCAACCACAGCTCTTTATCTTAAACAACGACTGAGAAATCATTGAGTAAAAGAGAAGAGGTTTCTAAATTCCAAAAAATGGCAAATTTTAAATTATTACCGGTTTTTTGGTTTGTTCATTTCCATATAACCAAAGATGAATAAAAAATTATATGAAAATTTTGTAAATATTATCTCCTTTCCAGTAGAACCAACCCCACAGTTTGCTAGCTCCAATAGAGGCTTAGGATCAATCATTGAATGAAATATAAGATGTTTGTTTCAAAATTGAATGGTTGTGTTCAATCGACAAGTGAGATGCACACAACCACACACCTACACACAAAGACACATCACTAAGAGTTATAATCTGATGATTTAACACTTGTAAGTTTAACTTATCTTCTCTTCATGTCTCTGGTGTTGTGTAGATATTTCCTATAGTTACATGTAGTACGCATATAATATAAAGTTAAACTTAGGAATAAATGAATAGAAAAATATTCCAATTAATTTATTACACTTTTTTAGAATTTTTACAAAGCAAACTTTCAAATTTGTTTTCCCACAAATGTCAATTTTGAGGTTACAACAGTTCCATTCTACGGGTGCGACTGCATAACTATGGATGTCGGACCAGTTTTTAACTGTTCAGTCATCCGTCAAAATTAAATTGAATTTATTTTAGCGGGATGACTGGTCAGGCAAATTTATTATAGTTGTTTTATGTGGCTGCCTAGAGCTATTTTTATAAGCTTTTACTCGCTACTACAATTTTAAAATATACCAATACTGCAGCCAACCTATCAAAACGAAATAATATTTATTTCGCATGAAGCTAAAGTAAAAAAAAATATATAAGTTTACCTTTCATAACCTCGTTTTTAACGTAAACTTATTATTGAATTGATTTTGCTGACAAACTGATTTTCCAATGTTGGATCTCTATGTAGCCACAGCCTAACGCTTGTTTCACACGCAAGGATTTTTGCCACGTGGCAAAAAGCCGTCACGTAATTTTGCTGTTGAAATTGATTAGTTTATATAGACGCTTTCACACATGCCATCCACAGTATTTTATCAGATGGCAGTCGTGTTACAATCGTCCAATTTTCAGGCTTATCACGGTGCCATGCCATTTTAACAAACATAAAATGAAAACTTGAAAAAAGAATGAGCTTCTCTTTCACAGCATGGAATTTTATCCATCGTGTGAAAGCAAAGCTTCATACAGCAAAATTTCAGATGTTCTTTTGCCCTGCGGCAAAAATCGAAACAAGCCAAAAGGGCCAGTGATGGCGATAATCAAAAAATTTTTACTATCGATTAATCGATGGTAAAAAATAAAAACTATCGATATTATCGATAATTTTTCTACAGTTTTTAATGAACCAATTTTCTCTTATCAAACTTAAAAATAGGTAAGTATAAATTTTACCAATTTTTTTTATTAAACTCTAAAAAAAGGGATATATAATTTTGTAAAATAAGGCCAAAATTAACGGTTTTAACAAAAACTACGGGTAGCAATAGTTCATCGACCTACTATCGCCCATCACCACTGAGAGCGCGAAATTATTCCAAATTTTTATCCAATTTTCAAGTAGATTTTCACACGAGTTCCACATTTTTCGATATAACTTATCTGTTTAACCATTTTAGCAAAAATCGAATTTAGCCACAAATCGGTCATCTAATCATTTTAGAAATAATTTATTTTTATTGCGTATATGAAGGAGCACACCTATTCTGAAGTCAACATTTTTTTTTATTTAATAAAAAATGAAAATACAGCGTCGTTTTGCCTTGTGGTTGAGCAGTTACATCAAATTTAGCCAGCGAATGTCGGAAGTCACGAGTAATTAATTCTATTTTTTTAAACTCATGGTTGACTCTTAAATAGTAACAGAGCTGACTCTTAAATAGTAATAGAGCGTGAATAACTAATAATTAAAGTATCCAGCCGAATAACTTACCAGAAAAAAAATTAAAAAACAATTCGTGATTTTCTTGTCTTTGTAAGCGACTTCGAAATGTAGACTGAATATTTCGAATGCCTAGACAATGAAAAATAATATACTTTGTGGCCATTTGCCCATTTGCCCATTTGCCCATTTGGTTAGGTCAGTTGCACAAAAATTGGCCCCAGTTTGTCCAGAGTCTAGACGTTGAAATTTGTGTTTGTTGTAACGTGACCGTAACTTCCGTGAGAGAAACACTAAAACTACCGAGAGTTTTGTTCAACGTTAGTGATCTAAGGATATGGGTGAATTGATAAATAATTTATGAATGGTAAAATATTAATGAAAGGAGTAAAACTCTTCGTGAATTTTTCACTTTTATTATCCAGGTATAGGTATATATATCATTCCAATTTTTTTATATAATACCTATATTTATCAAGTTCAGTTTTATTCACATTATTCTTGGAAATTTTTTCAGAAGTCTGATTAGAACTCAACAATGGTAATGTCTTCGTCAAAATTAACAGGATTTTTTTTTTTTTTATTGTTATTTATCGGTTCTTTCTTTAACACATTTTCAAGATTGTTATTTCATAAACTATCTGTAGCTTGTCATAAAAATAAGGCCCCAATTAGAACATAATGCGGAAGAGTTAGATCACTTATTCTTTCAAAAATTATAATGAATAGGTATTCTTCTCTCGAAAAATATAATTTTTTTTAATCACAAGTTGAAATCGTCTAGACATTCGCTTTTATTAGGTAAAATATTTCGAAGCAATCTTCATACCAATTAAAGGTTACCAACACAGCTCAGGTTACTTTAGTATACCTAGTCCTTTAACTGATCATAGCGCCCTAGTACTTAAAAGGTATAACCATTTTTATAAGTTCTATATCAGTATCAGCGGAAATCTTCCTAGTTTATTTTTAGTTTTTAATGCTACAAAGTAAATATAGGTACGTTAATAAGTAATAATTCTCGGGTAAATTTTCGACAAGAAATAAAATTCGTGAATAAGAATTAGAGAAATGTATGTAAGACTTTATAATGGTTACGGCTAATGGAAAAAAAACTCATGCAATAATCTTCCAGTGTCGAGTTCTAAACTAAAAGAACGACGACAGGTTGCCATATGTTGATTCACGTATTTTCAGGTATCACCAACGCCCTGTTTTCTGTTGTTTGATAAATCTCCTTGTTAAGGTACGAAGGACCACGGATAAAGAAATAAAATTATCGGAATTTTATTTTAACATTTCATGTATTCTTGGTAAACGACAACTTATAACTAACTAACAAAAATGTACGAATCTACTAGGCTGCTTGAATATTAACAATGAAAAGATAAGGTATGAACGAACCGAAGACGATAACGAAATCAAAGTGGAGGAGTGAACATACTTGATAAGAAAAACGTGAACTGTAAATTAGGTACATTACGTTAACACTCCTCAAGAAAAGCAATTAACTTTTTGATTAAATTCGTAAAACATACAGTACCTATGCTCAAAAATACAAAAAATGTAAAACTTTCGTGGGCATTAACCATATGTTCAGTGATGGATCTATGGAAAATGGCCCAGACAGCAAATCCTACAATGGTCCATAGGTTTTCAGTTGTCACCGATAATTTTATTCTGCTGTTAACCCTCAACCAGGTCTTGTTTTTTTTGTTTTTTTTTTTATGTTGATCCAAGTAGAAACTGCCCATCATGCATGCCACCCGTTACATTCGCCACTGACTAAGTTCTCTATGAAAAGAAATGCGGAACTTTTTCATAACTGGCTGTTTCATTTAGAAAAGTGTAGAACTAGTTCCCTGAAGAGGCTGTTCTGAAGTCTATGGTTGTTGAGTATTGACAATCCCGTTCTCCTCGCAATGTACTTACTTGAACTTTCACTTTCATATTTCAATCAGTCATATTAATAATTTCTGTTCGTGGCTGCACTGTATTCGTTCGCCGAATATAAACACATTGCTCCACGCATGACGTCACTCCGTATGTGCTCTTGTACTGTACGTACTTTATTCCATTTTATTTCTTCTTACATTAAACAAATTCGACTCGGTATGATACTTTCGTCTCTTTTTCCCCAATTTACTTGCAAACGGGGCACTAAAATTGACCTCTTACACGGGTTGGGAGCGGGGGCGATGAAAATTTTCTGTTTCACGACATAAGAAAACTAATGACACCATTTCCCCATTTTGACTTAATTTTTTTTGTTATGTGTGGATACCTACTTATGGTAGTACACTATATAATTATTATGTATAGTAAGTTATATCGCCTAAATTTTTGGTTCACGGTTTCCAGAAAACTACAAAAAGGATAGAACTGTAATTTTCACGAAATGTAGTCCTCCTGTAGGATAAGATCTGAAGAAGTTTTGTGCCTATTGGTCGAATGGTTTCTAAGAAAACAGGAAAACTAAAAATTCCTGGAAAAATTCTTAGTCCAAGGTTTTGAAGAAAGTACAAAAGAAATCGGGCTGAAATTTTCATAGCAGCTATTTTTCTTATGTTAGTGCAAATCTGATATAAGTTTGGTGCTTATTCGTTAAGTAGTTTTTGAGAAAACTTGAAAAGAAAAAATTCCTGGAGAAAATTTAATGTTCACGGTTTTTAAAAAACTACGACAAAGATAAGCCTTAAATTTTCACGAATGGTAGTTCTTATGTAGGATCAACTCTGAAAAAAGTTTAGTGCCAATTTGTCTATACGTAGTAATTTTTAGAAAACTGGAGAATTTTGATGAAACTACGAAAGGGATCAGGTTAAAATTTTCGCGATACATCGTTCGTACACGTGTGCAAGTCTAATACAAGTTGATGTTTATTAGTTCAGTGGTTTGCCGATAAAAGTGGAAAAGAAAACATTTTTGCAGAAAATTTTGTGTTCTTGGTTTCGAAAAAACTACGAACAGAATAGGGTTGAAAATTTCACGAAAGGTAATCTTTATATGGAAGCAGATGTGATAGGAGTTTGTTGCCTATATTGGTTTAGTAGTTTCCGAGAAAAAAACTGCGCATGAGGTTACAAGCGTCTTGTAAATTGCATTAATTTAATTTTTTTTTTTTGTTTTTTTTTTTAATATTGTCGATGAAAATTGGCAAACTCGGTTTTCTAACGAAGTATTGCTGCGCTAGAGTTTTAACTACTGCTGCACTCTGTGCACTGCCGACTTCTATAAATATTGAACTGCCTTGCCTATCAATTCTAAATAGAACTTTGTCGAGAATCTAGAACTTGGGTGTAGCACTTTTCTTCCAGGAAAAACATAGCTATTGTATAAGAAAATTTTTATGTTTAATTTGGTTCTTAAAAGTTATGTTGCATAAGAGAATTTGATTTGGCAACTAATTAATGTTCAGTTTGTCATCATTAAAGTTGAACATTTTCTTAATACTTCGGAAGGTTTTAACTTTGTGATGAAAATATTAATTTTTCCATTTACATTAGAGACGCTCACCTTACAGTAAAATGGTAAAAATATAATTAAAACTCAACATTCAAACTTAAAGTCCGAAAAGTTTTAACTCGTGGTTATTAATGGAATTCTCGTTCAAGAGCAAATCTTTTGAGAAAATGAAAATTGAACATAGCATTTCCCAAAAACAAAATATTTCTTATCAAACACCAGAGGCGTAGCCAGAATTTCTTCAAGGAAGGCCAAAACAATTCGATGCCTTTTAAATTTGAGAAATTTTGCATCTATAAAAC
Organism: Ericerus pela; assembly: GCA_011428145.1. NCBI lineage: Eukaryota > Metazoa > Arthropoda > Insecta > Hemiptera > Coccidae > Ericerus > Ericerus pela. Next base: position 1,302,120 of record WOFM01000275.1, read on the forward strand.
CCTCTAACGCATATTTATTACTGAAAGTTTTTCAAAATTTAAAAATTGACAACCAAAACAAAAAAAAAGGTCAGGGAGTAATCGCCCCTTTTGTTTCCTTGGCTACGCCCTTGAATATAATGGATGGAAACGCACTAAAGAGAAAATAATGAATGGAATGTCAAGGTGAGAAAGAACGAGAAAGTAGGTATGACGTATGTAGAATTAGATAAGAAAATAGTAAAAAATTTTGAAGAGAAAAGTCAGAACCACCGGTTTTTCTTCTGAAGGACCACCAGTTATACTACAGAATCCATTCTGGATGAACTAAATGTCTGGAGTATAAAATTTTGGTCACGTCACTTTCCAGCTCTTCCCCTCCGCTGCTATAATTACTAAATTAGTGTAGTTACATCATCCTTCCTACTTTATTTATTTTCCAGCGGGTAGTTTATTTGATAACTGCTAAAAAACAGTGTGGAATACCTTATTGTGAAAAGGATTCTCAACAAGAAGGTAGCCAACAGCTATTTGCGTGTTCTGTCACTTTGAATTTACTTATAAGGAAGTAAAACCTGGGCGAACACTGGCGATTTTGTAGCCAGTTTCATGAGTTTATATAGGGGATTTTGGCACATACACACAGACACACATACGTACATATCTGTATGAAATTGCATCATCTAATTACGTTGTTTCTTATTAGTCACTGGTATGTTCTGTAACATCGCTAAGATCTTTATCTATTGATTAGTCATGGTACAAACATTGTATCTTACCTGTATGTACATACAGGTAAGAATATACAAACATACAAGTGTATACTTTATTTGTTTAGTGTCGTAGAGACAAATAATAAACCAGCCTTTCAGCGGCAACTGTCATTGAGGGGTGTAAGCCCCTATACCTTATACGAGTTGTTAATCCTCACAAACAGATTTGTATTTTAATATTGTTTATTTACAATACCCTTCCCAAAGGTACATTTTTATATGCGCCTTGTTGGAACAAAAAGTAGGGTATTTCAATACGAAGTCAAAAAATTATTTTCTACACATGTGCACTTGCAACTTGAATTTCTCGCATGGGTTGATTAATTACTTGCATGGGTTGGCTACTTTCTCACTTTTCATTATGTCTTGCTAGAAACAAAATACTATATATTTTTCAAAAACATCCTAAAAACATGCTGTGGAATACCTTACGTCGTGGAAAGTAAAACCAACAAAGAAGGTGTTCAACAGAACAATTTGCATGTTTATGCCAATATACCAGAAAGGTATGAGGGAGCCAAGACCTCGGCAAACACTGGATATAGCCGGCTCCCTACACGCACACATACACACCTATGTAATATTTACATAGGTATAGTGTAGATAATTTATTCGTACTTTACGGTTGTCATGGCAACAGTAAAGTACGGAGAATGCATCTTCGTATCGGTCCGTGATATCACCGAGATCGTTATCTATTGATTTGTCACGGTCCGAGATTTGTAACTTGTCTATCTGCAAAAATAGACAAGTACAAACGAACATACATTTTGTGTTTGGTTTAACATGCAAGGCACGAATAATTGTCACCGAAGGTGACGACTGTCGTAGATAGGCCGAGCCTATTTCCTCATACGAGTAATGGTCTAATCCCCACAGCTACTCCCCCCAGTTTTTGCGTCGTAAAAAAACGATTAATCGCATGCCTGGGGGATTAGAGGTTTTTAATGCTGTTTTTGTTCCCTCTCCCATTTAGCAAGGGCACTTCCGACAGCTGCTCCAATGCATTCATAAGACTCTATGCGTTGGGCTTGTTGCCGAAGGAAGTTGTCCCTGCTCTTCTGTCCCCTTTGTCTAGGTGGTTGGTATTGGGGACGACGGTAAGGGTGATTACAGACTGGGAAGGTGGGGCGGGGATAAATTGTCCGGAGGTGGTCAGCAGTGGCGAATTTGATTTGGGGGTTGCCGTAAACTGCTGCGTGCGGATGGGTTTTGGGGCCGGAGGAGGAGTTGCTTGGAAAGCAGGGTCCTCATCGGCAAATAAGAATTTAGCTCGCTCCCTCATCGTCGGTTTCGGGGTCGCCATCTTTGGGGTTGCCAAAGATGGCAACTCTTTAACGGGCGTTTTGGGAGGCGAGATAAGGGGTGGTAATTATTTTGTCATGTGGGTGACAATTTTTTCCACCAGGGATAGGTCCGTATCCATCAACAATTCTTCTTCGATTCTGGCCAAATCTTTTTCGTGTTCTATAAGACACTGTTGTTGCATATTATTAATACGTACAACATTGTCCTTAGAACATGAAGGAATTTGAGGGTCGAAATCGGCGGACAATTGTTTCTGGTTTGTTGATGACATTTTTTAGGAAAGGAATAAAATACAAGAAAAGAAAAATAGAGATGCAAAGTTCGACAGTCGAGGCGACAGTAGAAAAAGCGAGTGCAGACTTGGTGAGATTTATTTCCGTCCGTTGCATTAAATTGTCGTCTTTATTTGAGCGAGTACATCCGTGGAGGGGATAGGTATAAAAATTCACTATTGTTTGTAGTTTTTCCCGAAAAATTTTGTTCATTTTCTGCAAAGTTAGGCGTGTTTGAACATTCTGAAGCTATAGGTAATTCGAGATGAATAGAAATTCATCTCCACTTCTGACGTCATCGGTAAGGTGAATGTTTTTATTCTTTTTGTTTGTTTCACAACAGATACACGTTGCGATGTTTTGTTGTCATCAAGCGCATATGGGTTTGTTGATACCTGTTGTTGTTTTATTGTTCACACACTTTTTCTTATCGAGGGATTCCACAGTCGTCGTTTTTAGCGGGTCTTTATTTTTGTGGGTTATATTAATTTTTTTTTTTTTTAAAGTTTTATTTTTTTTGTGCTAATCGCTCAGATCTTCGTTTTGGATGCTGATTTTTTGCTTTTTTACTTCCTAGGGGCCTGCCTCTTTTACGGAGGCTTATGGGATCCGTAGGGTTATAGTTTATTGTGATGATGTCATCTGAAAATTTTATTGTCTTTTTCTTTTTTGTGAATTTGTTTGTTTGTGAATTTTCTTTTTGTATATTTTGTGTTTCGACTAGTTCTTCCGGTACTATTTGTGTATTTGTAGTTTCGGAGGAACTTGTTTGCAGAACCAAGCATATTTATCAGTTTCTGCCGGGGGGCAATCCATGATATTCGGAATTCCTCTTATTATTTGTGAGGGCATGCCTCCACAAATGTGTGTATATCGTTGGTCGGCTTGAATGTTCTTGGTTTTGAATCTACCATCGAGAAGAGTCAACCAGACATCGACTTCATTTGGGAAGAATTCTGGTATATCGATCCTCCGTCTATAGAATGCCGGATTTTGCTCAGTTCTTGTATTTAGCAGTTGTAATATTTGAGCTATTAGTTCCGGAGTTAACGTTTCTTGTGAAGATTCGGTTGCTGACGTTGTGGGTGGGTTTTCGGTTGGCTGTGCCATTGAACCTTGTTGGCTAGTGTTCTTGGAAGATCTTGAAGCTTTGCCAAAAGTTGGGGCAGATCGTGTTTGCTGATCTGTTGGAGGAGTTGGTATATTTCTACTCCTCAGAGATTTGGTGGACAATTCGTGTTGGTCAATTGTCACACCTAGACGTTCGAGTTCGGGACATCTGTTCCTCTTCTTATTTTTTGAGAGGTTGAGGTCTTCGAATTCTCTTTGGTGTGTCGAAGGTGGAGGAGTTGGTGGATGAGGCCAACTGTGTCCTTCCAGGGTCTGCTGTTTTTCCTTCTGGTAAATATACTCTAGAAGGGTTGTGTAATTTCCCACTTAGCGGACACCTTTGAGAGCTCCTAATGTCTTTGTAAAAATAAAATTTCTGGTTAAAAAATTTTATTTTTACTTTAATTGGATAGCGAGTTGCTCGCCAGCACACTGCGCCACTTTAGTATAAGCACACTGCTCCAAAAGACACCACTACGTGGCAAAAAAAATCACGTCGAGGTCACCACTGTGGAATACCTTACGTCGTGGAAAGTAAAACCAACAAAGAAGGTGTTCAACAGAACAATTTGCGTGTTTATGCCAATATACCAGAAAGGTATGAGGAAGCCAAGACCTCGGCAAACACTGGCGATTTGGTCTATGATTTTCTGGTCTTATATAGCCGGCTCCCTACACGCACACATACACACCTATGTAATATTTACATAGGTACAGTGTAGATAATTTATTCGTACTTTACGGTTATCATGGCAACGGTAAAGTACGGAGAATGCATCTTCGTATTGGTCCGTGACATCGCCGAGATCGTTATCTATCGATTTGTCACAGTCCGAGATTTGTAACTTGTCTATCTGCAAAAATAGACAAGTACAAACGAACATACATTTTGTGTTTGGTTTAACGTGCAAGGCACGAATAATTGTCACCGAAGGTGACGACTGTCGTCGATAGGCCGAGCCTATTTCCTCATACGAGTAATGGTCTAATCCCCACACATGCAAACAGCAAAAAATTCAAAAAAAATTTTTTGGTTCAAAAACAATAAAATTATTATTATTTGGATCTGAAAAAAAAATTCATCGCCATTTTTTGGGGGACAATAGGGGGGTGTTTCAAAAAATAATGTGTGACACATGTGCAAAATATCTGATTGATTACTTCTGTGATTTGCAGTACGAGCCGACATTTATATCAAAATCATCTATTTTTTGCACTTGTATCACAAATAGATAACTATTTTAATGAAATGAAGACATTTTGGAAGGAACCTATATGATAAGGCTGTTCACTGTGTTCATTAGTTATTAGTTATGTATTTATAAAATGTATTCAGACTCTAATAAATCTACATATATTGGAAAGGGGTTCTTCTCGCTTCGATAAACAGAAAACTTTTCAGCGTGGTTTTTGTCTTTTAATCTTTGACTGCATTTCCTCCCACTTTGTAACCACATTTAGCTCATAATTAGAGCGATTCGACTTATTTGGTATTTATAATCTAAAAATATTCTTTGAGAGTGCCGAAAATGTACATTTATAATTTTGCGCCCATATTCGCTAAACAGTGAGAAAATATGTCGAAATATGTGCTCAAAATTTAAAAACTAATTGCAATGCCTTAAAATCTCACGGTATAAGTTAGTAAATTAATTTGCATCATAGAAATAATCGAAGGAAAAACGAAATTAATTTGTTTAAATCAAAAAAAACGTGGATAAAATGAAAATTTTTACTAAAAAAAAATAAAAAATAAATATAAAAAAAACCTACTTAAAAAGTACAATTTAAACAATATGTTGGAAAAGCGCATTTTTACCAAAGTATATTAAAAAAAATACATTTTCAACGAAATATGTCGATAAAATGGCATTTGTACAAAAATGTGTCCTAAGCAAAAAGTACATACTTATTCCAAAATATGTGAAAATAATTTATTCCAAAATATGTAAAAATATTAATTTATTCCAAAATATTCAAAAATAGGTGACATAAAATTGGCATTTTTGAAATCTAAGAACTGAAAATTTCCAAAGTATTTGACAAAAAAAAACTTGTAGGAGTTGATAAAAAAAATGTCATTACCTGAAAATCCTTGCCGTATTCGTAAGTCACTGTGTTTGTATTGTTTTAAAGAAAGTTTGACTTGCACTAGTTCGCGCCTTATGATTTTTTTTTTGTTTTATTTTTTCATTCTCTCTTGTAGTCAGTAAATATAATACAAATATGTTTCAAGTAAAAATGGTGATTCACATTTCAACGCACCATAGGAAAATGACATTTAATGCGTCAAAATTCGAATAACCCATTCATTCGTTGAAAGCAATTCACAGTTAGTTGCACCACCTTAGTAGTTTTTTTCAAACAAATTAGGGCCTATTTTAATGAAAATCTTTTAATTACAAAATGAAAAATAAAATTTATGAAAAATAAACGGAAGGTGTTTTACAAATTGATTAAAAAAATTGTCACGTAAGTAAAAAAAAAAAAAAATTAAAAATTGGTATTTTAATGGACTTCCTTCAGCATGAACACAGTGACCAAGTCAATCATAAAAAATTTTCCTAGACATTGAGCAATTGCCTGTGATTAAAGGAGGTCCATATTTAAAGTATAGGTGTAGAATTTCATGAAAATCAGTCAAGTGGTTCAGTTGTGGGAACTACATAAATTTCCACGAAAAAGGATAGAGATGTAATTATTCGTAGCTTGTGAGTACCTATTTTGTTTTGAACTTAATATACTCTGGCCCAGCAATACTTGAGTAGAAAACTTTGCCAATTTTCATGCGTAATTAAAAAAAAAAAAAAACTTGTATAAAATATCGATACTTATCGATATCTGACAAACACATCGATATATCGATACTTCATTGCTGGTTTCAGTACTTTCAGGTGAAAAAATTATGAAAAACTCTCAGTAGTTATCGATATTTTATTGTTAAAAACTGATTTTCCTGTAATTTATTGTTTTATATTTTTCTCACAAACCATACAGAACCAATAGGTACCAAACTCCTATTAGACCTGAAGCTTTTCTTATCCACGTCATTTTTTGAGTTTTTGCTGCTCAGAACTGACACTTACTGAAACTGTGCAATAGAAATGAGAACCCACTTTCAACAGAATGATACAGAACAAAAATGTTTCATGTACTTAAGTAGTTCTTTTTTGCCGCTTTAAACGAAGTTAATGTCTTACTAATACTTTTTTTTTTCCAAATTGCAGGAAGCATAAAAATAATGCATTCCTTTTTTATTAAAAAAAAAAGAAAAAAAAAGAAAAGAAAAGAAAAACCTCTCGGGCTCCAGCATATTATATAATAAGTTAAAGTTAAAAACGAATTTTTTAAAGATCTTCGATTTGTCACCCTTAAATTAATTAGGATTCAACAAAATCGAAGAGAATTTGTAGATGAATTCTCTTCGATTTATCACCATTAAATTAATTAAGATTCAGCGACTAATAGAGGAGAATTCATCTACAAATTCTTTTTGATTTGTTACTATTAAATTAATCAGGATTCAGCGACAAATGGAAGAGAATTTCTAAATCCTGTACTATAATACAAGCAGTAATTGTATGTGGGTATGTGTGTATGTAAACGCGTTATGAAGAACCAGACCAACGAAGTTGCTGAAAATTATAATAGAGAGGTATTTGGGTACGAAAAAACAATGTAGATAGGTCTTAACATTGAGAAAATTCGTTGAACAGTTATATGACCATCTCAGTCTATCCATGAACAGCAAGTGATAACAACGAATATTGAAAAACTGATTAACCCTAAAAGTAACAAATGAGAAAGGTTTTATTAGCGAATTTTGCTAGGCCTAAACTGCTTATGATTATTATGATTTATGACAGGTGACATAATATGAGTTAAATAATGAACTTTTAATTCTCGAGATGTACGATACCATATACGATAATACCGAAGGATATACCTAATATTGCTGAAATTCTTCAGCTTGATTAAAATTAACAAAATTTTCTTCTTTTCCACATCTGAGCAAAGGTCAGTGAACCAGGTACTATATTGTAATACGCAGAGCACTCTTTTTTGTTCTTGTATTTTCTCTCGCTGTTATCTCGTAATTAATTCGTTTTAGGTAAAATTTGATGGTGGAAATGAATTTTTGTGGAAAAAGTAAGGGGCAGTTGTCACTGAAAATTTCTTTCTGCTATCATTAGTTTTTGAAATAATGACAAATTAAAAAAACGGAAGATTTCTCATTAATTTAAAATTTTTTTTATGGCCGATTTGTAAAAAAGTAATGGCAATAAAAAGATACATTTTTTTTAGAGAAAATTTTCTCCTCTTTTTAATGGTACAAACTTTATTCTTTGTAACTTAAATAGTAGCTGAGAAATCACGAAGTGAGAGACGAGCAGTTTTTTTCAAAATTAATATATGTTTTGAATGTTGCAAAAAACGCGAATAAATATATAAAAAGTGGGATCGAATTTTATATCGTATGACGAAATACACAAATTTTTGAAAATCCGTTCCGGTGCCCTTTTATAATGCTTTTTATGGTTGGTTTTGAGTTAAAAATACCTGGTATTGATTTCATTCACATTGACGTGTAAAATCGATTCCTATCGAAAAATACCATTCTTAAAAATCGCCAATAAAAGCTATGAAAAAAAAAACCGCACATTATCCCCTTTTTCAAGCCTCTTATCAACAGACGACACTGGAGCGCCAGTGAAGTGTCGGTGTCTCAACATTTCCGCTCAGTACAGCTACAGACGTTACTGGTAAACTATTCACAAAAATCCGTAAACATCGTCCACCAATGGCTCAAGGGCACAAAATATATCTGTCTTTTCTTCATTTTTTTTTTTTTTTTTTTGTTCTATTCAACACAGACAAACCATTCATTAAATGGTACAATCAAATCTAAATACACGCGTTCACTGATCCACCTCGCAAACGTGCGTGAACTCGAACGAATTCTTTCTACAGATCGACTATATACTATAGAGTGGGTCGAAAGAATTCACCATTCTGTGGCCGTTCAAGCTCCAAATCTGCAATCTAACCAAGAAGCAGAGGATGGAGAAAAAAAAAATTATTTTCCAACATATACGAATGTAATTTCTAAAAATGGTACGACAATCTACGAACATGGCCACGCAGTTTATCATCATGAAAAACTGAGTGGATTTAGCCAGTCATCGTATCAACATCGAATGTGTAGGACATGGAGAAAAAAAAAAAAAAAAGTAATTGTATCAAAGTCGTAATTAACCCCGTATTGCCGAATCGTAAACGTAAGAAATAATCTTATTTATCATCATCCATGGCACAACAGGTTGAGAGAAAAGAAAAATTAATTGCGACTCGAACTAAAAGAATGAATGATATACGTGACGTTGTCACTATAGTATCTACCTTTATTTTACTTACTAATTTTTATCCGCTTTTATCATTCCCTTCTTCTCTCATGAATTCCATGTTAGTGTTGTTTATTTTAAGAAACTGTAAAATAAATAATAGACGCACAGCCTTTTCTTTATAAAAGGGTAGGGGAAAGCTTTGACCAGCTTGGTAGTCACAAAAGAAGTGTTAGGCCGATGACCAACAGCAAATAGCAGCATTCAAAATGAGGGATAAAAAATAAAAATTTGAACACAAACTTTAACTGTGTATGGCTGTTGGATGAGGCGCCCAGAATAACATACAAAAGTTGCACCCTTACCATCTGTACCTATAATGATATTTTTGTATCGTCCATAATACTTCCTAAATTCGTATTTCAATTATCATTACCATAATTACTTTCAATCTATTTTCTCTTATTATTCCACTCTTAAATACTCACCTCATTCAAATAAGTCAAGACTTGCCTGATGACATCAACTTCCTACATAAACAGTTACTTTGTTTATACAAGTCCTATGAACTTATTTTCTTGTTTATACTATTTTTGTAATCTTGTATATACCTACTATACTAATTTCCTCTAAATTATTTATGAACACCCACTTTATGTCATATTCTTACAAGACCATTGGTCACACTTCTTGTACATATATTTGTATTAACCAATAAGATTGAAACCCTTCTCCAACACTGTGTAAATTTTCCTGAACCTCCTCTTTAGACTAATAATCCAAATACTATATAATCTCATGTTTTGTGCTTCTACATTCATTATTCTAATTCTAATTAATTCCTTTAATTCTTAATGTTGTTATTGCTTATTACTTTCTTCCATGTTTTATAAATTTACTGTTTAATACATTCTTTTAACAACTTGGGTATTTTAAATGTTCTGTTACCTACAATATATAACCATCACACCATCTCTTGCAGTTTTGGAAGAAGGTATTTATCCCCCAAAATTTGGTTCTTTACGTTTTTCTCAGCAAATTTTAATTTTGTAATAAAAATAGGTCAGTACAAAATTATTCAACGTTAAATTTCCTACAAAGGATATTTCATATAGTTTTCTTCCAACGCCCCTTTTCTCCTCCAGAGAGTCTTTAAAACAAATATTCTTCAGTAAATATGTTCATTTGTATTATGGGAGGTATAACTCGTAATTATCATATACTATTTAGATAATTCGTAAACCTAATACATATTTTCTATCCATAACCCCTCACCATCCTCTTCACCTTTACAATTTTTTGTCTGACGCCCCTTCCCCTCCAAAGAGTCTTAAAACAACCATATTCAAATACGGTTTTTTTCAAAACTCTCTCAGGGGAAGGAAGGCGTTTGACAAAACACTACATGAACCTTTTTTTGAGGAAGGGGTTATGGAATGGAAGCGTATGCGTGGAAAATATGTATTGGGTAACCAAACTATCCAAATATAGTTTTATAATTACAAGTTTTATCTCTCATTCAGTACTATTGAACATATTCACTGAAGAATGGTTATTTTTAAGACTCTCTGGAGAGGAAGGGGTGTTGAGAAAGAAACCGAGTGGAATTTTTCTGTAAGAAATTTTATACTTAACAATTTTGTACCGACCTATTTTTATCACAAAATCAAAAATTGCGGAGTAAAACGCAAAAAACCAAACTTTTAGGGATAAACTTCCCATCCTAAAAATGCAAAAGGTGGAGGGGGGGTACAACTTTTAGTATGTTGATCTAAGAGACCCACCCAATAAGTAATAACTAAGTATATAGTTAAAATTTGTGGGCTAATGTTTTTTTTTTTTTTGTAAGATTAGATTGGATTACAATAAACTTATGACGTTTTCAACTGAAATAGTGGTGATAAAAATACGAATAATTGTTTAGGGTAAAAACAAATTTTCATAAGGTAAGCTTTTATTTTTAGTTTTTGGCTTACGCTTCATGCGAAATAAATATTATTGTAACGTATATTTTCGTATATTTTGTAAATAATACAAACAATATTCGTTTACCTTGTCTCAACACCAGAAATTCTGGTATTCAAATTTTATCAAAACATCCCACACTTATTTTTGTAAACAATCTAAATTATTTCCTAAATTATTCCCATCTAAAATATGATAAACATAGAAACACTGTCTCCATAAACAGAGACCAAATATATCTGTCCGTAAATATTATGATTAATTAACAAATCTCTAATTCAACAAACTTCCACCTCACATAGTCTATTTACCATATCCAGTCACATACACCATGTACCCTGAACTGGTATATAAACTCTGACAATCGATGTTCAGTTTAACTCACTTTAGCTTAACTTAGAAGTTGTTTAGTTCAGAACAGTTTAGTGTTCAGCTCAGCTCAAAGCAGTTAATATTAAGTTAATTAAATGTTCTAAAATATTATGTGAATTAATCCCAATTTTATGTGTTAATGTATAGTAAAGTGTTAAAATATTAATTGTGTTTTATATTTGAGTCTCAACCAAAGTTAAGGTCTACAATAGTTAGTAGACAACTAAACTCTAAATTCTAAACAAGAAAGGAATATTTTTACTCGTATTCTTTCGTATGGTGTAACACTGAAGGTTATCTAATCTTGATACTATTAGACATCTTTTGGCCGTTACAATTATTTTGTTGCGGGAAGGTTGGCTGCAGTATTGGTATATTTTAAAATAACAGTAGTGAGTATAATAAAAGCATAAAAACTTACAAAAATAGTCCTACTCCGAAAGAAAGTATGTAATTGTTTTCATATTCTACAGCAAATAGCTTAAAAACAAAATATTTTGTTTCTGCTATTTGATGTTCACAGCAAATTTTCTGCTAAATAGCGTTTTGTTACGTAGTTATCTTTAGTTGTTTACATTGGTTTTAAGTTGCTGCTACGGTTCGCGGTGGGATACGCAGGCGTAGTCTTAGGGCCATGGCCCGTGTGCAAAACAATTCTTACGCTTGAGAAAGACTCAAGTACTGCTTTCGTCGAATACTTTTATGTAGAAATCACAGGTAAAATACTGGTTACTCGAGTATTTCCTTTAAGTACATTTAGTATCGTTCTTGCATACGGCTCTTACATTAGAAGTGAGCCAGTCCTTGTGTTAGAAATGAATTAGGGTCGTCAAAATTTGGTTGTGTACCTGTTTTGTGAAACTATAGGCTCCAAAATAATATTTTCGCCTTCGATCATAGGTATATAGGGATCAATAGGTGTGTCTCTTCAACGCTGATCCAACATGCTATTATTGTAAAACCATTAAGTGGGCATAGACTTTCTGCACGTGCGGAGTAGGACTTTTTTCCTTTGTTTGCAGTCTCTTGGTCCTGCAAATCTAACGCTATCTAAAGACGTAGCTGTGAATCTATTAAATTATAAAAACGGCTTTGAAACAGACCTAAAAAGACCTACGGCCCATTTGCAGATCCGTGTCCATTTTAGGGTTCTTATAATAATCATGGTACGATTGACATTTTAGTGAGATAGAATTCCTGCTGAGTATCCATACACCTGTATGACCGAAGGTTTCAGATCGCTGCAAGTATATATGGCCGCAAATCGCATCGGTTTAAGTACAAAATCGCGTCATTCAAAAAATTTTTAAAACGTTTCCTGGAGCTTGAAAAAACATTTGTCCAGAAAACAGCAGCAAGCCAAAGAACAGAACAACAACAACGAAAAGAAATTAAATTGCGTTTTTCCGATTAAACCATAAATAACGTGGAATTCTGTTTTGATCGCCGTCTGTAAAACTTTGGTTTCCAAAGTTACGAGATTTTGCGGGCACTGAAAACTTAAATCGACGATATAAAATTTTGGAGTTGACACAACCTACATTCCAAAGTAAGGGTCGTTTCAAACGGGGATGGGGGGTGTTTATTCTCCCAAAACGTTTTTGTCAGAGAGCAAATCGGCTAATTTTACAAAAAACGTGGCACAGTCGGCAAAATCGGAAATCGTCACTTTCACTCATAAAATGACGAAGAAACATTATTACCAGTGACAAATTTTCCAAATTGATACCGCCCTTCAACAACGGACGTCTTGGAACATCCCTGCCCAGAGTTGAAATACATTCTTTAACACACAACTAGACATATATACTATCTTCCAATTTTTTTTTGTTTATGACATCAACATTGAACTTGTAGAAGATGAAGCACAACAAGACTTGGTTCTAATTCACCCTCTACGAGTCTCCACACTCGTCGTGCGTAGAGCAATAAACTTGCAGTCTGAGTGTAATGCGAGGGTGCAGTATTGTTCGGAATGTAAAAGAGGAAATAAATTAATTTTTTGATGATTCAGCCTATCGAGTCAGCCAACATACCAAGTGAACCAGTATCAAAGGACAAAGTCTAGCTAAGGGAGCCGTAGGAGGCTACGCTCACCCATAAACCCCAAATATAAATTCAATAATAGGTGGTTATTGTTAATTTAAGAATTTGCTAAAGATTGAAGGGAAATACTATGAGTTCTACTTATTTTAATTCGAATGAAAAACGACTGGACCCTCAGCTCCTTTTCCAGATATTATCCTAATTTCATCGACGTCAAAGGACCTAATAGCTCTCGCATGATTATTATATCGATTTCCAGTCGATAGTCCAGTAGAAAAAGAAATTTTTTTCAGGAAAATTGTCATATTTTCTTCTTTTTTTTCATAAATTGTTAAGGATGGCCATCCTAAATAACATACTAAAATTCTCAATCCCTATCCCGCTTCCTTCAGTGGGAATGAAGGGAAATGTGCCCCTCAAATCAGTATTTTGCAGTTTTTCAGGCAATATCACCTTAAAAGGTAAAATCCAATTCAGTATCTAACTTATCTTCCCCCACATTTGGTTCTTTCATTTAGATGCATTCCCTCTTTTTATTCGAACCATTAACGGCCTTTGGTCCGGACATTGTCATTCTACTTTACCCTTCTGTTGAATCAATGTATTCCCATCTCCTAACTATCTTCTTTGAGAAGACTCTTTCATATTGAGAGAAACTTCAGTCACATATTTTTTGCTGGTGCAGTCCATACCCTTGAATCAATTAATAAATTATGCATACCTACATCTCATTAAACTCGACCTTTTAACCCATTTTCACTCCAAAAATTTCCTCTCATTTAACCCGCCAAACATTCACTTGACCCATAACCTCCACTCTCCACAATACTAACTCTAGATACTGCATTAAACAGTAATAAAATCTTGTATACCTGCTGAAGCTTAAAAAAAAAAATTATTGAAAAAAAAAACTAAAATCCCCAAAACTAAGGATAGATTTCTAAAGTTGGCAACCCTGTTCTACATATCGGCTCTGTGTAGTCGACAAATTCAAAAAATTGATGTTTCAAATGGAACAATTTGTTAAAATAATTTTTTTGGTTAACAATAAATGATCAGACACACAGAACATGTTACATTTTTAGAAGCAAATTTTTCATCAAAACTTATGGATGGAATCGAGTCTGGAAATATGGTACTTTTAGGTGTTCAGGCGGTACGGGGATTTGAACCCGTACCGGCCGAACACCTAAAACCCTCCTCGCTCACCACCACCAAAAGCCGACACCGTATACACTCGGCCACGATGCCAGGTGACGGTGATCGAGGGAGAATGGCAATCAGCCGTAGTAGTGTGGCAGTAGTCGCCACACCACTCCCCCCTAGTATAGCGGAGTGTGATACGACAACCAGTACGGAGGCGCCTTGCGGGTAGGAATGTACGCCGGCGCGTGGTGATGTCCCCCCTCATCACCGCACCGTGGCGCACACCCTACAGCGCCGTCACATACCGGCATCGGTGGTGTAACGTACCACCACGGCTATTGGTTTTGTACGTGTCCGAGAGATGGCGTGCATTACCATCCCGCGGATCACATCGGGGTCACCACTTTAGGTGTTCAGGCGGTACGGGGATTTGAACCCGTACTGGCCAAACACCTAAAACCCCCCTCGCTCACCGCCACCAAAAGCCAACACCGTATACACTCGGCCACGATGCCGGGTGATGGTGATCGAGGGAGAATGGCAATCAGCCGTAGTAGTGTGGCAGTAGTCGCCACAGTACTCTTTGAGAAAAAGCATTTTTTCTCGAGTTCTACCCTGAAAAATCGAATACTTAAAACTCTTTATAGAATTTATTAGAGAATTAGTTTCACATTTTTCTTAATTGAATAGCTTCACCATGATAAACATACAAGCCCGCCAAAATTAATTCGTTCATCAAAATTATTCACTAAATTATTTCACCAATGTTTTCCCTTATATTCGATGCACCTTCACAGACACACACACACACACACACACACACACAAAACATTTGCTACTTCCGCCGAAACAATGAATTCTACAATGTTACCTATATGCCAACAAAAATCCAGGGCTGCCACAATCCCAAGCACCGCGAAGTGACTTCTCAAGGCTTGCACTATATTATAATTAAACAAAAAATAGAAGCAACTTCAAAAAAAAAATAAAAATAAAAAACAACCCTTTTAAAATTTCTCTATACAGAAATATAGGAACTTGAATTACTGAAGGCTTGTACATCAGTTCCATCTAACTTTACGTCAAAACTTTCTAATTATCACCAGTTTCTATAATATTCCAGTCTTTCGATATTGCTGGAGAAATTTTAAAAGGGGTTTTTTTTCGTTCTTTTTAAAGTTGACACTATAATTTTTTGAAAACAATTTTTTCATTTAGCCTAATTTTTTTTCGTTTTATTGTAGTTCCAGTCGATCTTGCAGGAGAAATTTCAAAAAGCTTTTTTTTCTCTTTTTAGTGTATTTCTATTATTATTTTTATTATCTTTTCTTTTTCTTTTTTTATGTTGGTTCTATTTTTATACCGTTTGTGTAAGGTTATAGATTTGGCGTGTCTATCTCTGGAACTAACAAAATTTCATTTGTTCAGAACAAATGTCTTACTTTATAAATTTTATTGAAAGCAGGCTCAAGATATTCTTGACCATCCGGAAAATGTCCTAAGCTATTCATATTTGAAAATAAAAAAATTAGAAGGTGTTATTGAAGAAAATGACAATTTAAATATTGAAAATACTGTCATAATTTGGGCATTGTAATGATAATTTCGTATCATTCATAATATTTCTCTCTTATATATATATTTCACATATATATCAATCACCTAAAACAATTCTCATTATATTGATGTCATGTAAACAAGTCTTCACTTGCCTTTACTGACTCATTTATTCTACTTTCAATGTTTATAAACAAACATAAATACACTTTTCATAACAACTCTTTTCTATGAAACCATTCTGCAGATATTGCAAATACCCAAAATCACCATTTATGTCATTTCATTAAACTCCTATTGGACAATATCTAAACTAGTATTGTCATAACTCTCCAATCATATCACTACCATTTCCACTCTCCAAGAAATCGCCATATTCTCCTCCCAAAACTTCTAGTTATAAAAACTCATGTAACCATGTACATTTTATCATGTCTATCTCTCTCATCTTACATTTATGTTAAACTTATTATTCTTACGTAACTACAATTTCACTGTTTTATATTGTGTTTAATACAACCTTTTCATTTACGAGTATTTAAATTATGTTGTAACCAATATTCTCGTTACAGGCATATCCACCAATAAAAGCTACTTATTCAATTTAAAGCAGTCGTTTTGTTTTTTTCGTTTTTTTTTTGTTTTTTTTATAGAATTTACTATTATAAAAAAATGTTTATCAATGCTTTATCGGTGTACTTAGCCTACGTTAGTGTTAGCGCTAATTTTACTCTAAAATAAACAGTTTTTTGAAGATAGCTCAAAAACTACCTCATGATCGATTGTAAAAAAATAGTGTACCCCTCCACTTCTATCATTTGTAAAAAAAGTTTATCAAAATCAGTTCCCAGGGTAAAACGTTATGGCGGAACAAATATGAAACAAAATAAAAAACGTCATATATACGATCGCATTGATAACCTCCTCCTTTCATAAAGAAGTAGGTTAAAAAATTTCTAAAAGTTTCGCACTTTTTTTCGTATATCGATCAGAGCTTCTGTATAATAGCGAAAAACATGCTATACAGGTATTTCCTACTAAAAAATTCAAAATTTTTAATTCCCAATTTTTTAATTTCTTCTTTAAAAAATCGATCATTTTCTTTCTATAGTAGGTACATAGGCGTACCTCGCTATGGAAATGTACGACGTCCGTTGGCTGAATGGCCATAGGCACATTTTATGCGGCAACGAATGAATTGCACACGCACGTTCTCGAAAGTAGTAAGTAGTACAAATCAGAATAGTGTTTCCGGGTTAATTAAGGATATACGTTTTACGTTCAGTTTGTTCTGTAGGTATAGATAAACCTGTACAATGTTTTTTTTTTTTTTTTTTTTTTTGTTCTTTTTTTTAGAACTTGGGAAGTTTGATCGACGATGATCGACAGTTTCACCAGCAGCTTTGCATAATGTATAATATTTGTAACGTAGACTCGGAGAGAAACAGATAATTCGAGAGCAGGCGAGTAGATAGAGAAGAAGGTATATGGGATGAGAAAACTGCAGGGAATGTAGGTACAAAAAATCGTCGTCTTTATCGAATTTCGTGTTTCGCGTTGCGGCTAATTTGGCCTGAAGGGACGGAAATTTCTCTTTATCGATATATATATATATATATATATATATATATATAGGTATAAAGTATACGGGGCACCGATTAGAATTCTTTTTTTTTTACCGTTTTTCGTAATCGTCGCTTGCATTTCTGGCTACCGCTGGTGTTGCTGTTGCGGTCGAACTGAAATTAATTACTATTCGTCTAATATATGCGTGTTGTTTTGACGATGCAGCCAACCGGAAGAATTAGTGCGACTGTAGTCGTCGGTACAGCGTTAATTTTCCGGAGCTGCTGCTCTACATGCCATGTAACATGTTGAATAACTAGTTATTCGGAAAAAAGGAAATAAAAGACACGTACAAAGAGAAGACGTTTGCCGAGCGTAGAAACAGCCGTTGCGAACAATACGCGCCGGGTACATCCTACTTACATTACCTATGAGATATTTACAACGGTAACCCCGTTATATCGACGATTATAAATAAAATGTGAAGAATGATGTCGATTCGATGTCCTCTTCATTGTGTATACGGAGTACGTTTATTTTAAACGAATACGCGCACGCATACAGGGTGTCTCTGGTAGTAATGAGAATTTTAGTTCTTTTCACGGATTTGCTTCCACCACTTCAACTCTGTAAGTGGAAGTAGTTCTTGGAAGTATTTCATTAGTTCCTTTAGTTCCACCGGTTTTAAAAAATGAGATCCATCGGATGTCCTTGAGTAAATGTTAGAATGGAAGGGAAGAAACGTATGAATTATGAAAGGAAAGAAGTGTTGATACATAATATTGATTCATTGAAATAAAAGACGTAATCACGTAAAACTGTACAGATTATAAAATGAACCGAATGAAGGAATGAATGAATGAGACTGAAAAAAAAAAAAATGGAACTAGTTATTTTTGCCAAGTAGAATGACTCCGGAGTCATTCCTTTAGAAGAGTGGTTCATTGGAAGTACGTCAGGATGGAATGACACATCACTAGTCTCTGGTAGATTTCAAAGCATCGAGTGCGACGCATAAAAACCAACTCGCCGAAAATATTGTAGTATACTGCTCTCTTAACTGGAAAATCATTTGTATATATGTCACGTCGCTTCCCTGTCAAATGTTTCTCAGTCGGGACATTAATTTGTTTCTACCTCTCTCTCGCACTCTTTGTCTGTACACTCTCACATATAATCAGCCTTATAGCCTTTCATATTTTTACGCCCTTAAATTTGTGCATTCCCAGAAGTGGGTCTGCTTTTGTTTTAGGCTGCAGAATACTTCTCTACCAGTTTCTACCCTTCCAACAACTCCCAGATTTGTTACTTTGACTGCAGATGAAGAGCATAGATAGCTCCGTCGTAAGTGGGAAGGACCATATATTCTCTGTCATCTGGTGATGGGCAAAATTGTTCATTTGTGGAATCTGGTTTGCCTGCTGGTTTTTCAAAAAATCTGGTTTGTTGTCAATCTGCTCCCTGCTCTGAAACTGGTCCGATCGTATTTAAAATGAAATTCGTTGAACCAAAAATGAGTCTAATCCTAACCATACTGGATTGAGCAGTATCTGTCATTAATATTCATGCTATGAAGAAGTAGTATCCCTTATTCCCTTCGATACAATCTGAAAGTTATCAGAGAAATTAGGTGAGAATAGAGACATGCAAATAATATGACCTAAATCTAGAATTTCAGCAATATTTAGAGAACCACGTGTACGATTTTAGCCAAATTTTTGCCGCATATTTAGTAAACACAGTCTTGATATATATATGAAACATTTCAGCACAGCCTTACCTTCCATTGTCGAAATATCGCTGAAATTCTATGCAGATTGAGTAATTGAAATGATAAGGATTTAATCTTGTCGAGGAGTTGTCGGAATTTCAGCAATATTTCAAAAATCAAATGAGCGATTGAGCTGAAATTTTCACCGAATTTTAAGCTAACATACTACAACAACTCATAAAAATTTCAGCTCTTCAAAACGAACATTTCTCTCGTGATTCTTATCGTTATTTTTGATTATATAAGATGTTAATAGCAAATGATATGAACTGAACTCAATTTAGCTGCTGATAACAGAAACCAGCGTCAGAAAAAACTGAAAAAAATTTGTTTTGGTCTTTGGAGCATCGAAGCAAAAAGGACCGGGGAGCAGACTTTAACACACCGGAGCAGTTTAAGGAACCAGCTCTTGTAAAAAAACCTGGTGATTCAAACCAGACAGCTCCGGAGCAGCCCATCCCTACTTTCAATCCCTACTGTCATCTCTTCTGACTCCCCCCTCTTCTCAACAACAACACCATTACCACCGAAGAACATCCACTACCTATTTTTTATGTCGAGCTTTTTTTTCTTGCTGAGAAGAGTCCAGATTACCGCAGAACCCCTCTTATCTACGCCCATCTTACTGCTCACGTTATTCGAGGCAATTGTCGTCATATCCAGTACTTTGATAAACCATCCGGACCATCGATTTTAGGCCGAAATTAAGTCGATTAATAAGAAATTGACACAAAATCATTAAAAAGTGTTGAAGTTCGAGCAAATGACTGGAAAATGACCCTAAATCGATCTGAACTGACTTGATTTTTAGGTCGATTTTCGGTTTTCCGAAATTTTTGTTATTGTTTTTTAATTTTCCTCAAGTCGATTGTTTTGTTGTTTTAGCCTAAAAATTGACGTTTAAAAAAAATTGATTTTGTGTCATTTCGAATTAAAAAAATGACATCAAGTCGACCAATTCCAACTTGAGTTATGGTATGCCTGAAATTTAAGGTTATTGTTTACATCTGCCTATAAGTACATTATACCATTAAGCTTTTAATTAAAGGTTTCCTAGTGAGGTACTTCTTTACCTGAGGTGTAGCCTGCAGAGGTTTTTTGCCTGTACATTCAGTATATTTTTCTTCCTTTAGTTATCTAACTGGCACCAAATTTCAAGGGGTTTACGATAATGTCCCTCTCTTCCTCATTTAAGACTGATCGATTTTTGAATAAAAATTGACATTAAATCGCCAAGTTTATTGCGTTAAATTTACGTCTATTTTTGGTCAAGATATTTCCGATTTCATGTTGAGAAGTAAAATAAATTGACATCATTTTTGGGTGAAAAAATCATGAAAAATCGACACGAATGCTAATATTTAGTATCGATTGTAGGTCGATTAAGCCCTTCACTATCCACCTCTATTTGATTCATATTTTTTCCCTATAATGTTCGTGCCTGTAATCAATAAAACAAGAATTGCTAGATATAATCATTTTACAGGTCTAATGGTATCTATTTCTTTCAGCCTCAGTATGTTTTGTACATTTTTGAAAACATTCCTTGAACGACCACATTGTATCTTTATTTCTTCAACGCCATCCAGTTGATCATTCACAGCCTACAACCAAGTTTTGCTCATAATGGTTAGTCCAAAGTAAAAAAAGTGTTAAAAGTTTGATAAAGGTCAGAAAAACACCTTCGATGCCAGGTATCTTTAACACCAGGGAAATTTATTTGGTGGTCGACATTGTGTTGGAGCAAAACATACATTAAGTGGATACTTACTCGAGCAAGGCCTGTTAAGTCGTATGTACGGCGGTAATTTAACTTGAGGTGGTTCCATTTTTGGAGACTCAACAAATGCGTAGTATCCCTCGGGGGTATCATCCAATTCGTTATCGATGAAGGATACTGGTGTTTGGTAAGGGGAAGTCACGGACGTTGAGTACGGTAATCGTATCACTGTGAATAATCCGCAGTACAGTAAACTCAAGTCGAATACCTAAAAATATGTATCAAATATAATAATATTCTCATCGAACTCTGAAACAATATTAATTTTCTTGCTAGAAAATAAGAAAAATTTTGATTTTTTTCAGCCTATACGTCAGAATTGCCACATAAAAGAAACAATTTTTTTTTTTTTTTTTTTTGAAAAAATAATACTGCTGAGAAGTTAGGTTTGAAAATGCCTTTTTACAATATATGTACGAAATACTATATTTTCGAGGTGTGATGAAAGCGGCCATTTTCAGAACTCTTACTGTTTTCACTCCTTCATTTGTTTTTTTCTCACCTTAGTTTTTTTTCTCACGCCTAATTGATTCCCCAGTTTTCCCCAACTCTTTGAATTTTTTTTTTTCATTTAAATCAATTCTCTTCTGCTAGAACAGGGATTTCACGCAGGAACCCGCAGGTTCTATTGCCTATGGCTTAAATCCAGCATCCTGTACACTTTTTGCATAGTAGTATATTGTGTGTAACCTGGTCGGAGGGAGTAATTAACAACGTGTGCTATTGCCCTACTCATTAGAAATTGCTCACTTTCCTCTCTTCTCTCATGTTGCCTAAAAATAAAACTGGGAAAATGAGTGAAAAAATCAGAGAAATGAAGAAAAAAAAGTGAAAAAATGACAAAAAAGGAAATGGAAAAAAATTAAAATGAATATAGAAAATCACCCCTTTCCATAACCCCTCATTATCTTTGTTTCATGAAAACAGGTGAGCTACGAGGAGGGGATGATAAAGGGTTATGGACGGTGGGTCGATGGGAAACAAATATACATTGAATTTACTAATTATCTATATATAGTATGATAATTACGAGTTATGTTTCACATAATATAATACCACTAAGCATATTCACTGATGACTGGTTCTTTTCAAGATTCTCTAGAGGGTACGGGGGCGTTTGAAAAAAAAAATGCATTGTACCATTTTTGTGTGAAATTCTATGTTAAATAAATTTTTACTGAGATATTTTTATCACAAAATTGAAATTTAGATCGAAAAAATTTTTGAGGATAAACACCCTTACCCTAAAACAGCAAGAGGACTAGAGGGTGTAACTTTTAGGAACATATTCAGAAACGTTACCAGGGAAGTAAAACTTCCACATCACGTGACCTCACAATTACCCTACTTCATAAACACAGTCTGAACAGGTGATTTCATTTTATGTAATGATAATTCCATATCATTTCTTAACTTAATATTCTTTCTATATATCTCTTGTATTCTATAAATATTATCTCAACAAAACCATTTCACCTATAACTTTATCCCAATATACTGTCTTGATTACGTCATTGAAACTTGTCAAGACCTGTCTCTTGATGTCACCTTTTCTCACTAATACAATGTTTTCATATTATACACCATGATATCACTTATCCTTGAATATAAAACACAATTTTGCACTATTTCCAATTTCTCTTAAAATTATAACTACACCCACTTATCCATAAGTATGTTTCTTTATAGGTTTACTCTGAATTACATAGATTGTATTAACCAGTCACACTGTATATATCACATGACACCCCCGTAGAATTCTCTTAAATCCATACCCTTAGTTCTAAGCCTGATTGATTATCAATTCTTCTCTTGTACAATTCACTAAATCTTAATATTTTCATGTACATATAAAATATACGTCATATAAAAATTAATATATGCGTCCTGTATCTTTTTGTAACAATTATACCATTACATTTTAGTATTACAAATTATATGAATGCTACCTTGGGGAATTATTATCCTTGTCTCCTAAGTTGGGGAAAAAATTTCTCTTCCAAGTACAAAATTACCTTTCTGAACGCATCAAATAACACTTTTCCCTCTTCAGTAACGTTTTTGAATGCGTCCCAATATATTACTTTATGAGAATGTTGGTGAAATTTGTGTGCTAATTTTTCCCCCTCATTCTAATGCTCATTGGTAACTTTTCAAGTAACCATTATAGTATACCACCATCATTCGGTCACTTATATACACTGTTGCCTTTCGTGACTTGAAGAGTTTAATTAAAACCTACCACATTTTAATCTACAAGAAAAGTATTAAATTGTTATCAATCTGTTTACGAGTGCTTCAGTTTTTTTCTCAGTTTTCTCCAGCATCAGCACTCTCGAGAGTAGACCTAAATAGTTGTGTTCATTATGGAAAAAAGTATGAAACTTTTATCACTTTTTTACAATAAACTATTCTATGAATAAATTATGGAATTAATTTTCTGAAAAGGCTGCTCTATTAGTTAAGGTTTTTACGCGAAAAAAAACTTTAGTTATAAAAAAATGTGGAACTTTCTGTTCCAACTCGGTGAGGGGTTCTAATTGAAAATTCTCTTCCAAAGATATTATTATGTTTGCGTTTGTATTACATACTTCTTATCAAGGCAGTTCTTGTAATTATTTTATTTGGAGATAGAATTATAAATTTTTCATGGTTATGTCACTTCACGGAACTTCCAGAAAACTAAAACCTTTTAAAGGTGAGCTATAATCTCACTTTTTACATAGGTTTGGAGTAGCAGAGTGTTGGATTGGAGATTAATTAAAAGACGACTGCCTTTCATCCAGTCGGAGATAGGTAATGAATAACAGATTGATACGCAGTGAAGTACAG
The DNA here is from genome assembly GCA_011428145.1 of Ericerus pela. Lineage (NCBI taxonomy): Eukaryota > Metazoa > Arthropoda > Insecta > Hemiptera > Coccidae > Ericerus > Ericerus pela. The sequence goes on from WOFM01000275.1 coordinate 1,325,939, forward strand.
AGATCGAATCATGTGTGAGATGATGTCATGTGCGAGTAACAGAGAGTACCTAAATGTTTAACGAACAAATCAGTGTTACCGCTTGTGTGTACAAATGAAGTATAATGAAAGTGAAAGTGTAATTAATGTATGTTTGCAGGTGTGGGGTGAGAAGGAGTGCGATTCCCAACAATTTTAACCAAACGTGTCCAGAACTACCAATTTGAGTGCAACTTTTTTCCGCCATATCGAACATAGGTTGGGGTGAACTGAAGTTTTCACTTGTTTAACTGAACTTTTTTAAAAACGTAGAACTCAATTTCAGCCTTTTTTTGCCGTAAGGAACCTAGTTAATGTATGTTTTTTGGTATATAATTTAATTTCAGTCTCTTATCTTCTATTCAGGGTCTTCAGAATTTTATTCAGACTATGGTAAATACATCGAAAGACCCGAAGAAAAAAATTTTTTGCAAAACGTGCCCAAACATGCATGTATAGCGAATGTAAAGAAACAAATTTTTGGCCTTTGAAGTTAACCATAATTTTGCAATCTTTTACGCATCCAAATCCTGCGCATAAGTCTGTAAAGTATTTTACACACTTTTGCGCATCCCAATCATCCGCGACAGGGTGTAAAATATTCGAACATATAATCATTTTGATATTATTATTTAGTTATTTCGTGAAAAATTATTCGTCAAGTTGCCAACCTAATCAAACATATTTGAATTTTCAAAAAAAAAAAAAAGTCTCAAATGATTCCTTAGCCTCTCTGGGGTTTGTATTGATCAAAAGCGGATAGAATTTAAAAAATTTCCATATAATTTTCTAATTATCTTTAGTTATTTGACGACAAATAAATGAAAAAAAAACGCAAAACAATCGGAGATCATTAACAATTTGAAAATATACAAATAAAAAAACGTAAATTGAATGAAAAAAATTTTTTTTTTTAAATCCAGAAACTTTTTTTTTTTTATTTGATAATTCCTCAGCATCTGTTTAACGTATGTTAGAAATCTGTGATTAGTACTGCTAGAAAGAAGAAAAAATTTGCTTGAAACTACTTTCCTTATAATTTGTTAATTGTTCTTAGCTGTTTGAAAACAAACGAATAAAAAAACGAAAAATAATAAAAACTTGCTATTTTTGTGTTTTTTTAGCTATAATTTCCAAAATTTATTTCCTTTATTAGTTTTTTGTATTGGAAGTGGGAGTTGTTGCTATACTTTTTTTTTGTGCATTTCTTACAAAAAGTATATGGTGTGCGACAAGTGCTTGTGAATAGCCCACATTACGCACTAGTCACACAATATATACCATCGTTACATATTGAGTTTAGAAAAATTTCCCTATTTTCAGCCGATTTCGATACCAAAACAAACGTAATTCAATTAATTTATGAAAAAACTTCGAGGAATTGAGCGTTTTGAAAAATTGAGGAAGATGCAAGCATCCCATTGCTCCCCTACCTCCATCCACCGTAGTGATGACCAAACAAAGTCGTTCCCCTTGGCCATATAGTCTCAGTGTCCGAGTGAATTCCGACCACTCAACCTCAAAAGTACAAATCCGATTTCTTCAAATTCACACACTCATACATTTCGCAGCGGCACAATACTCGTCATTTTAATTTATCTTGAGCATCGTTTACACCGCAGCAGTCTACTAGAACTAGCACACAAAAAGAAAGGAAAAGAAAAAAAATTAAAAAAAAATAAATAAAAGGAAAAACATAAAGAGCCATACCCATTAACGTGTATACTCAAACCGACATCAGAGAAAACTTTCTTCGTAATTTAACCAAATTTAAACATCACAGTGAACTTGATGATAATGAATACGAGGAGGATGAAAAATACGCAGGAGAAGAAGAAGAAAAGGGAAAAAATTTCGGTATTCGTTGCATCACGACCTCATCGCTATTCATATTTTTGAGAGAAAAAAAAAAAAACATGTGTCTCATCGTTTTCGCTTGTTATGGAAGTACCACAAACCATTGTTTGTTTAAAATTCTATTGTTATTATTTGTAACCAAAAGAATGAGAGAGAGTGAGAGAGACTGATAGAGAGAAAGAGAGAGAGATAAAAAGAGTGAGAAAGAAAAAAGAGCCTATGAATATCTGTATACCTATATACTGTATATATATAAATATATATATATATATACGTGTATAATATAAAATAAATATACGTCTATATAAATTGGAAAAACCTAGGAAAAAAAAACTCCCACTTTCCTGAACTGCTGTGGCTGGCAATGGACACAGACAAGACGATATTAAAATGTAGGTTAACGCCTGCCTGCCCACAATTAGATGCGGTTTCTTTTCAATATCCGCCCGTTATTAGAAAAAATTAAGGTAAATTCGACGGCGAAGGGAAATGAAAACTGTTATCAATCGAATACTTTCTTCGTGGCTGGAGTCATTTGTGAAAAGAAGATAGAAAAAAACAAAAAAACAAAAAAAAAACAAAAAAAAATCAAAAAAGAGTATTGAGATGCAGTCAAACGAATTGATTAATACCTAGGAATAATTTATGCGTATCTGGTAAAATTAAGAAGAACATTAATTAGCAGCTAAACAAAAAAACAAAAAAATAATTAGGTGAAACAGAAGAATCAAAAAGTAAAAAAAAAATATTTAAGTATGTCTCATATTTCCGAGTCGAATTATTTGTATATTTGCAAAAATGTTAAAATGTTCTCAAAATTATGTTCTAACGGTAAAACGTAGATAGTGGGATAAGTAAGTTTCTTAAGTAGAATTGATGCTAGGTTTATCAGATTAACCAACTGTCAGAGTAAAGTTTATGGTTGTGGACCGTTACCTTGGAACAGGTCGAAGTAAACGTCAATCGTGTATTGTTTTAATCGAAATTATTATCTACCTTGGTAAATTTTCTATTTGAATATGATGCATGCTGGTATATGCTATGTTGTTGACATTTATTTTATCTCCAAATGTTTGTCTTTGGTTCGAAGTATATACCTATGGATTCATCCATTTTTTGCGTTAATAATAGAATTTTATATTTATTTAGTTTATTCGTATAGGAATTTATTTTAGTATACCTAAATTATTTATTTATTTTTTAGGTCACTTCTACTTGATATTGTTCGAAGTATTAGTCATCTGCCGCTTGTGTTGGGGCCAATTCCAAAACGAGATTTGACTTAGCACAAAAAAATGGCATCAAGAAAATAGAAATTTAGCGCATCAACGCACAGCTATAAAATCAAGTTTCCTACCATATATTCTCCAACTCTTCAAAGCATGAAATAAATGAAAATTATGCTCAACTTTTCAGAAAATTTTCATTCAACTTGATATTTACAACCCTTTGAGCATGGTTTTCAGCGAAAATCTGCTATTCAAAATTAGCTAAGAAGAATTCGCAGGCTTTCATGCTTACCCAAAACCATAAACATAATTATAAATGAAATACATAAATTTATGACTTTTCTCATGTACCAATATCAGTCCCATCAAATGCAGATTACGTTTTAATCCCCATTCGGAGAACTTTTTTCAACCTCCACGGCTGAACAGCTATATTGACTGATTTTCATGAAACCGATAGTGTTTATAGCCTTTCATTAGGCTCAGAACTATTTGTGTACCAAATTTCAGCTCTACTAGATAATAATTGCGCTTTAAACCCCATTAATGGAACTTAGTTTAGCCCCCATGACTGAACCGCTTGATTGATTTTAACCAAACTTGATACCAACTTTCATTATATTCAAAACTAACCATTCGCCAAATTTTAGTCATACAGAATGATAATTACGTGTTGAACCTCGTTGATAGAATTTATTTTGGCCCCCTATGGCTGGCTTAACCCTTTAACCAGTCTGAACCAAAAATAATCCTACGTACGCTATGATGGTCTCAGCCACAACTCACTTTTTGTTTTCAGTTCTGTGAAGTGTAAAAATTAAAAAAATTGATATCTCATGGAAAAAATTAAATAAATTTTTGTAATAAGAAGGGCATGACTGTAATATATTTAAATGGAACCAGGTGACTTACATTTTTCCATATAGTGTAGAGTCAAGAGAAATAACGAAAGAAAGATACGTGTGGAATACCTTGTCGTGAGAAGATATTCTCACCAGAAGGTAAATTCAACAGAATTTAAGCGTGTTCAGCCACTTCATACATAAGTATGGGTAAGCCAAAACCAAGACAAACACTGGCGATTTTAGAGCCAGTTTGGGAAGTTTATATACGGCTTATTTACATGCACACAAACACACGTATGTAAGGAAATACGTACGTTGGTGAGAGCGGCCCGGTTACATGATCCCCTACCGAGATAAGAGATGGTTGGCCAGTTCGTGTACAGATTGTGACATCATTCTATTGTGTCACAATTTGTACTCGTACATTACCTGCATGTATTTACAGGTAATTACGATCGAACGTTATTTGTGTATTTAACGTCCTGAAGACGAATACTTTGCCTGCCCTTTCGGGCGGCGACTGTCGTCGAGGGGTCTGAGCCCCTATCCCTCATACGGGTGAGTACCCACAATATGTTTATTGGAAAGAAACTTTGATATGTTGATAATGCAAAAATACATATTTTAAAGAAAATTCTGAAAAACATAGTGAAAAACTATCTCATGTGTTGCACGTACAGTATATCCCTAATGAAGTCGCCGCCACTAATTAAAATCGACATTTTTCTTTTTAAGGTACGTGTGTGAGGAACGGCTTCGTCCACCTGATTTGGAGTTGCTGGCACAAAAATACATTCCTTAAACTGAGTACATTTTGGAATTGACTCCTATATTATAATATGGGAATAGGATTGCCTTTCATCTCTTTAACGATGTAAAAATAAGAATTCCGAATACCATATTTTTTCTATAATTCACGAGAAAGGTTGTCGAGAACAGAAAACGTATTTATTAAAAAATTTTAATTGGCTTAAGGTGTAATTCAATAACTGTGCCTGAAGTTTGGAGAGAGGGCTTATCAGGAAACACCCTGAATAATGCAGGAAATATGTAGGTGCAAAATTGCCGATGAACTTCAACTGTCCCCCTGGGAAGCTGAGAGGGTGTCTGGGTAATGCGAATATTTATCCAAAATTTGAACTCAGTACCTCAGATATCACTCTGTAATCTGTATAAGTACGTATTTAGATAAGTGAGGAGTTAAAATTTGAGTGCCTTGTACACTTACGATTCACAAAGGGTAACAGTAGTTTTTTTAATTATATACCACACTTCGACCTACCTACGCTTTTAATACTGTTGCATTTTACATCAAAATTCTGTGTGTTTGATTGACTACTCCTATGATACTCACACCAAGTGTGGATTAGTTTAGATTGTATAGATTTATGGTAATTGTTAAATTTGATGGTGTTGAATGCAAACTTCACCAACCCAAACGTAAACGTTTCCGGAGCAGGTGTGAGTCAATCGTAGAACCGAAGAGGACCTATTTTGTTCCTCATGGTGAATATTAAGAATTTATTTTATATTATATATAACATAAATTATAACACAAATAAATAACTATTTTACAATAAAATTTCTTAATGTCGTGCGTTTAGTATGACTTTCTTAACTCTTCAACCGTTGCAAACGATTACACGTTTATGAAACGTTTCTTATTTCTCTTAAGCTGTACTGTTTGCTGTAACAGTTCGATGGTGATTTCCAGGAACAGGAGTGGGCTAGATCGAAAAAACATTACTTGGACCACGGATTTTTTTCAATTTTTAAAGAAGTGATTCGAGTACGGATCACGGATCACTCTCCAAAGAATGATTCGGATCACGGATCACGGATCACGGATCATCTGTGAAAAAAAAGAATCCGTTCAGATCATTGGCACGGATCCTGCTGATGATTTGAAAACAAAAGTTATTTCATCAATTCCGAAAAAACAAATTAATAATTTTCAAATACGTTCTTTATATTCCATGTTGTTTTTTTTTTTTTTTAATTTTTTGGAAAATCTGGAAAAAACGGATCCTGCGAAATGGATTTGAACAGATTTTCGAATCCTTGCTCAGAAAGTGATTCGAATCGCAAATCACGGATCCATCAAATAAAAATAATTCGAGTTTCGGATCTCGGATCAAAAAAAGGATCCGTGATCTGAATAGTTCGGATCCTGCCCACTCCTGCGAAGAGACGCCGTAATCTAATGGCACCGATACTATAGGGTTAGTCCGTATAGGGAGTCAATTCTAATGAAAAAATTCATAAAACTGAATAAGGTTGTTGTATCCTTACTTGTAGCCTATACCTACCTGCAACATACAAATTAGCCTTTCGTTTTGATCTAAAATATAGTCTATCCAGTCTATAGTTTTCACGCGTTCTTCTCATTTTCTCAAGTTCATCAAAACAGACGACTAGGAAACATATACCTAATAATTTCAGAAATACTTAGTCGCCTACCATTAATTCGAATTACAAATCGTTGAAAATTTTCGAGTTGAACCAAGTTTTTAGGTGCCTTAGGCAGGATTTTTAAAAGTTTGGAGAGTGGGGATTAGAAGGAGCTAGCTAAAAAAAGTTTATATGTACACTTTCTCGTTTACCAAAATTCTAGACAAAAAACTCTAACTCAGTAATGCTTCGCTAGAAAACCCAGTTTGCTCTACATTTATATCGATAGTTATCGATTTATCGATATTTCATTGTTTGTTTCAGTTTAAGAAATCACAAAAAACTTTTGACAGTTATCCGTAAATTTAACGAAAATATCTGTCTATCGATGTTTTATCGCTAAAAAATGCTTTTCAAGAGATTTTTTGTTTCCAGTTTTCTCTAGAGCTACTAAATCGATGAGCACCAAATTTCTTTCAGACCTGCTCACATAGGTACAACAGCTATCTTTCGTAAAAATTTCGAGTATATCTGTTCAGTAGTTTTCTCAAAACACTGAACAAAATATGTCGGGCGGTACATACATAATACATATACATATATATATATATATATATATATATATACATACATACATACATACATATATCCATACATAAAAAAATTAGGTCTAAATGAAAAAATGGTACTAATCGTTTTCTTTTCTCATGAAACGGATAATTTTCATCATCCCCACTCCTAACCATTTTGTGAGATCAATTTTAATTCCCCTTTTGCAAGTAAACTGGGCAAAAAGTGGGAAAACAAGAATAGTCAACTTTGAAACGAAACTAAATCGCGAGTGAAAAAGTACTCAGTCAGTGAGATGTAATAACGTTTCTTCATGAATTTCTTATTTCAACCAACGACATTATTAACAATTTTATTTCTTAATTTACATAATTACATCCATTCATCAAAAATTGGAGAAATGTCGTGAAAAATTTTATGCCGCGGAGAAAATTATGAATACTGATCAATTTTCACCGCAAGAACTGATCTATGCAATCGTAAATGATTGAAATACATCAATTTCTGCGTAAAGTTCTCATTGGTTTATCTTGAAAATACATTTCATGTATCGCAAAATGCCTACTCGTTTTCCTTAAAAGTATATAGAATTTAAAAACTTCGGAACCGTAGAAAAGACATTGGAAAAGTTTTTGTTTTGATACGGTTAGACTGAGTCATGTTGTAAAAAATTAATTTATATTGATTCATTTTTTTTTTTTTTTCAATTTACCAGGGGAATTTACAACATTCGACTTAGAAAGACATTCTCAGACCCTAGAAGATAACATATAGACTATATGATTATTCATGTGTAAGCTACATCTTTAGGAGTAACGAATAATGGAGTGTGGCCAAATTTACGCTATCTGCATAATTATTTCATATATTAATTCTACTTTTTGAATTTTATGAAAATATGGCTCAGAGAATGCAGTCCAGGAATACATTTTCCTATTTTTTGATACTATTTTTTTGTTCGTAATTTTTAGTCAGAATAATATTTTTGATGAGGAAAAATTAAAATATACTGGGATGCATAAACCAACTCGCTGACCTATACAGTAGGTATAAGTAGTTCTGGTTAAAGAAAAAAAAATTGTCCAAAAAGTCGCCTTGTTAAAAAATTAAGTATAGCAAGAGTAGCAAGATGACGAAAAAAATGATTCGGATCATGAATACTTTTCAATTTTTAAAGAAGTGATTCGAGTCCGGATCAGGAATCACTCTCCACAGAATGATTCGAATCCTGTCACCGATCATTTATGAAAAAAAGGATCTGTTCAGATTATTTGTACGGATCCTGTGGAGGATTTAAAAAAAAAAAATTGTTTCATCAGTTTCGAAAAAATAAATGAATAATTTTCAAATATATTTTTTATTTTCCATGTATTTTTGTATCTTTTTAGAAAATCTGAAAAAACGGATCCTGAAAAATGAGTCCGAACAGATACTCGGATCTTTTCTCAGAAAGTGATTCGAATCACGGTTTACGGATCTTTCAAATAAAATAATGATCCGACCCTTTTTTTTTTCATTCATTTTTCATTAAAGGTGCAAAGGCCAAACCTCTTGCAGTTTTGAATCAAAACAGCTTGTTGGGAAAATATAGCTAATAAGGGGTCAAATCCCATCTAATTAAATATTTATCATAGTCTATTGTAATTTGCCATAAATTTTGATGCGGATTGGCTGTATGGTACTTCTAGTAATACCATTTTCATTTTTATTTTGGCTGTAAAATGCCTAATTTTGGACGAATAAGAATGTAATTCGGAATAACTATTTATTATGTTCTGTTAATAACTTTTTAGTGACTAATTTGATAATTTTCTATAACTTACTTTTCCCAACATAGCTGTTGCTGCGTTAGAGTTTGTTTGTTTTCATTTTTTGCTATTTCATATTACAATCTTTGGAGAAGTGAGACCAGTAAATTATTAAGGTCAAAAATAAGGTTGAAATGGAATGAATAGATACAAAATCTTTTATGGTTGCAATATATTCAAGGTGGTCTCCTCAAATTCCTGCCTCATACTCTATGTTTTCATCTCGAAAAGGCTACACGGTGTGACTATTTTCAGTTTTTAAGTAGGTTTTCTTCAGAAAATCTACTTATTACGCTTAATGTGGCATTAGCCCCCAGGGTAAGGATTGGGTATGTTTTTCGTTTCATGACCTCAGGAAAATTTTGGCACCAATAACTCAAATATGTATATATATATATATATATATATTTATATATAGTCAATTTCTTATTCCCTCGGTACAGGTCACAATTTTTGTCCGATAATCACAAAATTTTGAACAAAAATTTTTACTGAGCCAAGGACCAGACCTACTGATTTTGGTGCGGATCGAACTGACGGTACTTCTGATACCAATATTTTTGTTTTTATTTTTGTCATAAAATGCGGAATTTTCAAACCGTATGTATGAAATTTGAAAAAAATATTTATTAAAATTTATTGTAGAATACTACCAATTTTGGTGCGGATCAACCTGACGGTACTTGCGGTAAAGCTTTTTTTCCCTCTTTTTTCTAATTCGCATGAACTTTTCTTTTTACAAAAATTAACCACATATAATCATGTTTTTTTTTTTTTTATTTCATAACTTTATTATATTTGATTGGTTTTATTTCAAATTATATGATGATATACCATACTTTACTATCTTAATTTATTTTTCATTTTAAATTTCACATTATCTAATATTTTATCAGCAGCTAACACATTTCTTACAATCATAACATTCCATTAACGCGTATAAACCTACAGACAATTAATGTGACTATCAAAATTCATAATTCTTTCTCTCGAAACCTACTTTTTCTAGTGAGACTTGCTGCGCTAGGGTTTTTTAAAATTTTCCTCGGTAGATAAACACTGTACAATGGGAGTTCTTGCGGACTCAGTTAATGTATATGAAATATAAAACGAAAACAGTTTACACACCTACATATTTTTTTCATGATTACTATCATAAGAGCTGAGATACAGGGTGGTAAAAAAGGTTATTACTTTCAAATTTATAGTAATCTGCATTATTTTCTCGTTGGGAAGCTGAAAATGAATAAGTATAGATGTAAAGATTGGCAAACAAATTAGTAGATATTCTGATATTTTTCATCTGTAGGTACGCAACCTATATTACGTCGTAGCCAGATGGTGTAATTGGTCTTTTCATGAAGTGCCCAATCATTTCATAAAGTGTGGCCCAATAGTGTAATGCGGATTATATTTTACACTGTACGACCAGAATTTTTAGACATTTCATGAAGTGCATTTACTTGTTGGTCAGATCCTGTAATTTGCGTCTTTACACTATTCAACCAACTCGATTTGATCATTTTTAATAAAGTGCATTGCTGTGTGGCCATGTACTGTAACTGATGCAAATTGGCCTACTATGGGTTATTTCTTGCTAGCCGATGTTGTTATCAGTTCCAGTTGAACATGTTCCTTTCAACTTTACATTTGTGATGATATACTTAGACGTACCTATCTATTTTTATTCATGTTACTTTTTAAATTAACATGGTTTATATCCAGGAATACTGCAGAGAATGTTCACGAAATTTTCATTCCAACTGTCGAGCAGAAGACAACTATCTATGTATTTTATGTCAGAGAAGTCACAAAATACAAATGAAGAGAATCATTACTCGTAAACGTACAAAACTGATGGCTGAAAAAATGAAGAAATTTTCATACCTATCTGACTTGCTCGTAGGAAATATTGCCCGAGTTAAAAGTTGTTGATTCCAGTCCGGCTCATTTCTTCAGTTTGATTTGTAGCATTATTGCCAAAAGAATGAGCTTTTCCAAATTGCTATAGTAGGGATGGTATATATATATGGAGTTGAAACGCTAATTCCGGCAAAATCGGAACTGCTTGCACTAAATGACGTGAATAAAAAGATATTTCTGTCAGTCTAGAAGCTGTTACCCAAAGTTTGGATGATCAAGAATTTTTGAACTTCCAATGTGAACCTAGTGGATGTTTTATCTCGTAATTCAAATTCAAATTTCTTGAAAGTTTTTTACTATAATTTTATTTCTGATCATTAATTATTGTGTAATACCTACTTACTACGTTTATTACAAAGTTCTATTTTCATTATGTTCAATTATTTTTTCGCATTTAAAAGAATTATTGCTGTATCTGATCAAGAACCGAATACATCTCATAAAATGACAAAATTGACTTGGCCAGAAACGCAATTCATGAAATGGCCAAACATTTTGGTCATATAGTGTGAAACATTCTGCCTTACGCTATATCTATAGCCGGACTTCATGAAAATACCAATTTATTACAACATCAGACTGCGACATTTACATCTTATTCCAGATGTGTATATACATGGTGTCTCAAATAATAGACATAAAACCCATCAAAGGATCATGCGAATATTATAATTTTTTTCTTTGTTTTTCTGGTATCTCACTTTTAAGGAGGTATCTACTTATTACGCTTGGTGCGGTATTAGCCCCAGGGTTGAGGTGAGTACTTTTTCGTTTCATGATGTCAGGAAAATTAAGTAAAATTCATATATATATATATAGATAGACATAGATAGATATAAGACAATTTCTTGTTCCCCATGTATGTATAAGAATGGAATACGATGTATATACGGGTGCCTGTAGACTGCATACTGACAGAAATGGGCGTAGGCGTCAGGAGAGTTCATATAAATATTCCCCATAACAGCCCCCCCCCCCAAAAAAAAAAGTGTGGGTTTTAAATCCTTTCATTCGCCTGCAAGTTATTTTTTTCTTTTAAAAATTTTTTTTTTGAGAATTTAAGGGGTCTTTGGCCCTCTTTCCCACTGGCTACGCCCATACTGACGGAAGATATCAATATGCTAATTTTTTTTTACATAATTTTCAGCTTCCCTGTAATAAAACAAGGAAAATTATTATAATTTTGAACAAATACTCTTCTATAGCATCCTGTATCTCAGCCCCTTCTGGTAATTACGAAAAAAATTAATGTAATAACTTTTTTGTTTCAAATTTTATCAACATATGTTTTCATATTGAAATACTTACTGTTGTGGTAGATCGTTTAGCTGTCGAAGAAAATTGAAAAATCAAAAAAAGTCATAAGTTTCAGCGCCTCCTTGGTGGATGTACAGGTAATGGGAGTGACGAATTTCTATCACTCACTGAAGAACGCACTCCCAACATATTTCAGCCATAAAACCTTTTGTAACTATTAATTCCATCGCAAACCCTTATATTGCTGGGCTAAGAGGGAACAGCAGAAGAGGAACGTGTCTTGCGCGCATATTTGTGAACCTTTTTTAGAAAAATGCCGCAATCTGCGTGACCAATCCTATGCAGTCTGCAGGCTTAGGCGGCAGTCTGGAAATTTAGACTCTCACGTTGAACAAAAATAGAAATTAAAAATCATCCACTGATTCGAAATCGCTGCCAAACAATAGTACGATGCACGCAAATAACACACGTTCGGGACGGAGTAAAACATAAGCCATTTTACTACATTATGAAGTGTTTCTGAGAAAAAAGAATCTAAATCAAAGAATACGCACGTAGTACTACAAGGTATGCTATCTTAACACCGCGCTTTTGTAATTAAGGTAGAATAGGCTTGATGAATTAGGGGGGGGGAGGAGGAAAGGAAAAACTGACGTCGATGATACGTAAATTTGCGATCGTACGAATACGCTTAAAAGTGCAAACCGAAGAGAATGTATTGTTCGGAAGCATGGACGTTCGATATTAAATTTCGACATGCTTTTCAGGTATATTAAAATCGAATTACGGTAATGTTTGCCTACGAATGCGTTAAACGAGTTTACTTTTGGAATAGGTAAAATATTAGGCAGGTAGGTAAGTACGTTTAGTTAGGTACTCCGAATCTGTCCAATTTTCAGACGATTCAAGCATACCTATTGTCTATAATATGTGTAGGCCTAAATAATGCGTATTGTCGGCATAATAGCGATAATCTTACAAAATTTTATTTTCATCGACGATATGGAACGAGCTGTGGAAATCGAAAAGATATGCCGACATTTTTACTTTTAGCGAAGAATATTACGAATAAATCCGATGAATAAAATTGGTTTACCCATTCATAAGTTAAACGTAGAAAGTTTTTTTTTTTTTTTTTTTTTACCAACGTTTATACGTGCTAATGGTAGACTTATACAATCAGCTTTATTCTATTGTGAAATCGACTACAAAATTGTAATTACAAACTCGCAACGAAGTAAAGATTCTAAGCAGATATATACACACACACACACACACACACGCATACACACACACACACACACACACACACCTAGGTACAGGACTCGAACAACCTGACCATTATTAATGCAGTCAATGCAGGCCCGCATGAAGAAAATCAAAATCTCTTAAAATTAGGTTGCCTTTATCAATTTTTATTTTTATTTTATTAAAGCTACCGAAAATAGAAATTATATTTAGGTATACTTACCTACTAAAATGAATAGCAGTTTCTAAAATCGAAGTCACGACTTTACCTGTACCACTTACTAAAACAATTCTCATCTACTTCAGTTTTTCACCCTTTAAAGAATCACGGGGCCAAACAAATCGATCCACTTCCTGGTAAAATTACCAAAACTGACTGAAAAGAAATATGCCCACTTGGAAATAGGAGCGATATGAATATCCGAAAAATGATTTTCTTTTTATTTGTCTCTTTCAAATTTTGCAACATTTATGAATAAAAACTTATTTACGGTCCTATTTAGATACACTACCAGGTACTGCATTGTCATTGGTTAAGGTGTAAGATTGGACTCACACATTCAATGCAACGTCAAAAATACCGCAGCTGGCCCAGTGAATGAGCCAACATGTCAATATCTCCTTACCCCTTCCTCTTTTTCTACGTGTACCTTATATAGCCTCGTCTACGTTTCTCTCTGTTCCTTTATCTCTGTCTTTCTCTATCTCCCTAAAAGGAAAACAATAATACAATGATGTTCAGGTGTAGGAGGTTATCAGAATATTGTGATTCTCTGGAATTTCAGAAGTCAATTTTCGTTCTCCAAAATATAAATTATCTACCCAAATTCGAGATCTAGATGTGAGATGTTACTATACTTATGTTAAATTTATTGTTTTTTTCACTCAATTTTCAACTATTTTCATTTGAAATTATGCAACTTTGTTGAAAAAGTGCCCCTATATGTGCAAGATGTGTGAATAGGGATTTTAATTTTGGTAAAAATATATTTTATTATGTTTTTTATTTTTTTTTTTTTTTTTTAAAGAACCTTCTTAACAATTCTTTATCTCAACCACTATGATAGATATAAAATTAGGGTGGAGATGGAGGATTTTCATCACTTATTCATAAAACCATCCCATCATTTGGCAATATATTACCTACTACATAAGTATGAACTGCCAAAACTGATAAGAAAGAGTAGAAAACACCTTAAGTGTGGAAAAAGGAATGACTAGGGTGCAAAGGGCACATGAAATAATTTAATTGCTTCGTTGCTAACGGATGAGTAAGAAGGATCAATGAGAACGGAGGATTTTCTTGACATTCCAACTTTCACTCCACTGTCACAGCTGATGATATCTTCACTTTTGTTGCCCTATCTCTTAGTTATTTGAGCAGACGCACATAGTAATATATAGAAGATACATTCAGACAAAGAGTATATTTTTATTTGGGTCATCATAAGTTATCATAGGTATTTTACAGTCATATTCTACGTAGAGATGTTTAAAATTAGGATTTTGAAAGTTCCACGGCGGCTCCTTGCTATAGGGCAAGTGCTGTCACTCCGGAGATCCATGTACAAATCTTTACTTGAACACAAATTTTTTTATAATTTTATTTTTTCAGTATTATTTTATTTTTATTTTGAGTCTTGATAGTAAATTAGCCAATATCCATATAACATTGAAAAAAAAAAAATAAGTTAAAAAAGGTGGAAGTCTTAATATTCTTGTCTAGTAGGTATACTTTTTCTAATATTCTGTTAATCTGTCACAGTCACTTGTGTAATATTTAAATACATAGGGTATTCCTATTACCCACACACCATAGGACATTAAAAAAACAACCTTTCTACAAATTTCACAATAATATTGTTGGTCTAGTTCTCAGAATGAGGTTACATACATACATACATACATAATCATACATACATACATACATATATCACATACGTTATACATAATACATACATACATACATAATACATACATACATACGTAACTACATACATACATACATACATAATACAAAAATTATTGCTCGTATTATAGTATAGGATGATATACACAAAGGGCTTTCTCTGCACATATACATATATGATTTTGGTCGTCTAAGATTTATAACTTGAGCAGGTGGAGAAGGGGTGTAAACCCTGCTCCAAAGCTAGTATATGAATAAAATAACAAAGTACGCAATTAAGGAATCAAAATAATCTTATTATTAAATAAAATGAAAATTTTCAAATAAATCTTTCAAAATGACTATTAGTCGCCATGACACAGTACCCTATAGGCATCTTTATCATGGCCACCAATGTTCCCTGAAATCAGTCCGTTGGACTGTTACTTGTAAGGTCGCATGTCAACTGTGATTTACAAATAAGAATCATTGCTTGGCCAAAATTACTTATACTCAATTAAAGCATATTCAAGCTAAATTTAGGTACCGATTTCCTAGGGTACTATGCCATGGCTAATGGTGGTCATTTTAAACAATTTATTTGAAAATGTCTATTTTATTTATTAATTACATAATCTTGATTCCTTAACTGTGTGTTTTGTTATTTTATTCATATACCTATTTTACTTCTGAATTTTGGTACAACATAAATGTGTCTAATAGCAAAATACAAATTCACCTATAGGTACCAAAATATCATGTACTTGTTTACCTATCAAGTCGACAAGAAATATCAGTTCCAACGGACTGGACTCATATAAAATCGTCTAATTTTTACGTTTTACAAACCGGTTGGCACATTCATTTCCGGTGTGTAAACATGTCTACTTATCTCAATCGTGCATCACAAATTTTCAGAACGATTACGAAATGCACGCATGTGTCACCAGCACACATTTTTTTTATAAAAAAAAAAAGGCCCAAAGAAACGACGCGAATCGTAGGTTTTTTTGGTTTCTACCAAACAAAGTAAATTGTTGCCTAAAAAAACGCAACCTAATGATTTAACAAACGAACCAGAAAAATATGAAAAAATGCAAAAAAAAGAACAAAACAAAAACGAAAGCATAAAATAATTGCAGAATATCTCATCGTTTTTTAGACAAAATAAATTAACCACTAAATCAATTGCTGATGGTAATTAACTGAAACTACCAGAATCTATTTTCGTCTACTCTTTCGCTACTCCACTTTAGGTATATTATTTTGTTTCTGTAGGCCAATATTGATGTAGCCGTAGTTTTTGTTTTGGCTCTCACTTTTGTCTCCACCCCCTCTCCGGCCATAGCCTAACTTCAATGAATTTTCCCGAATAATTATGTTTATTTACTTATTTTCAATTTCGAACTAACGATGGTTAATAGTATCATATTTAAGCTAGAAGTATAGCATTATTAACTTATTCTGATATCTGACGTATATTTTAACCGAATTTCCACCCAACCGTAATATGAAGAAAATTATGACTTCAAATTGAAGAGCTGCTAAATCAAAAACAACAATTTTTCAGAAATACAAAAACACAATCCTGCATTTTGTCATCATTTAACAAACAGTATTTGATATACATATTTTTTTTGTAATATAGGTAGTTCGATAGTTGGAACCGCCTATTTGATATAAAAAAAAAAAAAACTCACTCCAGAAGCGAAGTGAAAACAAAAGGAGTGAGGAGTCTCAAGGTCCTATCATTTTTCCTTAAATAAAATATTTAAGTAAAATATTATTCATTGTTTTTGTTGAAAGTATGTATTTTCAAATGTTTCTTATTTAGGCTTTATCAGATTTTTGGAGTTTAGCCCCCTTCTTTCACATTTGAGTCACCATTGACCTTGCTGAAGATTTCTAAAAACTTTTATTAGATACAAATATCAAATTTTCGTGTTGTGAAAGTATTTTCAACATGAAACAATCAACGTGTGACTAAGTTTAGTTTTTTTCAATTTTCCTTGATAACTGTAAGCGATCTACAATAAACAAATTTCAGGGTCAAAGAAGATTCTACCCATTTTTTCACAACCACCGGCTGTGATACGAGGTTTTAAAGAAGGGTATTTTCTGTAAAATCATTGTAATCTGTAAGATTTTATTATTAAGAAACTGAAAATTAATATAGACGTAAAGTTAGCCAAAGAAATTAGAATCCCCCAAAAACAAATCCTGATGAGAAATAATAAAAACTGAGAAAGTAGCCAACCCACGCAAAAATTAATCAACCAATGCGAGAAATTTAAGTTACAAGTGTGCATGCGCAGAAGATAATTTTTTGACTTCGTATCAAAATTCGTTATTTTTTGTGTATTTTTGGGAAGGGTGTTGCAAAAAATAATTTTAAAATTTCCAGTTTTCACCCGATTTTTTTGATGGCTTATTTCCATTATTTGGGACACTATATATACGAGCCTGAATTATGACTGAGTTATGACGTACAGACTACATATACGGATAGAAAATATCAATACATATCACAGGTATGCAAATTTCTTTGGCCATCGCTACATCATACCATTTTTAACTTCACCATAAGAGAATAATACAATTTTGAGGGAAAAAAATAAACTTTTTACTAACCCGTATCTCAGCTCTTATGGTTACAAAAAAAATCAACAGAAACAAAAATCTTAAAATTCATGTATGTATATGAACTTTATAGGTAGTATACTTACTGGTGTACTTTTACCTACATTATATAGGTATCAGAGTACTTTCATTGTACATACCGGGTGAATCGTTTTGACACGCACCATACAAAAACCCCATTTGGTGCGTGCTAAAATGATTCACAATGTAAAACTGTATATGTGAGATAAATGTATTTGCACCAGAACAACCCTCATGAAGTCTTAATAATTTTGTGAAAGGATTTGGTCAGAAAAAATTCCGAAGCAGTTTGAGAATTACATACGAGTTGAGTTGAAATAATCTAATCCGTTCTTCCACATTTCTAATAAAATCTAATGTCTACTGCTAGCCTCTTCAACACCGGTTGAACATGCTGTATGTTTTTCACAGTCAACCAGTTCACATGACTTATGGTAAATACTCGAAAAAAGTACTCAATTATGTTAAAAGAAACAATTTTTTAAAAACAGAGGATACCTATCTTCTAGAAAAGCTGATCTTATGGTGTTCCTCATCCCCAATCAAATGTTTGAATTCAGTTTAGCAGTAATTTTTGATTGATGATTTGTTCAAACTGATATTTGGTTTTGCGCATTTCAATTTAAGATGTTTGGTTTTGAAACAATAAAAGTACGTTTTTTTTTCTGTGGTGCAAACACATTCATCTCGTCTGTACAGTTTTACATTGTGAATCATTTTAGCACGCACCAAATGGGGTTTTCATATGGTGCGTGTCAAAACGATTCACCCGGTATATATAAATCGAGTATTTATCAAAACTGAAAAAAACTAAACTTAGTCACACGTTATAGCCTCCGCCGCCCCCTCCCCTCTGGTTCAAACACAGGGTATCGGGGTAAATAATTTTTGTCAATTATTGAGCAGCCCCCTCGAATATATTTCAGTCGTAAAACCTTCTGTATACCTAACTATTACATTTACATATGTAATACCATTTCGATTCCATTTTTAACCTTATTTCGCTGGGCTAAAGAAAACGAATGTAAAACTTGACAATTTTAATACCCCGTTTGCAAGCAAACCGTATAATGAAGGTTGGAGCCAATTAATGCAATACAAATCAGAGTGTTTGTAATAGTTTCAATTTTCACGCATGTGAACAGCAAATTTATCCACATTTCTGTAGTTATATACTTTCGAAGAATCACGAACGTGAGCATTAAATGCCATGGTGTATAAATATTTTAAAAATAAAATAAAAATATTCTGCAATAAATTAATGTAAGTGGGTATTTATGAAAAATGTGACCATTCGGCACAACTTTCTGCGACAAAAATCGTCACAATTTCGTTACAAATGTTTTCTTCTACTGTTTCCACATTTGAAATACGAACTAAACGATAAAACGCACGGTATTAATATTATTATGAAATTTTCTCCAAAATTTCTTACCACAAAATATTTTCGTTTGAATATCATCTCTGCCTGTTGAATAAATTATATCGCATTCCAACCAATCTTAACCAATGGCCACAAATAATAAACATGCACGGACATGAAATGAATAGAAACAACAAAAAACAAAAAAAAAAAAAAACAACCGATAAAAAGCGGGAAAAAAAGAAGAAAACAGAAAACAAAACAGCACTACATAACTACAGTGCAACAACCTCGACTCGTTTCTAACACTGATACTAGTGACCTAGTGGTTGATGCTGGTGGTTAGCTTCGGCTTGTATATATTTCTTGTAGGTCATCCATTTCCTCAATCTCGATACCATCCCATTAACAGCTGCGTAAATTGCCTATCATTGTATCCAGTATACTGCAGCTAGTATATAGCTAAACTCTGGGCATTCCTCACCTCTTACTGCTCATTCATTCATTGGTTACTCCCCACCATAAAGTTGACTTCGCTGCAGGTTTAATTTCTACATTCTTAACCGACGACAACGTAATTCGATGGCAGTGTGTCAAGTTCAACGTTCACTAAGAATATGTTTCAGATATTAAAATATTGAATATAACCTAAGTATAGGTAGTCTAGAAATTAGACGTAGAATGATTAAAAGAATATTATATATCGTAGAAAACGATCTTTTGAAAGTTTTTTTTTCTTTCTTTTCTACTAAGAACCAGTGAAAAATTGACATTATGACAATTTTATTCCAGAAAAAGGAGTTAAAACGAACTCGAAAATAAAAAAATTGTCAATAGATTACGTTGTAATAAACCTATTCCAGAAAAACTGTAAAATTATCCGTTGAAAATTATGTGTTCTAGTTGGTTCAAATAGGTTTTTTAAATTAATACTTAAACGTTTTCTACGAAATTCTACGTAGGTATTTTTATTTTTGTTCGAGCATAAAGTAAAATTTTTATTTTCTTTCAGGCTAAATTTAAGCTGATCTATTTTTAGAAATCAGTATTCTATGAAACCATAATATGAAACATTTTACCCGTAACTTTTCAACGATTTTATATTTTAACACAATAAAACTCATCGTAAATCAAATTATTTTATTTTTTTTTTTAGTTTCTATGAAAATTTATTTATTAATCTTGGTGTCATGAAACGACCTGGGGGTGGAGGTTGGTACGTTTTTCGTTTCATAATAACTCAAGAAAAATCCATACATACATACAACCTAACTCGGAACCATACAGGGGTAAGGTAAATTTAATGACGAAATTTAATTTTTGAAATAAATATTAATATTTTAGTAGAGAAAAATTGCAAACACACTTTTGTCCGAGAACTTGATTATTTCATACGGGGTAAATGAAGAAATAATTTGATCATGGAATAAATCTTACCATCAGATTTCTGATAAGTTCAGAAATTTTTCAAGTAATTTTTGATTAAAAATTTTCTTGGTAATTTCTGGCAATCCTTCCCATTATTCGTTCCCGAAAATTCGGCCTAAGACACTATGTTTTCATTCTCTCTTACTCAAGTCAGGACAACTCTTCAAAAAATTATCACATTTTACAAAAAAAAATTTTTAAGAAAACAAAAAAATACAAAATGAAACGAAATAAAACATGTAAATGTGTTAGCAAATGATGTGTCTAAGAAAGTCGATTACAACTGCAGCCCATCCTAGCTGTATGAAAACAAAAAGTATTTATGAAATTTGAAGAAAATATTTATTATAATTTATTGTAATATACTGCCAATTTTGGTGTAGATCGACCAGACGTTACTTCCATAAAATCCATTTTTGTTTCGATTTTGAAAGAGGCAATGGTTTTAATCAGTGTAATTTTAAGTCAACAGGTATAAAATTTAAGACAATCATCTGTTATCATCTATTACCAACTTTAATTTTTGAAAATCTAAATGAAAATTTTACCTTATGCTCGAACAAAAATAAAAATACCTATGTAGAATTTCGTAGAAAACGTTTAAGTATTAATTTAAAAAACCTATTTGAACCAACCAGAACACATAATTTTCAACGGATAATTTTACAGTTTTTCTGGAATAGGTTTATTACAACGTAATCTATTGACAATTTTTTTATCTTCGAGTTCGTTTTAACTCCTTTTTCTGGAATAAAATTGTCATAATGTCAATTTTTTACTGGTTCTTAGCAGAAAAGAAAGAAAAAAAAAACTTTCAAAAGATCGTTTTCTACGATATATAATATTCTTTTAATCATTCTACGTCTAATCTGCTGCTGCGTTAGAGTTTTTTTCTCTTTCTTTTTTCTTGTGTTCATCAGGCGGGCATCATATTTAGGTTTTTGCATCTAAATAATAGTGTGCCTTCGGAAAATAATATTCAATAAACCTGTCCAATGTTTGTTTTGTACCCAACTACCTACCTATGTTTTTAGGAAGTTCGAATTAGCATGAAAAAAATATACGTGCTTCTACTTAAGTGTTTTATTGCTCAGAGTAATTATGTACGAATAAATAAAAAATTTTTTTTTGACAAAATTTCATTCTTTAAAAACTTTTTATTATATTATTTATTTTTAATGTACCCACTTGAAAAGTAGACATATTTGTGTGCCAAAATTTTTTTTATAGAAGTACTGAATAAAACAGTGTAAAACACGTAACAAAATACCTTCGTAGAAGAGATATTCTACGTTTTGTATATGCGTGTACATAAAATTGAATAGCACTTTTTAGTAGGAGTAATTTTCAAATGTCAAGAATGAACTGCCGAATTCGGCTGAATCATTTAAAAGGTAGCTGTATCAATTTTAAAAAGCATTTCGATGGGACGCGTAAAAAATGTTTGGTCAATATGTGGCCTATCTTCTATGCTGAAAGAGTCCTAAAAATTTGAAGTTTCAACAATCTTTCCAAGAAAACAATTGGTAGGTACAATTCTCATGTAATAAGCTTACACACTTACAGACCATAATTTTATTATGACTTGCCGTAACGTTTTTTACTTTTTTTTAAGTATGGTAGTATACTTACTACCAGTCTACCACTACCAACCACCAAAGTTTGGCAATGGATTCCCAGGACTACCTGCGTAGAAGCTCAAGATGAGACTAATTTGGTTCTTAAATCATTCTATTTTTCTCATAGGTAACACAAATGAAGAGTACATTAGGCCTAGAAATGCATCATAGCCTGCCGGTTTTTGAATGTTAAGCTACGTTACTTCTACAATTAAAAATTAGGGCCATTAAAAAAATCTAAATATTAATCTATTGCAACGAACTGAATTTATTTCGTCGGAAAAAAAATTGTCTTGCAAGATATTTCTGAAATGTTATACGCTCTTCTCATATTCTTTCCGAGTTTCCGTTGAACTTTTATTTCTAAAACCTTTCTACTCTGAAAATCTTTATTACTAATTACAGTTCACTGGGTGGTGATTAACGAAATTATTCAGAATTTTATTTGCTATGAAAATATAAACCTAATTTGTTCAACAAATTCTCTACCTCTCCTCTCTTCTTTCGTATAAAAATTGGTCTATTATATTTTTTTGATACATTCCGCAGGGATAGAGGCTTTTGAATCACTCCAATAGTAATTGAGATAATTCTCCAAAATTTAGCACTTTATTTTACTAATCCATTGCAGAATTGTTTGAGAAAAAAATTCATGTATACGGTGGTTCTTCTTTTTAAACTGTTCTAAAAAATCACTGAATAAAACTGTTCTCAAAATCTCAATTGGATGGTGGTGGAGCGCTAGTGCTTATGAAGTGCTCACTTCTGAAAGGAAGTTCATGGAGATTGTTTGCAAATTTTTACATGCTATTTCCCATAAGGAAAAATGGATGACATCTTCCTTCTGGAGTTATTTTTTACACAACTGTCAATTTCATAAAATACCAGTAACAATAATAAAATAAAATAATAGTCTAGTCATTAAAAATTATTTCACTTCTCACATCAAATATTTCTTTTCAAAAATGCCTGTATTGTACTTAAAAACAGTTTTCAAACATATACATGATCACTCAGCTCTTGTAACTTCTGCCACTAGAAATTTTTTAGATCATTTCTCAATATCCTCTCCATCACCTCTTTCACTATGTAAGAATTGAAAAAAAAAAAAGGAGAAAATTAAAAGTAGAACAATATAAGTTTGAGTCATTTGGATGTAAAGCCTCTGCTAAACTGCGCCAGCAACACGGTTGATTTTAAGATAATGAGCAGTTTTTTAACAAAGAAAAAATACAAAACAAAGTTACCTATCGAAAGAAATTACATATTCCTCAACTTGATTGAATTCTTATCATTAAAATCACACGATTTAAACATAATTTCAGCGATATCTCAAGAAATAAACATACAATTTAAACCAAAATTTCAGAAAATCTTCAGATGACCTATGTAGATGTCTCTTGTGAAAATTTCAGCTTTCTACCACCTACAGTTTTTGTGTTATTACTTTCGATTAACATTGATTTTTTATATACCTTTATGATAATTTCTTTCAAGTTATCAAAGACTTTGTTTAAAACTAATACTTGGTTGTATTTTTATGCATTATCAAGTTAGTATTAAAATATTGGAAATTTGAAAGTATTAAAATATTGGAAATTTGAAATATCAACAAGCACTATCATTTGTTCCATTTTTACATAGGTATCTGAACAGAATTTCAGCAATGTCGTGAAAATCATATGAACAATTGAGCTGAAATTGGCTGAGATATGAAGATATGTTAATTTCAGATTCTCTGAAAATTTTGCAACAATAATTGTATATTTGGTTCAGGAGATATGACAGGAATTCCCCAATTAGATTGAGTTTGCATCATCTGCATAATTACAGAATCCCAACTGAATTTCAGCAACAACCTGAGAACAAAACGTACGATTTTAGCCGAATTTTCATAGAATCTTCACTTAATAAACTTGATGTCTCCACAAAATTTCAACTCTCTACATAAACAGTTCTCTCATAATTGCTCTCCATAAAATTAATTGTATAGATGGAATGTAACTGTTTCATAGCATGAAATAGTAAATTAACAAATCCTTAATTCATCTAAACTTCTTCAAAAAAGATTATTATCATCATAAAATGAAAATGAAATACGGGCTAGCAACAAATGAACAAACATTTTCAAATGTTTTGACACTTGATAAGATTCAAATTTTTCAATGTATGGCCATACTGTGGGCATCTGTAAAGCTCACACTTCACAGTACCGTTTGTAGTGGAGGAGTTTACAAATAAGTTCGTTTAACGTCACAAGGACGAATAAATATATCTGTTGTCACACACCTTAGCGCGCCTGATTGTAAGACAACTATTTAGCGTCACCTCAGCCCAGTGTTGCCAGATGCTGAAAGTAGAATTACCATATATAAGTCTCCAAAGAGCCTTATTTTGCTCCAGAGAGCCGTATTTTTTGTTTTCCCCTGTAAAAGTGTAAAACTAACTTATCAATGACCTTTTTTTTTTTTTTTTTGGTTCTTTTCTATTAAATAAATTTTTTTTCCACAAATTCAGTATTATATCGGTTATATCGATCTAAACTAGCCAATAAATTGATGCGAAATAAAAAATGATAATAGCATTCACGTCTTCACGATTAAATATTTCGATACTTGCAAAAAATGAAATAAAATGATGAAAATTTGTTTGAAATTTTCAAAATAGATTTACAAAAATGGTGAAACTGGTAAAAGCCGTATTTTTAAAATGAAGCAGTACGTGGAAGCTTAACAGCCGTATATTTTGAGTACGGCTCAACCTCGGGCCGTACAGCCATATTATACCTAAAATAGCTGTACATTTACGGCCAAAGCTGTACATCTGGCAACACTGCCTTAGCCCAGTATCTCCAGTCATGTCGAGTCCTCTGCACATCACTAGTGCGCACAGGACTCGTGGGCGTAGCCATGACACTGGGGGCGGTGTTCCTGGGTGGCCATCGATGGCCACCTCCGAAGATTCCCCTGAAATCTAGAATAAAGATTAGACATACAAGTTGATGTATAAAATGTTATTTTATTATAAAAAATAAAAATAACAAATACTATATAAAAACATGAAAAAATAGTTATTTACAGAAACTTCAAATAAAAATAGGAACTAAAATTTTTATTTCTTCTTCTGACGTTACGGCGTAACGGGATTTGACAAAAAATGAGACTTTCAACGAAAGTTCGTTTCGACCGCCAGACGCTGCAGTTGAGAGGATGGAACGAGTTATTGGCCGTATATCACAGATTCTGTAAGGGAATATTTTGGAATTAGCGAGTCGTGTAAACATCAATGATGCTAGGTTAAGTAGTGCACTCTGCCACCTATTACCCGTAACCTTTTATAAAGCACATGACAGTAATAGTGGGTGCCAAAAAATCGTAGTTATACTGTTTTTAGGAGTATAATTTACAATTATGGCATACCCTAAAGTCAGTAATTTGGCTTGTCAGACCAGTCTATTTTTGTCATAATCAGGGAGGATCTATCAGAGGTACGATACTACGTATCGAGTTTTTCGACATTTCTGTCGTCTAACTCCAACGGAGCCAAGAACTTCAGAGGTCTTGTAGATGTTTGCTAGCTTGAGAATTCTATTTTTGTGTGACGGACTTGGCCGTCACGGGATTTCTATAAATTAATGATTTTTGCAAGTATGTAAACGCCCAGTTTGGATGTGTAGTCCAAAACGTGTACTATGTCGTTTACTTTCGGTACAAATGGTACCGTATGCCCTGGATTGGAGAGCACAGTTGGTGGTCTATCTCTTTGGTATAAGAGATATTGTCTCTTCCAAGTTAACCAAAGTTTTGTCAGGTAATCTTGGTCGAGTTTCCAAATGTCCATAAGCTGTTTTGCTGTAGGAGTTGGATCTTTATTCGATTCATTAATCGGATTGCTTAGGTGACCTAAGTTGGCCCACATGAAATGTGCGGGTGTTAGAGTCAACTGATCTAGCTCATCTGGAGATGGGTATAGTAGTCTTCTGTTGACCATTGTTTGTATATCTTTCAAGCTCGCTTAAAAGGTATGTTTGTAAATTGAGTGGTGACCGTGGACTTTATAAAACACCTATTTTATAACGCCGATCAGTCGTTCATAAACTCCACCATACCATGGTGCTTTAGCCTGGATGAAGTGCCACCTAATGCCTCTTTTACCTAAGCTAGGTTTGATTTTTTGTTCTTCAGTGAATGTTTTCCAGTACTCTGGTAAGTATGTTGCAATTAACTGGAATTGCGCTGCGTTATCGGATAGGATAACTTTGGGTGTGCCTTTGTCAGCGAAAAATGTTAGGAACGCTGTCCAGATGTCCTCAGTTGTCAAGTTTGACACTGAGAGTAGGTGCACCGCTCGGGTGGAAATGCATGTGAATATCAACACCCAGTTTTTGATTGGTGGTGTAGTTGGTGTTGCCAAATTTGCTTTCGATTTTGGCAGGTATTTGTCAAATACCATAAATGGGCCAAAGATGTCCACACCTGTATAGGTGAATGGATTTACGAAAGGTACCAGACGAAAGTCTGGTAGTGCTGAAAAAGTTGGTTGTTTAAACGGTCTTGTTTCAGCTTTTTTGCATAGTGTGCACGATTTCTTTAGAATTTGAGGTAACACTTTTAGTGACTTTGGTACGAAATAGTGTCTTCTAAAGTCAGCTATTGTAAATTTCGTACCAGAGTGTACGTTTTTCAGATGTGTATGCATCAGAATTAATTTTGTTAAGTGAGACTTAGGATGCATCAGGATTGGTGATAGCATGTCTCTTGCGTACTCGATATCGGGTAGATAATTTACTGTACGTAATATCCCAGATGGATCAATCAGGATGTGGAATTTTTTGTACAAGACGTACGGAGGGTGATTTCATTTTTCTAATACTTCGAGTAGTTTTTCGAAGTATTTCTTTTGATCAGCTCTGATGAAGCAGAGTATAGTAAAATGAAAGGTGAAATCTAACGATGCATAAGGTGAAATTAATCTTTTCTTCTTTATTCGTTGTTTACTAAATTGTCGTACGGCTTCTATACATTGTAGGAATGTACGTACAGGTTTAGATAAAGTATTGAATTTTGTGATATCTATGTTGAACGGAGTGTTCAATGGTGGATGTATGAAACTTTCGAAAGGTATTTCATCTTTCGGAATATAGCATGATTTGGTGATGGTCAAATCAAGGGGCTGACTTTGTTTTGGTGGGTCAGCTATCCACTGTTGAGACAGAACCTCAGGTTCTGGTAGTGTGACTTCACATTGATCTGTGTTTGGACCAATGAAGAAGTGTGGGATGAATCTTTTTGCTGATTTCATCTGCCTTAAATATTTGGCAGGATGACGTTTGTCAAAAATTGATTCATCGTCAATGACACTGACTTTTTAGAAGTCGAGGATAATACTTCTTTCATTGTATGAAATACGGGTGTATCTATCTTGGTTGGTTCGTCTGCTACCCTTTAGATTATATTCAAATCGGTTTCTGGCCAAGATTTTTCATCTTGGGATAGCCAAGTTGGGGCAGACCACCAGAGTGATTCGGAAAGTTCGTAGATAGAGGAGCCACATGAGCTGATGTCAGCTGGGTTGTCCGTTGATAGGACATAACAATATTCCACGGGTTTTATACTTTTTATTTCATCGGCTCTATTTTTTACAAATTGTGGGTGGACTTTTCTTTCTAATAGCCATGTGAGAACACATTTGCTATCAGACCATAAGAATGTTGGTGCGTTCTGTAAACCAAGTGGTTTACATAAGGAACGGAGCCCACGTGCGCCTATGAGTGCTGCAATCAATTCGAGTTTAGGAATTGTGATCAATTGCATAGGTGTTATGCGTGATTTTCCTGTTACAAATCTTACTGCATGGCAATTTGATTTAGTGTTGCTAAATCTGATATATATATTGCCATGGAGTAAGCTACCTGTGAAGCGTCTACGAATAAGTGTAATTGAGAGGTATTTGGGTCATAAGTTCCTAGGTAGAATTGTCTAGGTATGCAGCAGTTGAGGCTGTTGCTGAGATCAGTAATTATCTCAGTAGCTGTTGGTTCGAGATTGTCTGGGATTTTTTGATCCCATTTCAATCCCTTGGACCAGAGTACTTTCATGAACGTTCTTGATGGAACAAATGCTGGTGCAAACCAACCTAAAGGGTCATAGAATGATGATAGTACTTTAAGGAAGGTGCGTTTTGTCCATGGAGATGTAAACAGTTTTGGTTTGGGCATGTAAAGTACATCATGGTCCATGTCCCAGTACAAGCCAAGCACTTTGATAATTGGGTTGCTTAATGCGTGTTCTGGGTTGAAATCTTTCTTTAACTGTTTGCAATTGGTGCCCCATTGGGCAAGTTCCATGGAAATATCGTTGAATAATTTATTTGATTTTATGTATAATTCTTTTGCTTCTTCGTACGTTGGTACAGAAACAATTAAATTATCTACGTAAAATCGTTCTGAAAACTTGTCATTGAACTTCATGTCAACCAATCGGAAGTGATGTAATAGCAATGCTGCAAGTAAGAATGGTGCCGTAATGATTCCGAAAGGAACACGGCAGAATCGAAATGTTATTAAATTATTATTGGTCATAGGATTGTTAGGATTTTTAATCCATAGGAAACGTGTGACATCTCTGTCATCTGGGTGCAATCTAATTTGATGAAACGCTTTTTTGATATCAGTGATTATTGCGTAAGGGTTCTTACAAAAACTTACAAGCATTGCTATTAGATCAGCTAATCTTACTTTTCCTTTATGCATACAGTCATTTAAGGACAAGTTTAATTTTTTGGTTTTGGCTGAAACATCAAAAACTACTCTGAGCGGAGTGCTTTTTGTTGGATCGTAGACACTCTTGTGTGGTAGGTAGTGTACCACTTCTGCGGGTCTATCGTTCTCGATAGGTTCAATCATTTCTAATTCGATTAGGGAAATAAAATATTGATCGTAACTTACAAAAAATTCTCGATTTTTCTGCAATTTAGGTAATTGTCTTTCTAATTGTTTGAATGCTAGTTGCCTGTTGTTGACTATGGGTGGGGGACTATACTTGTATAGCCACCTGATTTGGTATCTGTTATTCACTAATTTTATATTTTTATAAAATAAGTGCAATGCTTCAGTTTCGGCATCGTCCTCAACTAAATTCTTGGTTTTGATACCTAATGTATCCAATTTCCAGAAGTTTTCTATACTTTCTGGGAATATAAAGAATGATGGTTCGAATGCGTCACATTTGGTTGGTTTTCCTAAGAATCCTCCTAACATCTTTCCAAAATCAGTTTCGATTAGGGTTAGGGTTGGTGACAAATGTTTAATGTGTTTTATAAATTACCACATATAATTATTACCAACTAATAAATGTATCGTATATTCTCGGTCCAAGCCTGAGAAGTCTATATTTGAATATCGTGGGTAATGGTTTTTAAATTCATCAAAATCAAATTTGGAAAGGTTGTTTGCGATGTATGGTACCTTATTGGCTTCCATTTGAACCTTAGTTCCATCCCACTTGAATAGTTCAAATTTTACAATTTGGGTGCGAATTTGTTTTGACCTTTGTCCAGCTAGGCCACGAAATTTGATTGTTTCAGCGAACTCAGAAAAGTTTTGTCTGAGGTGTTCGTAGGCATATGTGTAAAACATATAGCTATGTTTGCTTCCACAATCAAAAAAGCCATTAATTTTTACTGGTTCTTGTGCATTTGGAGCGAGAATATACGATGAAAATGTTAAGAAATGAGGGTCAGTATCTTTAGTAGTAAAAAATGATAAACACTCACTTAACACTGGAACTCCGAATTCAGAACTCTGGTTCTCATCCTCTCAGCGTTGCTGCACAACGAAATCAACGATGTCTTCTTTTGAAGCTGCAGTCGTCTGTAATGTTACAGGTGTTTTAGGATCGAAGACAGGTATTTCTGTTTGTTTATTATCAAACAAATTACCTGGGGGTAGGTATTGCTTGCAGTCCCTTAACTGCTCGATCCATGCTGCAACTCTGCCTTTTGTGATCGGGTATTCGATCACGGGGCAGAGATTCAAATGATGTTCTGTGCTACCGCATTGGAACCATTGGCAGTTGGACGGTGGCAGCACCTTACAGTATCTTGTACCAGGGTGCGATTGTGTGCAGCGCATACACAACCAATAGCGCTGTTAGTGCGCACACCGAGACTCCAAGGTGCTCTTCTTTCTGCAAAGGTGAGCATGGTGGTTGCCTTTGCAGAAGAGGCAAGCTGTATTTGGAGTCTCTGGCATGCGTACTGTCGGTGCCGGTATTTGCTGGCCAGATGGTAACTGGACCCATACAATCCCATCCTCATCTGTATTAGATAAATTTGCATTAGTATCCCTATTGTTTGTGCGATTCGAACGTTGGGCTGGTCGTTTGCGAGGATTGGATTTATTCTATCCTCTTTCGTTCGGTTTCTTTTCTATAGAAATAATTGCGATATTTCTCCTGCCTTTAGGTTGAGAGGGATTTCTATTTTATTGGGGTGGATTAGGTTTATCGACCTTTTTTGGTACAGAAGTACAAATGGGCTCCGATAACTCCCTAATTTTAATAAACGATCTAATTGCCTCGAACAAATGTTTAACATTGCGTTCGCTACTTTTTAAAGTGTTTTGATATGATCAAGGGGGAAATTTTTTAATTACTATATTAAATAATTGCTCCTCATCGATTACTTTTGCAAGTAAACAATATCTATCTACCATGGTGGTGAGGGTGTCTAAAGTGTCTAAGATTGACGTTGTATCATTAGTAGTTGTTATGTATGCAGTTATTTTTAGCCACATTTCAGCTTGAATCTTGGATTCATCCCCATACCTACTATCTAAAAATTTTAGGCGTTGGATATAGCCAACGTTATCTGGGGAGAAATGATTAATTTTTTCTACCAATAATTTCGGTATTGCCCCTTGCAGTAGGTTGATTTTTTGTGGGATGGCGATATCATTTCGTTTATTAATGTAATTATTAAATCCGTTAATAAACCCAGGATAGGCTAAAATGTCGCCATCCCATTTTTCTAAATAAAATTTAGGAGGTTTGAGATTTGCAAACCCAGCATCAACTTGATCTTTTGGATCATGTTCCCAACATTTCGAAATATAATTTTCGGATGGTGGTTTTTCGATGGTGTTTGGTTCCATCGCTACTGCCATGGGTCTATTGTTTTCTACCGAGTTTTGCGGTAGTTCACGACACGACGTGTCCAATGTTTGGGAATTAATTTGTGATAAAGAGGGTTGGTGGGAACAGAGCCTTTTCAGGCTTGGTTCTCCCTCATTAATTTCAGGGGATGCAACGTTTTCGGTTGAAAGTGAAATTTCATTACCTGTAACCATTCTGGGATGGCCGTGTTCACCCTTGCTGGGGTCTGTTGCTCCGGAACTGGTTGTGGTTGCAGCAAACGTTCGTGTTCGATTGCCTTTTTAGTGTCGGGTAGGTATTGGTGGATAAATTCTGCCGCTTGGACGCCAAGATCCTCATGGACCAAGGCAGAAAGGTCGCGGATTTTTTTCTGTGAGGCGGTCAACGCCTTTTGGGCGTTGGCCTCCTTACGCAGAGTGTCCTCAAGCTCTCTGGCCAGTTCCATAGCTCTGGCGTCCCATCAGGCCTGTTCCTCCCAATGACGCTGCTTGTCAGCATCTTCGCGTACTGTGGGTACGGGTGCCAGTTCTTACACCTGGTGTTGCTGCACCTTTGTTTTTATCGCAGCTTGTAGAACCAACAGCTTTCTTTTTCCCTGGCGGGCCCTACGCAAGATTTCCCTTGCGAGGCCTCTGGGTATGTAATCGAAGTCCTTGACTGTGGCCTAGATTGCAGCATCTTCGTTTGCCAGTGCATTTATTTCGAATGCCCGTACATTGGGCCCCTCTAATTTTTGTTTGAGGGTTTGGGCATACTCTTCAGCGTCTTCCAATATGGCGATAAATTGTTGACGCTCATCCTCTCTGTCGGTTGTGTCACTTGTGGTGTACATGGATGCGTAGCTACATGGCTACACATCCATAGGTACGGGTTGGACGGTGCATCCCAGCGACGGCTGCAGGTTTGGCAATCTTGCCACTGCTCTGCACAGCTCCTCTTCTTCATCAACCTCTTCGGCTCATCTTGGTTGTGGGGCCGGGGTTGCATCTTGTTGATGGGACATCGATGCTTCGTTCGACTCCTCCTCCTCCATCAATAATGCCTCGGGATCGAGGAGGACATCAATGTCGTCGCTTCACAACGTGTTTTGATCTTGCAGATTCATGTCCTATGAATAAGATGAAAAGGGAAGAAGAGAAAATTTATCTTTTCGTATCGTTTTAGGTATTAGGCTTATCGGTCGAAGACGTAGATAAGATCCAATAAAAAAACGATTTTCGTGTTTGTACTATTAACCTACATTCGAACAAAGGTCAATGACACGGTTTGTGTATTGGTAATACGGTGGTTTGTTTTTTATAAACACGCGCCATATTTTTGTAAAGAGGGAAGACGTAACCGGTGTTACAAATTTTAACCATGTATTATGCACTTTAGTTTTTATGTTGAAGGAAGATCGTAAATTGTTTTTTACGCAAATTTATCAATTTTTGGATTTTTTTTTCTAATTTTTCAAATTTTTTTGACGAATGAAAAATTGGGTGTGACCCGTTGGCAAAAAGGTCATTTTCAAGTTTGGCAAAAAGAAGATGGTTTTTGAAAATAATTTTTTCAAGTCGCATGTGAGAAATGAAAAATCAGGCAAGACCTTTGGGCGAAAAGGTTATTTTTGGTTTTCACAAAAGGATTGATTGTTTTTTCAAACTCAGTTTGGTTTTTAAGGTCTCACCCAAAAAAAATTTTGGTGTGACCCTGGGGCAACAGACTGTTTTTGATTCCTAACTAAATTACGCACAAATAACATCTTAGATTTGCACTAAGATCGATATGCGATCTTAGGCTATTAGAAAAATGGCGGACTGACTATTGAATTTATAATAAATTATAATAATAATACACAATAGAAATAAATTATTTGAAGTCCGAATAACTAAGATTTAGTCTCGTAAAAATCTGTTACAAATGCATATTCCCAATATGGCAACGCTATAGAAAATTTACTAAAGATTACCAAGATGCGTAAGTGTACTTACGGTTTTCCTTTTGAAGAAATGGCTGCACCTTTTGGAAACTTTGCCACTACACTCCGGGGGGGATGTTTAAGTGTAACACGTAATTAATTACGAAAAAACATGTCAAATAACTAATTAAAATATTATTAAATCACTTAAAAATCAAGCGCCCAATGATCTCAATCACATTCAGATGAGAAGTGAAGATGATACACTGTCTATTCATACATCAGGGGTACGTCGTGTTGAACACGTTGTTGTTGGGATGAAATAGAGCATGCGTGGGGTTTTTTCTCCACCGTCGCTGCCGTTGTAGCGGACTGCATAAACTTTATTTGTGTGTGTTTTTTCTGTAAGGGTTACAATCTTTTTTACGTATGTGTGCGTGTTCACACAAAAAATTCATATGATTGTTCAATCGTCCAGCAGCTGGTGAAAGCTGATTGGATGAACCAAGTCTTTTGTCTTCTGCACAATCATCGTAGTTTTGAGGAATTTCGATCGGTTTTTTGTACTATTTGTGTCTCTACTAAAGATCGTTTTTCCAAATGTACGAGTGCGAGAGAGATAAGAATATTCCTAGATTTTTTTTTCTGTCTCTCTCGCTTTGTTCAGATTTGAAGGACAAAGACACAAATGCGCTATCGTTTCACAATGTTTCTGTATTTTGTACAGCCTAAATATTTCAAAGACAAATTTGTGAATTCGATGTATTTTCTCTATTGAAATAATATACGTAATATTCAGTGCTGAAAATAATTATGGATTATTTTTTCGTCGGCTATCTAACAGCTTTAATTACAAAAGGCATTTTTAGGCTAATTAACAATTAGAAAATGTATCATTATACCCAGTATTGAGAATTAACAACGAGTCAAGTTTCAGTTTCCAATAAGTCGAAGTGTTTTAGTCTGAGTATAAATGTCGGACTAATTCTTATTGAGACTGGTAATTGCATACGATGTACGAGTGAGAGTTATTTATTAATGGAAGCGTGTGTTGGGCCGCAAAAAATTAATATTTCTGTCTTTCGCGATCAGATCAAAAATTAATTTTCTGTTTCCAAAAAGAGATTTCAATGTTCGAAATGGTATTTTGATTTTCGAAATTAAATTTCGAGTTACAAAATTAAATTTTGATTTTCGAAATTAAATTTCGAGTTACAAAATTAAATTTTGATTTGCGAAATCAAATTTCGATGAAAACAAATTATTAAATTTGAGGTCCAGTGAAAAACACTGTGCTCCTGCAACCATATAGTGGAGGAGTTTACAAATAAGTTTGTTTAACGTCACAAGGACGAATAAATATATCTGTTGTCACACATCTTAGCTAGCGCCTGGTTGTAAGACAACTATTTAGCATCGCCTCAGCCCAGTATCTCCAGTCATGTCGAGTCCTCTGCTCATCGCTAGTGCGCACAGGACTCGTGGGCGTAGCCATGACACCTTCCAAGTGACGTGACGTAATTCAAAATATAGATTCTAAAAACTGCAAAATACAGAAAAAACGCTCCAACATATTGCTGCAAGCACTTAAACGTTTATTTTCTGTCTTTTTTTTTTTGAAAATTTTACAGATTACTGCAAAAACTGCAAGCTCTCAAAGAAAACTCAAATACGATTACTTAGGCTCATTACTTTAACCTCCCTTCAATTAAACTTCACTTAAAAATGACTTTTGGTACAATTTTGTATTTAAGATTGTGGTAACATTTTATTTTTACATGGAAACTCACAAGCGTCTAGGGACACCGTAGGGTAAATTTTTTCGGGTGGTTTCTGAATCGTTCGAAACATTTTGTTTGACTTAGTTTTCAAAGTTATTTTGTGTTTTTATTGAAATTTGAAATTATTTAGAATTTTTGTAAAAAAAACTATTTATTTATAGAGGCTGTATTTTTTTTAAATATATTTTTTTAAAGCAAGAATCTGAAAAATTTTTAAGTTGTGAATAAAAAACACTGAATGACACTGTAAAGAAGAACGAAGTGTAGTATTCATGAGAACATGTTCGAATAAACCACCAGAAAAACTTCATTTATCCGTTGAAAATATTAAAAAAAAAATCGGAGTCATCTTTATTTATTCAATTTAACATGATTGACAATGAATCGTTCACGGTTGTTGTTCAACCTGTGTGAATATATCACATCCAATGAAAGAGACACAAGAACATGAAAGTTTATGTAGGTATCAGAACTTACCATTTTCAGATGAAGAGGATAAACATTTTGTTTCCACATACAAATGATGAGCAATTTCTAAATGACGATCGTATACACAGGAAGTATTGCAGGAAAAACAGCATAGAAAACATTGGATTTTACTTCAATGTTTTTAAATTTTTTTTACACTGGTAGGCCTACTAATGGAATGAATGTTTTCAGTGTGCCTGAGTACATGATGTTTTTTACCAAAAGAAGTTTGACATAGGTCCCAGATGAATTGCGATTTGGAATTCATATTTAAAAACATCATAAATTAAACAATTAGGTAACCCATTTTCCAACTACCATTATTATCAATAAACAAACAAACAAAACAAACAAAAATCCCAAGTCGAACAAAGTGTTCCGACCGATTCCGAAACTACCCGAAAAAAATTTACCCTACGGTGTCCCTAGACACTTGTTGGAAACTCTGATCAGAAATACAATGTTCCCACATTTTTAAGCACGAAATTGTGCAAAACACTTTTTTAAAGTGAAATTCAAGTGAAGGTAGGTTAAAGCTTTGACTATATAGCTTAATGGACTGCTAGAACTGATAAGAAATACATAGAGTTAAATGGAACACCGCTGAAGCCACTGTTAACAGGCGTTCTTTTTCGAAAAACGACCTTTGGTGATAAGTGAAAGTACAAACACTAGTGAAACTTAAAAGAATATCGTTCTCTCATTGCTTATATTGTTAGGAGTCACGAAAATATAACTGAATACAAATTCAATTTTCACACAAAGTACCTTTTTCGAAAAGTAACGCCTGCAGTGTTCGGCTTCAAGATTTTATCAGTTCTAGCAGTCCATAAGCTATATAGTCAAAGGGTTAAAGTGATGTTTGTGAATATTGGCCATAGGGATGTTTGATCCCTGAAAAAGATGAACGAAACGGAATCTACGAAAAACTTTCTAACAAAACCCCAAAAACAGTAACATAACAATTCGCGTTATTTTTTTTATTTGTTTTCCAGAGATACGAGATAAATAAAACTAGAATATAAATCTATTTTTTTGGTTTCTCATTTGTTGGATAGTATTAATTAACCTCTAACTAAAAGTCGTCAGTCCTTTCAGTATGTGTTTATCGTAGCCTCAGTTGTTCGTTTTTTCGTTTGTCAATTCTTCAGTATAACCTATGACTCATTTTGCAGTTTAATGAATTAATCGTTGAAGATGTTTTCATGGCCAAAATGAAACAGAAGATGCCTCCTTTCAGAAGAAAGAAAAACAAAACTTTTCCTGTCAAAGTTCGAACTTTGGATGCAGAGTTAGAATTCAATCTGGAAGTATGCGCTTGTTGCTTTTATTCTTTTCATTAGCTTCCTTTTTTCGTATCACTCACGTTTGATTTTGATGTTCAGACTCGGTCCACTGGTCGTGATTTATTCGACTTGGTTTGTCGTACCATTGGTTTGCGAGAAACTTGGTATTTCGGTTTACAATTCGTAGATGCTAAAGGATTCGTATCATGGGTTAAATTTGAAAAAAAAGGTAATTTCGATGGTCGATCTACGCTGTGGTCCTATTGAATTATCTTTAATAATTATTTCGTTTGTTCAGTCTTGGATCAAAATATACCACAAGAATCACCTGCTACGTTCACGTTTCTCGTTAAATTCTATCCTGAAGATGTAGCCGAAGAGTTGGTGCAAGAAGTCACGCAGCATTTATTCTTCTTACAAGTTAAACAATCAATTCTCACATGTGAAAATTATTGTCCTCCGGAAGCATCCGTTCTGTTAGCTTCGTATGCTGTCCAGGCGAAGGTAAAAAACTTGTACAAGATTTGGTCAACCATTTTAACAACTTTTATGATAATTACATCCTCTTTTAGTATGGAGATTACGACGAAGCAATGTATAAGCCCGGTAATGGAATGTTACCGATTGGGGAATTGTTACCGCAGCGAGTGATAGATCAGTATCAAATGACACCACAAATGTGGCAAGACCGAATTAAAATTTGGTACGCCGATCATCGTGGTATGTCACAAGATGAAGCTGAAATGGAGTATTTGAAAATTGCTCAAGACCTCGATATGTATGGTGTAAATTATTTTCCTATAAGTGTAAGTATCGATATTGAATAAGCTTCACACTCACTTTGCTATGGCTAGACTACAGTTTTAATTTTTTTGTACGTAGAATAAAAAAGAAACCGACCTTTGGTTGGGTGTTACCGCGCTCGGATTGAATATTTATGAAAAGAACAATAAATTGCAACCAAAAACTACATTCCCGTGGTCGGAGATTAGACACATTAGTTTCGATGATAAAAAATTCATTATTAAACCAATCCAAAAGTCAGCCCCGAATTTTGTTTTTTTCTCGCAGAAAGTTCGAATGAACAAATTGGTAACTTCTCACTTTGTCCATAAGTTCATTATGTATGGGAGAACATTTTAATTCTTATATATGTTCATTTATGAGTTTAGATTCTAGATTTATGCATTGGAAATCATGATTTATTTATGAAACGTCGGAAACCAGATACAATGGAAGTGCAGCAAATGAAAGCACAAGCGAAAGAAGAAAAAGCTCGGTCAGTTGATTTCAGTATTATTTTCAATGTACTCCCATTTTTCTTGGATTCTTTTTCAAGTATTCTTGACAAAAAATGCAGAGAGGCAGCGTTCTTTTCAGTAATTTTCTATTATCTCATCACAGAGGGTGGACTTGTGGCAAATAATATCTTTTCGTCAATATTTCCCCCAATTTTTGAATAAATTTTCACCTAGCCCCCTAGCCTTTTTCCTCCCTATTATTTTTTTAAGTTTGTATCCGTGTGTCGTTGGTCGTTAGTCGTTAGCCATTGCCTCCAAAATGATGCTAAACTTTTTACTTAAATTAAAAATTCTGATGAAAGTTGAAATAATTTTAAGGTTTAAAAATATGTTCCAATGTTATATGTTCTATGAATTTTTTACCTTCGTTTTTCAGCAGTTTCAGTTCTGTAAGTGAAGAAATTCAGTTAGCTTGTATTTATAGGTAAATGAATGGAGACAAATTAAGTATCTTTGCGAAAAACGATTTCAATAATCAAGCCGATAATTTTTTTAACTAAGACGATAGTTGAATCTTAAGTTAAAAACCACTTCAGAAAGGCTATGTGATGAAAAACTTCTACATTCTTGTTTAATATAATGAAACGCTCATCTTTAAAATTTCGTTTTGATTATGAAATACTTTTTCCGTGTTCTTCTAATGAGACGTTTTGAATTCATTGCTTAAAATTTGTGGGGAAACTTGTGAAAGAGAAAAATTTTCATTCTCCATTTAGCTATTTGAAGCGTTTTCAGTCAGCCATATGTTAATCATTTGATATTCTTGGAAACTGAAAAGAACTTTTACTACGTCAAGAACTAGATCCAAATCCACCTGTCCTTCCAAACTATTAATCATTGATGTAAATTTAGACGCTCACGTGAAAGAAATAAACTTGCCCGTGAAAAACAGCTACGAGAAGTTGCGGAACGAGAGAAGGCTGCTATGGAACAAAGGTTACTTCAGTACCAAGAAGAAATCAGACTTGCCAACGAAGCTCTAGTTCGTATTATTTGTAGAACTTTTTTTATTTTTCTTCAATGCCCAACAAATTAATATTGCAATATATTAAAATGCAGAGAAGGTCAGAGGAGACGGCCGATTTACTGGCGGAAAAGTCTCGTGTTGCTGAAGAAGAGGCCATGTTGCTGGGCCAAAAAGCATCTGAAGCTGAACACGAAATTACCAGAGTACGGCTAACCGCGTTAAAGGTGCTTTAATCGTACATCTTACCCATTTCGTGCTACTTTTTTCTTCTTTTTTTTTTTTTTTTTTTTCAAAGTATTTAATTTGCTTTAGACGGAAGAGGAGAAGGTACAACTTGAACGCAAAACCAGAGAAGCGGAACAGCTCACAGCACGACTAGTCGACGAATCAGAACGCAGAGCTGCCGAAGCTAACAGACTGAAGGAGGAGTTACTTAAAGCGAGACTTGCCGAAAAGCAGGCTAAAGAAAAATTGCTAGAGTTCCTATCTCGTAATTATATTAACTCCGTAAGTTCGACGACAAAAGATTCATTTGCGATGCGGTATTTCTGAAACAGATAAAAAACATCTTTGAATTTATAGAATGTACAAAGCATGTATCCGAGTCCTAGTCCCATAATAACAGTCCAAACGGATCTTAATGCGTTACGTTTGGATGCGGACGCTTCAGCAATATCGGTCTCCGATCTCACCTCATACGATCTTGTTACCGAGAGTGATATGCAGCAGCTTTCGCTGGAAATCGAAAAAGAAAGGTACGCTCTACAACTTGTATCGATATACTTCTCGTTTATGTACATTTT
This sequence comes from Ericerus pela, assembly GCA_011428145.1. Lineage (NCBI taxonomy): Eukaryota > Metazoa > Arthropoda > Insecta > Hemiptera > Coccidae > Ericerus > Ericerus pela. Next base: position 1,365,702 of record WOFM01000275.1, read on the forward strand.
GATTTTCAGTCATGGAAGCTGATTCGAATTCGAATAATGTGAAGTAGAATTCGACACTGAGTTATTCAGATTTTAATGGTGAAGAAACTAAGAAAGTGAATGAAGGTGATTGGATCTGAGATGGTGGAGATGATTTTCTTTTTTTCTGGAAAAAGTTTTTAGTGGTGAATTTGAAAGAAGAAATTACGCCGAAAAAAAGCGAAGTAAAACGTAAATTGCGTAACAGAATTGCCGAGGTGAATTGAAAAAAATTTACGTTCATAGTCAGGTTATGTGATGAAATTTTCTTGACGTCTATATTGATACATCCATATTATAATCAGGTTCGACTGCGAATAAATTTTTTATTTGTTCATATTGTCTATCTTGAACAGGAAGGAGTTAACTTGCTTGTCTGAGAATGTTTAAGAAATCGAGAATGTTGGTCAGCATTGATTGTTATTTATCTTAATTTGATTAGGGTTCACGGAAATGCTACAAGGAAGGCATAATTATATAGTATTCGCTTACAGCAAATTAAAGAAGTTCAAAACTTAAATTCTTAACAGTTATCTAAAATCTGTCTCATACAGTTTGAGAAGAAATTTTTAGATCAACTGTATAGAATAAAACAATGTTTGAAAGTCGTCGGAGAAAAAAGAAGTGAAGTCATATGAAGAGTGAAGACCAAGCAAGGCCATTTTCGAGAGAAGCTCTCAAAGAAATCGATACGTGGACGGTATTGAAAGAACAATCGTCGAATGATAAATTTTTGAGCTGCAGACGAATGTAATTGTTGATATAGATCGTTGACTGAATATAAATAGAAGACAGACAATCCTCATTCCTCTTGGAGTTTGGTTACAAAGTATATAATATTGTCAGTGGTATAGATGTAGACGGATTAGAGTTTTATAAATTTTTTAAAGTTCGAACATGTTTTGAGTTTGATAGAACTTCAGTCGCAATCACGAGGAATAAAGATTTGAAGTATTAAGATGCGGAATTCGAATAAATTAATTACTAACTTTTGTTTGGTAGAAAAAAAACATTAATTTTTTTCTTGTTTTTCTCTACTCTTATTTCGATAGAGTGGATTATTTGGAAAAAAGTAAACATTTGCAAGACCAGCTGCGTGATTTGCGTTCGGAAATCGAAGTATTAAAAGTTGGCGAGAAGCAATGCGAATTCGATATTATTCACGACGAACAAGTTCGCATGGGCGAGAACAAATACTCGACTCTGAAAAGGGTAAATGAGACGATTCCAAAGTTACTTTTAGTTCATGATTCCATAAATACGTACATCTACCTCATGTATAAAATCATGCAGTGGAGGCTTACGTTTATTTATCCGATGCGTGTTTTATCATCCACGGTTCACACATTGAACGTTTTTGTTATTAAATCGCCTTTTGTCTTCGTTTACCACCACCATCTATCCTTTAAATACGTTATTTTTTGTCAGTTATTTAGCTTTCCTTTAGGATGTTCGATTGAGGTAAGTTTCACTTGGAATTAATGATTCGAGTGATCTGTTTTCAATACGATTCATTTGTAGCTGCTTCTTCATGTTTTGTATGACGTTTCTCTCGAGATTACCATCTTTGGAACGACTTAGCATTGAAAACTAACGGAAAAATAGACTTTTAAAACGCAGTCATGCATAGTTTCTACTCCTTTAACATTCTTTTTGTCGACGAAGATAATTGAAGCTCTTTTTATTTTTACTTGCAAACTATCTTTCGTTTACGTGATGCTGGTTTTCGAAATACGGTAATTATTTTTTAAATTTATTTTCAGGTTAAATCAGGTTCTACTAAGTCGCGAGTGGCATTTTTTGAGGAATTATAGCTGAAAGTAAGCACAAATATGTACTCATTCTTGCGCAAAAATGCAGTTTCACGAGTTTTACTCATTTGCTGGTTTGCCATCGATCATAAATTTGTTTATTAAGATTTTGAAAATTCAGGAAAACTGAACTTTTTTGGTTCAATTGACAGTATATTCTTGCAGTCAGTATTTTTCTTACTTTTTTATTTTTCTCTGAAATAAAGGGGAAAGACGGAGAAAAGAACAAAAAAAAAATTAAATTATATGTGACTGAGCTTATGTTGAAGAATTTTATCACGTTTTAATTTTGTTGAGTTCCTTTCTCCGTTTTCGCTGAATGGACGTCAATACTACTGGTGGTGATAAAGTAGGTCAAGTACGTACGTGTTAAAGTAGTTGCGTGTCTCGCTACAGCTTTGTTTTCTAATTCGTTGTACAAATGTTATTCTAATGCGCCATTTCATTGTTTCAGTGAAAAAAAGTCAAATAATATGATGTAAGGAAAATGTCTGAAAAAATGGATTCTTCAAAAAAGCCAAGTTCTTTTTATCTCTATCTCCATTGTTTTTTGAGTTATTTCTGCTGGAAGGACGGAAAAATACGTTTTTAAAAAAAATTCTCAGTTCTCTTTAGCTTACTTTTCTACAATCTGTAGATAGGTATGCTACTACTCTAACCAGTATGGATTTAACTTAATCTATTGAATTCAGTAGTTTTAACGTCCACTCCTCCAACACTTTATCATTTAATAAAGTATTTAGTCCTATTTTCACACTTACATTCTAAATGTACACACTAAAAATTTACATTGATAACCATTCTAAGAAATAGTATCCTTCAAATTTAAATCAGAGCAATAGCAAAAATGTTCTTGACTCGACAACTACTTGCTTAATTTAAATTAATAGATGTCATAACATGCTACAACACTTGAGAACAGTATGATTATTATGTAACGCACGTAGTTTTTTTTTTTTAAATTAAAGTAATCGTAAACGTATCCTTCAAAACCCGAAATTTTTATTTACATTTTCTGGGTAAATTTTCTATTCAGTTCGTTGTCCAAGGATTGATAGTCTTTGATATAAAAACCTTGTAGTTTTACTTCGTTGTTCTTTGATAGTGGCCAGTCTTAAATCTGCTTCAATTCGATAGTATTATTTGCTTTACCAACTAATTCTGTTTCGTTTTTTAATATTGCAGATTTGGACTTACTCATTCGTTTTGACCAATAATACCAATTTTCAAGAATTTTGTATTACACTCATTTTTTTTTAAATCTGTACCGGTTGTATTTAATATTGTGAATGAATTTTTTTCATAATCGTTTTTCTTGTTTGTTGTTTTTTTTAGTAATGTAAAGCCATTTAATTATTGTTATTTAGATGTATTTTTTTTATAGATATTATCGTCTAAAATTGCTGTGCAATTCGAAAACAACGTTTTACGAAGCAAATGTTGAATATTATAATTTTAAGGTTGAATTTTAAAAAAGTCCAAGACTTATGTGATATTTTCTCATTCGTCGCACTGTGTACTCGAATTTTAGTTGTTTTTTTGTTTTTTTTCTCGATATAATATACACATAATTTACGCGTGGTTTACTGTACGTACTATTCGAGAACCATCAACCAACTATAAATATAATATTTGAAATCAATATTCCGTAAGTTTATTGCTGACTAGTAAAGTAACAACTTATGATAAGAAACGTAACAGTTTTTATGAGTGAAAAACGACGATAACGTTTCGAAATAACAGTTCTGATCAAAATAAAATGGAACATTACGCTGAAGCGTATGACCTCGTAAAAATGAAGCAATTTACGATAATCTTGTGCGGATGCTCGAGTGATAAGAATAAAAACTAGATTAAAGCGAGAAAGAGAAAAAAAAAAACTAAATCAACACTGTCGTAATACGTTGTATTAAACTGTATCAGGATGCTTCTACGTGGAACAAATGTTTGTATAGCTAGAAAACTTCCTCAAAATTTTCGCGTGTCTCAAGCTGCACAAAATAAAACACATATTTCAAAACGGGTGAAGAAGCGGAATTCTCGAAAATTAATGTGAATGAGTGTTCCACTTATCCCTTGGAATACCACTTAAAAGCACCCAGAATGAGATAGGATGTATTAGACTCAACTAGAGGGAAGAGGAGCGTTCTGATGGTAACATTAAAATGTTGAAAAAAAAAAAATAGGTAAACTTGGATGAAAGTAACATCCTGGTGGGCTAAAATTTTCAAATTTTTACAGAATTGTTCCGCTTCGTTAAATTTCACTTCATGAGTACTTTCGATTGGATTGTTAGTTTGAAAAAAAATTTGTTTTTATTTGAAAATGGATGAAACGCTGAGTGGAAGAGCGTAGCAAAAAACACTAGTTATGAAGTTTTATTCCCTACGCGAAATATATTTCTCAATACAATTTTTTAATGGTTATTGTACTGTACAAACCGTGACATCATTTTCGCGACATAAAATTGAACAGAGAAGTAGAAAAAAATCACGAAATTCGATTTAACAGCCCGAACTTAATTTTTCAATGTAAGTTTAAAAAATGAATGTCAACTGAAAGAAATTATTTTTGAATGAATACTGACGTTATTAAAAGTAACTCAAAAACTACCTCAACGATTCTAAAAACAAAATTTAATGAGACCACGATGGGATCATCCTCCGTAATTAAAACAAGCATCAAAATCGATGCCCAGCGTAAAGGTTATGATGATGCAAACATTTTTTTTAAAACATACATATATATCCATTACATATGGATCAAATTAATAACCTCCTCCTTCTTTTGAAGTCAGTTAATAAAAAAAGCTCGCAAAAAAAAAAAATTCTCATGAAAATAGAAAAACACGCCTTTAAATACTTCCAATCTATCTAACAAAGTTCATGATAATTTTGGTGTGTCGCGCTCAAACGAATTAGGTGTTTTCAGAACTGAATTGAAATTTCATATTAGCTTCTGCGTAGAACTTCTCTACTCCCTTTCGCAGGGGTCTCAAAAATGAATTTTTTAACCACAATATCACTTAATAACAAGCTACATTGTTGGGACCGCTAATTTTGAACGATGAATTTTGAAATTAGTTTTTTTATTACCGTTCATAAGCCTATATAGACCCGAAATGAGGGCATCTATAGTCCGACGAATATAAAATGATCCCTGACAAACAGCAAAGAAAACGCCGACCAGCCAATACGACTGCTTTAGAGTGATGCATAGTTGCCATTTATAAATAATTCTAGGCACTTTTCTATGTAAAATAATATTCAAAGGATAATTATGAGCAACATAGGGTTGAGGCCAGGGATGATCTTACATTGAACGGAGTATAAATTACAATATTTTTGACCATTTAATTCGAATTTATGTATTTTCAAATTGAGTTTGTTCGAAACCTGAATTATAAGAAACTGTTTTCACATACTCCGACCAAAGTATTGAAATTAAGATAAGGTGAATAATTCCGAACTGAAAATATTAATAATTAATAATTGATAATTAAAATTAATAATAATAATAATAATAATAATAATAATAATAATAATAATAATAATAATAATAATAATAATAAATAATATAAATAATAATAATAATAATAATAATAATAATAATAATAATAATTATTAATAATAACAATTAATAATAATAATTAATAATAATAATAATAATAATAATAATTAATAATAATATAATAATAATAATAATAATAATTAATAATTAATAATAATAATAATAATAATAATAATAATAATAATAATAATAATAATGCTGTAATTCGCTCAACAAAACCTACATTTAGAACTTCCCATACGGCCATACTCAATAGTGGTATTCCAAGCTTAAAATTCAACTTAACACAATTTTCCTACGATCATTTTTTGAATTTATGGGAAGAATTATTAAAACAAAAATACTTACGACGAAGTATAACGCAGTGTGAGGACTCCATACAGAACAGCATGTCTAGATTGCTCTGATAAAGGTATTAGGGCACAAGTAAACAGAGTAAGAGTGAGAAATATGGTAAAGTACTCATATTTCCCTGAACAAGCAACATGCATTTAACAACCGCCCAATTTAAAACATTGAAAGACTTGACCAACAAACGCATAAACTAAATGTGAATCCCCAGAACAGACGAATAAGAAATAGTCTGTGAATTAAAAATAAAAATGGTACCTGTTTAAAGATCTCACTCCTCACGACTTACAAACTGACTCGCACAAAATAACGACCTCATTCTTAAGATTTCCCACACTTATTCGCCCCGACCCAATTTAGTAGATGCAAAAAAACAATCCCTACGACTCCACGGCGTAGAGTTGTTCATTATACAGTTGGGAAGAATACGAAATCGGAACTCAAACGTTGATCCACGATTCTTCGTTCTTCATCCTGTGCGGTTATCCAAAATCCCTTCTCCTAGTACTCCCCCGCAGATAAATCCGTAAGTCCACACATGTCCTAGGATTAATATTTCGGTCCAAATCCGCAATTCGGATGGTATAAGTCCGTCCGTAAAATATAAATATTTTTTAAGCTCATTTCTTTCCGTTTCCTATCCACAGGATGAGTGTGCTATCCAATGGGACAAAAAAAAAAAAAAAATTACACAAAACGGTTAGTCACATATCACAAATATATTATCTATATCTATCTTATACAATAACGCAGTACAACAGTTGGTGAAATTTTAAACCTAAATTACAATTAAAGAGGAGGAGAGAAAAAATATGTCAATTTTTTCAAGAAAAAAAAAACGCCGTTTTCATTCTCAATTTTAATCTGTCGTGGCGTGTTGTCAAAAATAGCCCATCCGAAGTGACGAGATCGATTTACCCAGGTAACACCTTTACTAACATAAGGAAAATATAAATATAAAAACCAGGGAAATAACCATTTAAATATAAGTATAATTTACAGAGTAATTAGATTTTGTTTTTCAAAGTCAGAAAACTGTCATCACTGCAATTGCAAACCGGAAACAAGGCACCATAATATAACGAATAAATGCTCTTCACATCATTCAAGTGTTGCTTCTTATCAACAGCGAAAGTAAATTGAAAAATATATGAAACGCATGATACCAACTTTACCACTTTACCAAGAAACGAAGACATACATTGAGAATGGTTGAGTGATGATAACTCTGACATGGAATCAAAAGTGATATAAAATTTTGAATGATGGGTATTTGAAATTAAACAAAATTAGGAAGAAAACGTTTTAAATGATAAAATAAAGAATTTAAGGCTTATTTACAAATTATTGATGTCTAAGATTCTTACAATTTATGAACGTGAACGGGAATAGGACCTGCGAACGGGTGAATAGGTAGGAGAGCCACGTCTGCGGGTCGCTGGACTATAACTACGGGATCTTGATCTACCACGACTACGACGGGGACTATCAGCTCCATTAGCGTGGCCCTCTTTGACTCGGATGTAGGCTACTTCCCCCTATACAAATGAAGAACACCAACAAGTTACAATGCTGAAACAACAGATCAAAAGATTTACAAAGCGAAAGTCTCACCTCGTGTGAACGAAATCGAGAATCATCTAATTTTCTTAAAGCGTATTTCATATCGTCATATTTAATGAACTCTACTACACCAGTTCCGTCTTTGAAAACATCTGCGTAACAAACATCACCAGCTTCTCTCATATGATCTTTTAAATCTTGCCAACTACCCGAAGGCGGTAATCCTGAAATGAAATTCATAATATGCACAATTGCATCCAAAAATCTACATCAAAAGACGCAACTATTCAGACATACCGGTTACAACAACTCTGTGATTAGTTCTTCGTGTTGGAGGACCACGATTGCTTCGACTACCGCCACTGCGACCACCACCTCGATAACTTGGTCCTTGACCACGGGGAAACTCAACTCTTAAACGATACCCGTCATAGTCATAACCGTCTCGAGCATGGACAGCGTCATCAGCATCTCTTAACAAAGACAATGAAACGATAATATAAATAAATCACTATCGTAATTTAACTTACCATCAAGTAAACGAACTTTCAATAAAAAATATAACCGATGCAATAATAAAACATACCGAGGGTCTTCAAATTCAACGAATGCAAATGGCGGTCCTCGACGATTTTTCAAGTCGACGAAAAGTACTTTACCAAATTTGTAGAACAAGTCTTGAATGTCTTTAGTACGAATATCTGGAGGTAAGTTACCAACATAAATTCGACAATCATTACGCGACATGATTGAAAAAAAAAGGCTAAAAATAAATTAAAAATAGTGACAATTCACAAACCAAAATGAAATGCGTACGTGAACTAAAGTTACAAAATACAAACAGTTTAATTTAATAATATATAGATAAATGATTTTGATTGGATTGGACTGAGAAAATTCAAGTGAGGACGAAAACTTTCATTATTATTCGCTAGAATCGTTAAAATCAATCACATCAAGAGGCGTGTTGTTGGTTATACCAATTCAAGAATACCCAACGTTTACGATTTCACAGTCTGTGATAATTATATGATCTGTGACTTGATAATTTGTACTTGATCATTATTATATATTTTTCTGTATTATGTTTTTAGTCGACTTATGGTCTCTGATACCTGAACATCAATATATTCTAGTCACAACGTTTTTATGTGTTTTATTAATTAATTTAACTAGTTTTTTGAATGCCGTTATTAATGGTGTATTCTACCACTGTTTGAGATTTGTGAGTTTATGTTGTACAATGACACTTTCACTGACCACCAACAGTTTGGGAGAAAATCTCACAACTGCTCTGACCCCCCATGTTCTTGGTGGGACAAACCCAAAAATTGCAATCGCCACAATTCCAAATCACCTACCCATTTGGGAAACAAGTCAGTCAAGATGGCACTCCCACTTGTTTTCAACTCAGTCCGTCTATTCGTAGAAGATCTGCTTAATGAGCATCACTTCCTGACCTCCGAAGACTGGAAATGCAACACTAAGCTCCAAATCTATGCTGCGAACCAAACTCCAATTAGTACTTACGGAGTTAAGCTGGTGTAGGTAGATTTCGGCCTTCGACACAAATTCAAGTGGGCTTTTATCATTGCCGATATCGCTGATCCCATTATCAGAGCTGACTTCCTTAGATTATTATTTAAAAAAAAAATTTTACTTCCGAAGGTTTTTTTGTTCGGGCGCCAATTTGTTGCGAGAGTAATTCATTAATTTGAAATCACCTCGACAAATAAGATAATTTCTTTTATATTATCTTTTATTAATATTTCACGTTAATTATTACAACACTTCGAAATTATACTTAATACTATTTCTTAATACTAATGAAACCTAATGTCCACAACAGCTAGTGTGAACCCTAACGTTTCTACTTGACTGTAGGTTTAGGAATGAATGTATCTTTGAAATTAAGATACGACATTACTTTCGTTTTTATTGTTTCAATCAAATATGGCCGACCAAAAAGGTGGCGTGATACAGAACATCTGCCAAATATGATGACACATTATAGTCAGCATATCTGGTGGCGTCTGATCGTGAGAAGCAAGTTGGAATATAGACAGCTATTATTCTAAGAATTAAGAATAATAGTTGCCTATATTTTGTTCGACACGTTTCTGTAGACAAACTGATTCGTCTGTAGAAACGGGACGGAACAATATATTACAATATAGAAAATACAAATAATAAAAATGATATATTAAAAAAATAAATAAATAATAATAATATATTAGAAAATAATAATGATATTGAATATAATGAAATAGAAGATGAAAATAATAAAATTTGTGCTCCAGTAACCCAAGGGGAGGAAGATGAATGGGATAATTTTTCAATAGAATTGGAAATAGAAGAAGAAAATGAAAAAATAAATGAAAATGAAAATATTGAATCACCTTAGGGGGTGAAATTACAGAAATAGAAACAAGTAATAATAATATTGAAAAAAATACAGATAATATAACACATAATAACAACTTAAGTAAAAAAATGCTGATACATAGGAGATTGGGACATTTAAATGCAAGATATTTGCAAAAATTAAAAAATTTAGCGATAGATATCCCATAAAATATAAATTTTAGGGATGAAGATTTTAAAAATTGTCAAATATGCTGCATAGCTAATAATTCAAAATTGGGTCACAATGGTATTAGAGCAAAATGGAAACAAAAATTAGAAATAACATCTTCAGATATAATGTGCCTGTTTACACCTTCTGTAGCCAATCAGAAATATATATTGACTTTTATTGACCATTATTCGAAATACACTTTTATGATGCCAATAGGCAATAAAAGCCAAGTCACAATAGAATTCAAAAATATAACAACATTTATGAGAAACAAAATTCCTGATTACCCCATTGGTACAATCAGATGTGATAATGCTAGGGAATATACTGATGCAAAAATAGCCAATTATTGTAGTGAAGTTGGCATCACAATGGATTATGTGGTTCCCTACTCCCCAGAATAGAATGGTGTAGCCAAAAAGCAAAACCAGACATTAATGAGGAGAGTAAGGGCCATGCTCATTGATGCCAACTTAGATATCAAGTATTGGTCATATGCTGTCCTAACCTCAGCTTATCTGATGAATATATCACCCACTAAGGCTAACACCAACTACAAAATGCCATATTCATTTTATTTTATTAAAATTCAAAATCAGAATAAAAGACGTACTTTTAGAAATTTTTGTAACGAATACTCACATTTTCAATTTCCAAATGAACGTTGATCAAAATTACTATGCAGAACTGACTGCTTGTATTAGTGGTAGTAAGTCAGTTGATTTTTCCAGCCAATCAGGGTTCAGCAGGGTTCATCGGTGAATTCATCAGAATTAACACCACTGGACACACCAACACAAACACAATAAATTACGTAATTACTACCCTTGACACTAAGTCTGAAATCTTTCGGACTAACCGTATTTCAAGATTTCTTTATTACGGGTAATTATTCTGACCACACAGGTATAATTTTAATACAGAATAATAATTATTGGAAACACATTCCTCTAATTATAATTACGTAATTCAGTGTCTGTCACCCTTAATGCTAAGCTCCCGATAATGGCGTCTTTTATTTACGTGCAACAAATGCGTATTTAAATCACAAAGAGAAAATTTCACCATGACACACATGGAATATTGTACCATTTTGAACATGAAAGATGGCTTCTTTCTACACCTCTCTTCTGCTCCTGCCGTCTTTTATGTCCGTGCACTTAGCGTAATTTAATTTATTCAACCACCACGTGTTCGGCATATTTGCCTAAACTTATTACGTAGTTATTTTTGACTGACAACTGACATACGTCCCAGACACACTGAAGGACGTTTTTAGGTAATTCGTACACACACTTTATTTTCTAAAATTGTCACTAAGACCACAATTAATTATTTATCACTTAGAAATTCAATGATTGTTACTTACCCTTATGGTCCTTGTCTTGTATCGGGACGTAAACTTTACCGACGCCAGACTATCATTGGATTCTTATCCGCAATACTTAAAATATACTATATCACTATTTTATTGCACGAGAATCTAAATTATTATTATCAATTAACCTTGCTCTGCTACCATATTGGATGATTCAATAAAACAGTAATTAATCACGAGAAGAATATATTTTGTATGTTCACCATACGAGATACAGAACAGAAATGAACTCATCTTAACGTGAGTTCCTGACATACAGAATTTACATGATTACGTGAGGTCACACAGAAATATTATAGTACGTATTATTAACTGTAGAGTGTACCAAGGTGGAGACGAGATAGGACCATCATATATAGCTGGAATTCTAACAATAGTCAAAGGTGTTCGAACTTTCACTTTATGTATAAATTGTTTTTAGGCTTGGACAGGTATACGTGTTAGCATAATTATGAAATTATGATAAATTTTTTCTTCTGATTGAGATTAACTCCGCTTTATAATCATAGTTTCATTTAATTTTGATTTCAGAAGCCTATAAAAATGAATTACAAACTTTCAATTTTATTACTTTTGGAGCTGTTTTGTAGAATATGTTACGGGTACTTCGTAACAGTTGACGCTCATGCGGAAGAATGTTTCTTCGACAAAGTGGCAATCGGCACCAAACTCGGTTTGTTTTAATAATCTATTCGATCAGTAAGAATCCTTATGTATTTATTCAATTGATTTTGATAAATTTCAGCTTTAACTTTTGAGACATCTGAAGGGGGGTTCTTGGATATTGATGTTCAAATTCGTGGCCCCGATCAAAAAGTCATCTATCAGGGTGACAGAGAAACTAGTGGAAAATATACTTTTGCCGCTTCTTTGCCCGGTATATACACATACTGCTTCAGTAATAAAATGTCAACTATGACTCCTAAAGTCGTTATGTTCAACATGGAAATCGGTGAAGCTGTTATGAAAAAAGATGGAGGTAAATTTCTTTGCTGATATATCATTTTACTGTTTGTCTGAAATTAATTGTAAGTTTCAATTTTAGAAGATGCTAAAGAAACTCCAGGTAAATTAGATGGAATGATTAATCAGTTGGCCAGTGCATTGAGAACAGTCAAACATGAACAAGAATACATGAGTGTTCGAGACAGAATTCATAGAAATATCAATGAATCGACCAATTCTCGCGTAGTTACGTGGGCATTTTTCGAAGCTATGGTTTTAGTAATTATGGTTATTGGTCAAGTAATGTATCTGAAACGATTTTTCGAAGTACGGAGAGTTGTGTGAATGTTTATTGTTAAATATTTATCTAATTTTTGTAAAAAAAAAAAAAAAAAAAAAATTCCTAATCGGCAAAATCAATTATATTAAGCATTTATGTGTTTAATGAAGGTGCGTTGAAATTCAGTCCGGTTTCTTATTCCAATACTGTCACAGTTGTTTTGTGATAATGACGTTTGCTTTTGCCGTTAGGTAGCAAACCGGAATATTTTACATGCGTTAAAGCTCCTTTACGTTAGGTTTCGTTGACGACATTAAAATTCAGAAATGATTCGCCGAAAGTAAAAAACAAAATTTAATTCCACCTCCATTAGTTATAAGTCGATGTTTGTATAAGGGAATTGTGATTGTTAAACTTTTTGTTTCTGTACATTGTATAAATATAAATAATGTACCAATTGTTTTTAATTTCGAGTCTTTTTATTCAAAGATGAACTTTTATCATTTTTCGTTGTTGTTTTCATTTGATTATGAAAAAGAATTGTTTTTTTCCATCGTATCTGAATCGTATTTTTCAGATTGACATCATGTTCATTGACGCACCTCGTAAAAAATATTTTTTCCATCATTTTTTAAGTTACGAGCTCTACTTTTGTAAATTTATAATGCATATTTTTATAGTTTTCAATTTTATGTGAAGGTATTAATTGTCAATTGATTTGCAAGTTATATGACCTCTTTTTTCATTTGTATCATGCCTATCATAACCGTTCTGATGCAGAATAAATAAAATAAATATACGTTAGTTTGTGCTAAGCCTACTGGAACATACTCGTATCTGTACGATGAATCCTTTTGTGCTATTATCGTGGTTTCTATTCTCATCCCAAGGGTTTTCAAAATTTATATTCAGTGAAGTACTGTGCAGAAATATTGATATTTGTATAATAATTAATCGTATACCAAAAAGTAAGGGGAAAAAATACGATTTCATCGCCACTTAAGTAGCTCCTGAAATTATATACGTTTTTTATGTTGGCAGGCAAAATCGATAGACTCTTCAATCAGTTCATCATTTATTCCAGTGATTGTAATGAAAAAAAACTGGTAAGTTGGAAAGAAACTTTTTTTAGTGAAAAAATAGTTTTTTACCAAAAAATAAATATGATGTATCCTGAATTTTCTAGTATGTGTTTACCGAACTAGTAATATGGTAAGCATATGATAACGTGACTGGAATGTTTTAATTTTGTTTGTTTGAAAATATGTCAGAAATTTTATTTTATTTCGCAGATTGATGAATATTGGTCAATCAAAGAAAATGGCCTATCTTCAGTATTACAAAGAATAATTCCGTTCCGCTCCAATTTCTGCAAACTGAGAATATTTTCTTTGAATACGATACTATTTTGTAGCCAAAATTAGGGTAAACTTTATTTATTTGATAAAGAAAAAAAAGTCAAATTAGATTTCGGAATGAATTTATTCTTTTCTGAGAGATTTTACTTTTGACGTCACAGTAGAGTGGCGCCTTGGAAAAAGAGTCCAATTACAGTGCTTTTATCACGAATATTTGTCCTTACAGTTCAGTGTAGTAAACCCCCACTGAGATTTTGTCACAGGTTTTCGTATTTACTTGGGTATTTAGTACTAAATGTTCGAAGGAATCCCCCACTGGTTTTTATACAAGGCTTTTTACTACCTGGCTTGAGATGAAGTATCCCCAATTCTAATGAAACGGTACAATTTTCGTCTCATTTTAATCTATGAAATTCATGTTTTTTGTGGTTTCTGAATAATCAATTATTTATTCGTTAATTTAATTCAATTATTTGAAGAAAAAAAATTCTTATTGTAAATGAATTCGAATACCTGTGAAAAAATTTGAATTTAGTACTGTAAGAATGGGGACAACTATTTCAAAAGGGGTGCCATTTTTCTTAGCAAGTGTGTTTAGATGGGCATGCGTCCTTTATTATATTTAACACTCTGTGATGAAAACCTTCGATCATTTAGTACTAGATACCCAAGTAATCACAAAAATCTGTCCCAACATTTCATTTTGTTGTTATTGTGATTTTGAATCTGTGACAACTTTGAAACTTTGGGCCCATCAACAATGAAGAGAATTTTTTTTTCAAATAACTGAATTAAATGAACAAATAAATATAACTAATAATTCAGAAACTACATCAAGCCAAATTTCGTAGATTAAAATGAGATGAAAATTGTACCATTCCTAGTGATGGGAAAAATTGATAAAAATTATTAAACCAAGAATGAGTGTAACCATAACCATGTTGGATTGAGCAGTATCTATCATCAATATTCATGCCATGAAGAAGTAGTATCCCTTATTCTCTTCAATACAATCAAAGTTATCAAGAGAATTTGGGTGAGAATGGAGACATCGACGTATGTAATATGTTGACAAACGATTCCATGAAAATTTGACTTAATTCGTAGTTTTGTTTTCAAAATATTGCTGAAATTATATCATTTTCATTTCCATGCAATGAAAGTATCGAGAGAAATTATGTGAGAACTGTCAATTGCAAAAAGCTGAAATTTTTATGAGATACTGTAGTATGTTAGGTAATACTTAGTCAACATAATTTCGATATTTCTAAAAAATTGCAGCTCTTACCTTCGGTTTGCCAAGATAGATATTGCTGATATTCTATTAAGATTGAGTGATTAAAATGATAAGGATTCAATTTAATTGAAGAGTTGGCGGAATTTCAGCAATATTTCGAAAATGAAATGTGCGATTGAACTAATATTCTCACAGAATTTTAAACCAACATACAACAATAACTAATGAAAATTTCAGCTCTCCAAATCCAACATTTCTCTTGTCAGGGTGTTGTTATTTCTACCAGCATGGGTGAGGAGTTGCTCGGATCTGTACTGAATATGAACGAGATTGCTTGTACTCCCTGGGTGTTCCTTTATTTTTTGTTGGGATACGATTCCCTCACTCCCTCGCATATTCACAAACGTCACTTTAACCTCCCTTCACTTAAATTTCACTTTAAAAAAGTTTTTTGCACAATTTTGTACATAAAAATTTGGGAACATTGTATCTCTTATGAAAGTTCCAATGTAAAAATGAAATGTTACCACACTCTTAAATACAAAATTGTGCCAAAAGTCATTTTTAAGTGGAGTTAAATGAAGGTAGGTTAAAGTGACGTTTGTGAATATGGGCCATAGTCTGAACTCATACCTAAACTGTATATGACATAATTATAACTTTTCTGTTTTTCGTATGTGGTGATGCTGATCGCCGGTCTAACCTTTTCCGCCACTGCTTGACGGTGGTTGTTCTCCGCTTGTCAGTCGTTATCATAGTGATGTGAATAAATCGTTTTTCAAAATGAAAGTTCGTTTACAATTCTTCTGCATCAAAAGATCTAACTCACCTCAATATGGTAGGCAGAGCAGAAGATTGGAAAATTGTGAATGTAATTAAAATGTGCTAATTGTGTAATAATTAAAAGTTCATTTTTATTTCACGCAAAGTGAAAGGGCTTAGTGCCGTGTAATACCTCCGCGCAAAGTGGTAGGAAAGTGAAAATTTGTGAAAGTAAAATTTGTTTTGTAAAAGCAAAAGTGAAAATCTGAAAAATTAAAAGTTAAATTTGAATAAAATCAAAAGTAAAATTGTAAAAGTCAATGAAAACAACGTTGAATTCCTGGGTGCCTGTGAAATCGTCAAAGTTGAGAATTTGGAGGAAGCAGATCAAATTTGAGAGAATCTTGTGGTTTGGTAAGCCAGCGCATCGAGTCAAAAGCGGTTGGCAGTTGTTTTTGCTGTGTTCTGGAGAAAGCTGAGGGCAGAAAAATTGAAAAAATCGAGTCATTCCGTGTGGAGTCATCGAAGTCAAAGTCCAGTAGATGAAGCAGAGGACAAAAACATTGTAGAAAAACGCGAGCAAAGGAAGAAAATACGAAAGATAAGTTAAAATTTAGATTAATTAATCGTTATTTTGTGTTTTTTGCCCAAAAATTAATTAAAATTTCAAAAATTTATAAAAATTAACTTATACTTTGGCTTATTTTCATGTAAATTCTTGGTAAAAATTCATGCAAAGTTGAAACTTGAAAGGTTGTTTGAGTTATCCTTTCAGATTTTATCTTAATACTTCAATACTGCAAAAACAGGAAATCTTTTGTTGAATTCATTACATTGAATCCAACAATAGAAAAACTTCATACAAATTTATTAATCTTGGTGACAAATTTTTTCATGTTCACATACAATGAAGTTGCTTTCAGTGGTTGAAGGTTAACAGATAATTTTCTTTTCAGCATTAATCTCTCATAATATTCGATAAATAATTTTGACATAACATTTAATTGATGTTTTAACATGTTTAACAGAATCCTTTTTGTTCTGGAACACCACCTCTAAGGCTATTTGATCAAATTTCAACACTTTGGGCGATAGAATTCAAATTAAAGCAAACGATCATACATCTGAAACAACGGCGAAGAGATCATTTCATCGTCAGTGGAAAGTAATTTAGTGAGAATAATATTTTTAGAATATTGAATAATTATTGAATATTATATTTTAACATATTTATTTTGCATCAGCTATCGAGTGGTTGAGGCCGTGTTGTGCATTATCTTGCAGTTGAGACCATGTTACCCTCCAGTTTTAAGTTCTCGTGTTTCTGAGGTAGGGCCTATATTCCTTAAACGATAAACAAAATTTAATTAAAGACAATGTCACGTTTTGACACAAAGAAGGTTTTTGATGGAAGGAACTATGACGCCTGGAGAACCAAGATGGTTTTGACACTATATGCAGAGGGACTATATCCCATCATGAATGATGTTGAAACCAAAGTGCTGTTTTTGGGGCTAGATTTAAATAATTTTTTGAACCCCGACCATTGAAATGCCAGTCCAGCTAATTGTATGGCTTACTTTCGAAATCAAGAGAAAGGAAAAGCATTAATATATCAGGGACTAAACAATGAACTCATTGAACGTGTAAAAGACTTAAGAACTATGAATCAAATCTTAAAAGTTTTAGATGAAAGGTACAAAAGTTGCACTCAGGTGACATATATTAACACAAAACAAGCATTCCAGAAACTAAAATTCAATAGTGAGGGAAATATGGGTAGTTATTTGGATGTTTTTTCACAATCAGCACAAAAAATAAGGGACTGTGGAAAACCTCTAGACAAACAGGAAGAGATAGAACAATTATTAATATCATTAAATATGGATTATGATATGACAAGGCTGGAGTTCAATACATAAAGTTAGGACCAAAAAACAATAGAAACATTCCACGCAATGTTAATTGAAAGATCGGATAGGTTATATGACGAGAAAAAGTCGAAAATTAATAATAATAAATTTTGTAATTTCAACCAAAATAATAAAAGTTAAAGATTTCAATATGGAGGAAATTAAAATAGATACACCAATAATAACAGAAATCAGTACCACAGTCAAAATATAGTTCAGGGGAAAATGACATATAATAATAACCAACAATCTGAGATGTCTCAAAATAATAACAATAAATATGAAAATAAAAAATATAATAACAACCAAAATCAAAATACTTTGCCAAGTTCGAATGCTTTAGTATGCTTCAAGTGTCATGGCAAAGGGCTCATTGCAAAGGTATGTCCATCAAATAAAGAGGGTATAAAACCCCAAGATAAATTAGACGGTCCTGCGCAGAATACACGATATGGATGAAATAATAACAATAGTAATAAACAAAAATAAAAAAGAAAAGGACGTTCAATGGTCCATGATGCTAAGATATAAAGATTTTGAATCGAAAGTAAGCAAACATGACAATAAATTGATAAATTTAATTACATCTAAGGACATAGAACAGGAATTCAATTCGGACTATGTTCCTTTAACAAATAGAATAATGTTAGATGGTGGAGCAGTTGCTCACGTGATCTCAGATTTGTCGAAATTGTCCAACCCCATAATGTTGGAAAAACCGATCGAACTGGAGTGTGCAATTCAGGACACATTACTGATTGCAACACACATAGGTACCATGTTTATTAGAGTGGAAAACTCAGAGAGAAAACAAACCGTAATAAGACTTAAAAATGTACATTATGTACCATCCTTGAATATCGTTCTAATGTCAGGGATAAAAATCACGGAAAATAGAGCGCTTGGCATCGACCAAAATATTTCTGCAGCGCATATATATGTCCGAGGTACGGATGAAGTCATATTTTCAGCCCCAAAAATAAGAGGTGTATACATGGTCAAGTATGAAATTGTACCAGAGTCCGATGTTAATGTTATAGAACCCCAAAACAAATTAAATAAAATATGCCCCTATAATAACTCAAATAAATTGGCATGTATGCCCAACATAAATTCACAAGACGAATGGATGGAATATGAAATAGAAGAGGAAATAGTAGAAGAGTGTCAGGAGGGGAATGAAGCAAGTGAAGAGAATAATAACAACACAAATAAAACACAAAATAATACAATAAATAATAATATAGAACACGAAAATATAATAAATTCTAATGATACAAACGATAATAATAATTCACAACAACATTAAATGAATGAGGGAAGAAATGAAATGAATGAGGATATAGGAGTGAACATAAATAATAATAACATAATAATAGAAAATAACACAATAAGTGACACACAGGAGTCTAATGAAAGGACAGAAACCACAAAAATAGATGAAAAATTAATATGGCACAGAAGATTAGGACACCTGTCAGGGAAGAATTTAAAGTTCTTGACAAAGGTCTCAAGAGGTATTCCTACTGGAATTACTTTTTGTGATGATGAGTTCAGTCTTTGTGAGGTATGTGTAAAAGCCAACTCCAGAAGATTAGGGCACAATGGAACTCACACACAACTGGAGAGGAAACTTGAGCTTGTTTCGTCAGATACAATGGGCCCCTTTTTGCCAGGTGTATATGGTGAAAAATACGTTTTAAGTTTTGTGGACCATTCCACAAAATATACTTTTGTTTCCACTATTGAAAAAAAATCCATCGTTTCCGAAGAATTCAAAAAATTATATTTAAAACTAAAATCGAAATTCCCGGATCATCCCATAGCTACCCTGAGATGCGATAACGCTAGGGAATATCTAGATTCAAATATGAGATCATTCTGTGCGAACAAAGGTGTAAACCTCAAGCCAGTCGTTCCATATTCACCGGCATTGAATGCAATTGCCGAAAGGCAGAATCAGACAATTATGGCTAGGACGAGAGCTATGCTGTTCGACTTGAACTTAGATTTCAAATTCTGGTCATTGGCTATTGTGACGGCTGTTTATATTATAAACAGGAGCTCAACTAGGGCGAACCAGGATAACAAAATCCCTTTTGAGATGTTTTACGGAATAAAGCTGGACTTATCTAATATGAGAGTTTTTGGGTATCTCACACATAGGCACATCCCCATAGAAGTCCGTTGACAACAAGCCACAAGGAACAAAAGAAAACGTGCCAACATAGAACACCCTAAACTAACCCAAAGATCTGATAAAGGAATTTTTGTAGGATATACCAATAGTGGGTTCTGCATAAGGGACCCATTAATAGAAAAATTGCACATCACGTGTGATGTCAGGTTTGACGAAACAAAGAACATAGTAGAATTTAATAACATAAATGATAATAATAAATACACAACACAATACGATAATAATACGACAGACATCCCTGTCATTTTAAAATTATTTAAATCACGATATAAGAATTATATTGAGGACCATATCCCTCAGAAATGGGAGGATGTGGAAAACAATCCTTTTAGGGAAGAATGGCTTCAAGCCATATAAGACGAGCTGAATTCATTATCTGATATTGGCGTGTGGGAAGTCGTCCTAAAAGAGAGGAATGTGAGGTTGGTAGATACCAAGTGGTGTTTCACCACGAAACCCAACAACCTAGGTGTTCATATACCAAAAGCCAGGCTGGTTGCAAGGGGTTTTAAAGATCTCATTCACTATTCCTTAACTGAAACATATGCCCCGGTAGCCCAATACTGGTTAATCAGATGGATACTGTCAATTACTAATAAGTATGGTTGAAATATCATACAATTTGATATCAAAACAGCTTTCCTGAATTCATAAATAACAAACCCCATATTTATATCTTCCCCAAAGGGCTGCCAATTAGGTGACAATAAATGCCTGAAACTAATAAAATCCATATACGGACTTAAGACTCATCGAAGAGTTGGTACGATCTGTTGAACTCTACAGTAGTTCAAGCTGGTTTCATCCAGTCAAAAATTGATCGATGCTTGTACATTAGACAAGACAGCACAGGTGCGATGGCATTCTTAATAATCTATGTGGATGATATGTTGTTGGCAAGCAACCAAGATGAGTGGACGCAAGATTTAATAAGCATATTTAATAAACACTTCACATTTAAAATAGGAAACAATCCTACCTTTTTTGTTGGATTTGAGATAGAACATGACATATCACAAAAACAAATAATCCTCACACAACCCAGATATATAGATAAGATTCTCCAAAAATTTGGAATGACCGAAAGTAAACCTACTTCAAAACCCATGGAGACTGGGTTAAAACTCGATAAACCTACCAAAGGAATTGACGATACTGAATTTAGGGCTATGATTGGGAACCTGCTATATGTAGCAAGACTTACCCGCCTGGATATTGCTTTCGCCGTCAATTATTTATCCCATTTTCAGACATCCTCTAATAATGAAATTAAGAATTATGTTCGTCATATCATTAGATACCTTAAGACAACACGCAATTTTTCTCTAGTCTTCCACTCTGACCAGACTCAAGTTAAGGCATTTGTTGATGCGTTGTATGCACCCAACGTAGACGATTCACCCGTAAATATAAATAACTTGGAGAAAGGGTGCTCCACAACAGGTTTCTTGATATTTGTTAACAGAGACTTGCTAAATTGGGCCATTCAACAGCAACATACGGTTGCAACTTTGTCAACTGCAGCTGAATTAATCGCATTGAATCATGCACTTGACGATATTTATGTGATCTGGAGACTTATGGAAAGCGTTTTCACTGTAACCGACCTAGTGCAAGTATATGAGGACAATATATCTGCATCCCTCATTGCATTTGGGGAGGCCAGAAACGATCCAGGTCTCTTGCGATCAAATGCTATGCTCTGTTGGAAGCATTCCAACAAAAACTAATAGTTTTTAATGATATTAGGTATACTGATCAAGTTGCTGATATATTAACTAAAGCACTTGATTGGAAAACCTCCCAAAATATTGTTACGAGAATCCTCCGAGCAAGTCAACTTTTTGGCCAATAGTCTTCACAGACATAACCCTACAAAATTTTTGATATTTGGTTTTGGACTGCGGATCGGCGTCGGTCTTTTAGCGCCTATCGTAAACCGAGTAGTCCATATTTCATTTTCACAATTTCACATCACATACATTCAACAGGTTCCCCGTCGCTGCTCTGTCTTTCTTACTTACATCAGCATTCCCTATATAAACTCAATTGATTCCCACAATAGTATATTTACCTAAACCACACAATTAATCATAATTACATATATATATTAATACTTTCCTTTCATAGCTGACAATGAGGAGAAATTGATCTCTTCAACCGATTGTATAGCATAATAATTTAATATTACACATTATATTTATAAGACCTGACAATAAAACAAAAGGTTAAATGCGTACCTTATGTTAATTATTACACAATATATAAGATAAATTATTCATCTGACATGTACCTGCACATTTTAATTGTACAACATCAGAATGCTAGTCAACGACAAATTTCATGTTTATACCATTTTTTTTCAGCATTTTTTAAAAATTTTTGTATATTTCATATGTGTTTAATAATCTTGACTGCTATTGCTTATTCCATTTTATTTCTTTATATATATATACTATGCGATACCATACCAACAATCTATATGTTCGTTCGTCCGTTTTGAATCGCAGGGTGGTGTTGGGATACAATTCCCTCACTCCCACACAAACACATAGTCTGAACTCATACCTAAACTGTATATGACATAATTATAACATTTCTGTTTTTCGTATGTGGCGACACTGATTGCCAGTCTAACCTTTTCCGCCACTGCTCGACAGAGGTTGCTCTCTGCTCATCAGTCGTTATCATAGTGATGTTGCGAATAAATCGTTTTTCAAAATGAAAGTTCGTTTACAATTCTTCTGCATCAAAAGATCTTAACTCACCTCAATATTTTTCGATGTTATCATTATAGTGAGGAAAAATATATGAAAATTTAGCAAAGCTGAAACTAGAAAATAAAGTCGTCTTTTTATTTCTTTCTTAATATTAATACTCTATAATATTCATAATGTTTTTGTACAAAGATTTCATTCTTGACTTGAAGAAAAATAGTATCAGTTTTGATTAACGTGATTAAAATATTGAATGTGTTATTGAAAGTGAAAAATTTTTCACAAAAGCTGAAAGAAGCCATAATTTCATTTTCAATCCGTTCATCAAATACTAAAAGTACGTCAATGAATTCTGAAAAGGTATCTTCTTACCAACTCAATTAACTTCAGACCTGTCACACACATCAACTAAGCTACAAGTTTGAAATGTACTTGGGCTATTTTAAATATGACGAAGTTTTTTTGGACACCACAAGCTAATATTGTTTTCATAAAATATTCAACTTAAATTTGACATTACATCAATAATCTACAAAATAAATTAGGGTACTTAATTTTTTGGTAAATGTAAATTGAAAAGTGAAAAATTCCCACTCACCAGTCTCCATTAACTGTAATGATAAAAAAATCTGATAACTGAGACTTGAATTGAACTCTTTGAGGATAAATATGTATATGATGGAGACAACACAGAACAGTTTTAACATGTGGTTGAGTGTCCAGGCTATAGATGCCACATGCTGGTTTACGAAGTATCCCCCAGACTGAACACCCTAACTAATCAGAATTGAAAATCGGTGTAAAAGTGAGGTACTTTGTACACTAGTATTTATAAACAAATGCATGTTGCGAGATTTTCCTTCAATCAGATATTTAGTTGGAAGTACACATGTTTGTAAAAGCGCTTTCTATAGGTAGGACACTGAAACTACCCATGTTCCATCTCCATCATGTAAATATATCCTCGAAGATTGAACTCAATTTAGCTGCTAATAACAAAAACCAGTGTCAGAAAAAACTGAGAAAAATTTGTTTTGGTCTTTGGAGCATTGGAGCAGAAAGGAGCAGGGAGCAGACTTTGTCACACCAGAGCAGTTTTGGAATCAGTTCTTTTTAAAAAACCTGGTTCTTTAAACCAGACTGCTCCAGAGCAGCCCATCCCTAACCATTCCTTAGGAGTAGAGATACTTCGACTTAAAGCCATACCATTTTTCATCCGACTGAGAGATGAAAAATGTACTTACAATTAATATTTAATACTCCATGGTTATCATCTATATCTTTATCAGTGCTCTAGCGTAACATCATGAACACATGTTCATGGCTTTTTAATATATGATTTGATGGTTGAATTCCCCCACTTTAAGTTGCCAACCAGTGTTGCCAGATGTACGGCTTTGGCCGTAAACATACGGCTATTTTAATGTGAAATGGCTGTACAGCCGAAGGTTGGGCCGTACAGCAAAATGTACAGCTTTTGAACCTTGATAGGAAAAAAAAACTGTTTTAAGGGAGAACTAGAAAGGTTGTAGCCTCATAGCTCTATGGCTCTCTAAACAGCTGATGAAAATTATTAATTCATTAGTGATGGGAACATAGAAATTTCTGAGAAGTACAAATTTAGTTTGTTGTCATGATGGCTGCAGTTTTTCTAGATTTTAATGATTTTATTAATTTCTTTGCAATTTAATTCTTAAGTATTTTATTTACTGTTTTTAAATGTTTTGCTAATAGAACTTTCAAAGTAAATATTATTCATACTATCACTTGAATGGAGATCGGAGCGAGTTTATTCTATTATGAAAAATTTCAAACTTATTCCTTCCATTCCATATAATCACAGTTATCGTACGCAATTGTTGGAGAATCATTGATTGTAGAAAGCTGAAATTTTTTGGAGTCATATAAGTACGTTAGCTGAATATTCTGTGAAAATTTGGTTGAATCCGTACGTTTTATTCTCAATGTATCTTATCTCCAAATAAAGTTAAGAAAAAGTCAACCCTGCAAGATGTACGGCTCTGGATAGTCATATACGGCCTTTCAAAGGTTTGTGTACGGCTATCGTGCTCTCAAAATCTGGCAACACTGTTGCCAACTAACCCAACAGACCCCCATGAGGCAATACATTAGAGAATATATTTGTAGGTAAGTATATAATGGATTAAAATTATTTATAAATTATTTTTTTAGGTACCCTTAATTATGAAATATTACAGACTACATATTCTGAAAAAAAAAATTGAAAATCTGAAACCTAGGTATAGAAGATACGTTATTTACAGTGAGTATAGAGGAGCGAATACTTGAAATGTCTTACCTCCACCTGCCACCACCAATTACTTGACATTTTACCTCCATCTTTGCAGGAAACAAATGGAAAAAAAAGGATCTATTGTATGAAATTTCCAAATATTCAGAAAAACTATCTCATGAAATAGTGGACAGAGAAATTTCTCGAGCTTTTCAACTGTGGTCCTCCGTAATACCAGTAAACATAAAGTTCGTCCAGCCCGGAGATGTATAAATTTCCAAGTCATACAATAGATAATATGAGAATGAGAAAAATATTCCTACTAAATTTTAATTTTAATTTTTAGGGTGATATTAATGTACGATTTGAAAAATTTGATCATGGAGATGTGCCTTTTGATGGACGTGGCTCAATATTAGCGCATACTTTTTATCCACTAATATTACCAAGTGGAGATCAAAAAAGTTTTATTCATTTTGATGATTTAGAGAACTGGACTGTTAATTCAACAAAAGGTTAAAATTTTCTAAAATTTTCTTTCTTTTACGTTTCCTTCTTCAACTAATGTGAATGGTCGTGCATATGTAGGCGTTAATCTATTTCAAACAGCACTCCATGAAGTGGGCCATTCATTAGGTTTAAAGCATTCAAATGTTGAGAATTCTGTGATGTGGCCTGGAAGAACAATTTACAAACCTAATTTCACGCTAGCAGAAGATGATATCAAAGGCATTCAGGTAAAAGAAACAGTGTGTTGAAGACCACTATTAGTAGGTCGCAGTAAGTATGCAATGTTTTTATTTTTTCAACGTATTAAAATTTTACTAACAAGTTGCTAAGTTAATGCTAGTTAATAAAAAACACTTTACTGCCAAGGAACGTGATACCCATAGTTAAATTTGTAACAAAAGTACAGGAAACTGTTGATGTTTTTTTATGCAGTGATGTGCTTATTAAATTTTTTGAAAGTATACTCACCACCTTATTGACTCTAATACTATAAACTAAAAAGCATTTTTTCAAACTTTTATTGACACAGCATTATCATTTTACTGTACAGTACAAACTTATAAAAAATTTATTTTTCTTATACTCTGGAAGTTTTTTTACCCATAATTTCTGTTTTTTTCCCTAAAGAATTCATGAAGTGAGTTTAGTGAGTTTCCAAACCATATCGTTCATTAGCTAAACCTAAAAGCTCTTTATTAGCATGTATGAGCATGAGGGTGATAAGAGATGAACCGCCGTTTTGTTTTATTATATACATAGTAATTATAAACAATTGAAATTCATGAAAAACCGAATAACACAAGATGGCTGCTAATCTTTTATCACCCTTATGAGCATACCTACTAGTAAAGAGCCCAACCTTGCTAACAGTCCTTATTGAATGTACAAGTCATTTCATTCCCTGAAAAAGTAGGTCCATCGAATTTAGGCCCCCTAAATCATCACTATAGCGCACATTGGATGAAATGTTCCTTTTAATTCTACATTAATTAGAATGTTCCCTTTAATTCTACATTAATTACGTTGCAATTAAAGTTTTGAAAACAATTGTGAGAGAACCGTTACTTTTTATAGAAATCTGAAATTTTGCAGAGACATCCATCCATATTCTAGAACACTCCTTAGCATTAAATAAGACTTAAGAACTTGTTTGACCAGTTAATCCCATACTTATACATGGGAATTACAGATAAAATATTACTTAAGTAGTGAAACTGTACTTAAAGTATCGTTCTAGAATACATCAGGTAATTACCACATGTTAGCTCCAATACTCTGTGAAAATTTAATAGAAATTGTACGTTTGGTTATGAAGATTTTGTCAAAATTCTTCAATTAGATTTGAATCGCAGAATCCAAACCTTCGAGGATATATATATATATATATATATATATATGATGTAAACGACATGCTGCTGTTTTAAAATACGATCGACTGTCGTTAACATCTACACTAAGCATATGTATACTGGCGTATAAATTACCCCACATCAATCGACATGGATCAGTCAGAATTGTCAGATTCTTTGGAATGGGGTAATTTGTACGCCACTGTTTATAAATAAATGCATGAGACAATTTTTTCCTCCAATCAGATTTAACTGCTTGTACCCTACATTTTTCATTCAATTGCTCGAGAGTATACCTACTTTATATTATATACGACGCATACCCTATAAGCACATCACTGCTTCGAAATTTTACAGCACATTACATCATGTATTTAATTTTCAAATGCTAAATTAAATTTCGTAGTGAAAAATTGTTCTTGGAAATGAGCAGGGTAGGCTCTTATAAACTATTGCGACTGCATCACAAAAAAAATTCAGTGCCGATACCTATCGAAAGTTATCGATTGTATTAATAATTTTTACTGCAACAGGTGCAAATAAAAAATTTTTTTACAAAACAATGATGGTCAATATTTATCAAGTTTTCTTCTATAATTCCAGGCGTTGTATGGAATAAAAACCTGATTATGCAAAACAAAATTATGGGGAATTCATCAGAGTTAATTTAAGTAATTAGTATAAACATGGTAAAGCATAGATATATATGAATGAATTATTTCTTATTCGTATAGTTAGCATTTAAAATTTTTCGCATCGTCGTTAAAATATATTATTATAACATTGTTTTGCTGTATTTCGTTTAAAATTTCTTTTATATAAAATGATCATTATAAATTTTAACTAGCGAAACAGTTGATGCATTTTTGTTGATTATGGCGTCTCAATCGCACAGGATGTACTTGAAATTTTTGGTGCGGAATATTCATTTCAATTCCTTTTGATCTAGGAATTCCGCTGTCATCGAGGATCTACAAATATATGAACAGATGAAAGTTCGAGTTCAGTTTAGTTGGTATAAATTTCATTTCTAGTAAACAACTGTTTTCGACTTTCTGGCCATTTTTAAGGAGCACCGATGAGGCAATTAAAAATTAAAAAGTTCATGCGTATATTTACATAAACCTACGTCATAAATTCCAACTTACAATGATTTTGGCATCATTGCCAGAGATTGATTTATTCTTGAAAATGTCAATTTGGTGAATAATACCTGAGAAAAAATTTTTTCAAATTTTCATGACGTCACATCTATTGTTATTTTAAGAAAAGAAAAAAAATTATAAAACTCACTGTAATCAGGTAAATTTTCAAAGTCTGATCCATTGTAAATTTCTATTTTAACATCGTTGGGAATTATTTCTATCACTGATCAAACAAAAATAAATATTAAAATATCTTGCAAAAGTGTATAGGCACCTACTTGTAAATTAACATTTCTTGGTAATAAAATAGACGAAAGTAATTATACTTAATAATAGAATACACCAAGGCTACCATATGAATTTCACTTTCAGAAAAGCATATTCAAGCCAACGTATTATGTGAAAAAAAAAGGAAGAAAAAACAAGTAAACTCACCATCTTCCTTAGTCTCTAAGATAATTTCGGAGTAAATTAATAAAAAGGCCAAGAAATTCAAAAGGACATGCATTCTTATATGATGAAAAAATTATTAGTGTTTATATCGATTTCAACCAATAGAAAAACGCGAATAATAATTTTTAGGAGTTTTGTAAGCATTAATCTAGTCGAAATGATTAGTTTACAACTATTACTGGAAAAAACGGACCGATTTACTGCCAGGTCGTATCAATAACGTTCGCCAAAAAGTTTATATTGTAAATTCTTTATTTTTCTTTAGTCTTGATAGGAAAAAACAAAAAACAAAAAAACAATATATAAGTAAATATTATAGGTAGGTATTTATTCTTAGAAATAAATCGTTGGTATTATATAATCCGCGGAACCGAATAAAGACGTCATTTGTGCAAACAATAAAATTTCGCTAACATTGGTTTTGAAGTTAAGTGTACACAATCGCGCTTTCAGGCCGACCTTTTCTCTTACTGTATTGTTTTCAAGGGTAACATGTATTGTTTTTCATCATTCGAGTACCCAATGAAAAACGCGATTAGTTATGGCACTTATGGCTTTGAGAAATTTTTTTCGGCCGAAATGAGAAACAAAAATGGAAAGGTTTCATCATAGTCCAGTCAAATTAGATAAAAAAAGGGTCTTTCACTCAATAAAATCAAGGAAAAGATTTTTCTTTTGAATCCGGTAATTCTAGGTGCCTTTTTGAATACAATGAAAATCTCCAAAATCTGGCCGCAGCTTCATCACTAAAAATTCATTTTTTGTGCTCCTAAACAGGTTTGATTTACTTCTTTCCTAATAACGATACCAAAAAATTTATTCAACAAATAATATTGTACATAAAATTTTCAACAACAAAGGTATCTCAACATTTTTTTGTATGTGTCACAGAAAGTTTAGAAAATGACACAAAAGTTTGCACATAACACTAACAAAGGGTAATGTGTTTGATGAGAGCTAGTCTCCCCTTTGTACTATACCCATATACCAGGTCAATCTAACAGACGTACCATATATTATAGTATAATATGTATAAATAAAAACCCTTTTATTTTTGTGTGAGTGTGATTCTGTGTGTACGTTTATTTGCAACACCATAACTTCACAAACATAAATTTTCTGAGCATATTTCTTTCATTTCAAGGAAGGTTTTAAGATAACTCGAAAGTCTGAAGCTCCCTTGGTGGTTAAGTTGTGGATGAAAATAAAAAGATTTAATTATGTTTTTTAGTCAGAATGTCAGTGGAAAAGACCTATTTTTGAATAAATAAATTTTCTTATTTTTATCCACAATTTAGCCCCAAGAGAGCTACGGATTTTCCAGTTATCTAAATCTTTTTGAATAGTGAGGAATATAATAATGAAGTTCAATTAATCGATATTTTTTGTTCATAAAAATAGAATAACCCAGAGAGTTTAAAATTTTGAACATTTTGAACATATTCGTCTAATCATTTCAGAAAACAAATTAAGAAACATGTCAATAGATGAAACAAGCTATTTTCCCAATATTTATGTCAAACATGTTGCATAATTCCATTTTGGTAGGAATGATTTTTCAATTCAACCAGTTGAAAATAACAAATGTTATGTGCGTCATATACATTGAATATGTACGTATTTGCCAGTTCAATTTTTATTTGCGAACTAATGATCGTGTAACATTTATGGTTTATCTCTTTCATTACTAACAAGTAGTGAAATTAGTCTTATATGGTGATAAATACTCTGCATTTGTATATCCTTAGAAAAAGAGCTGGCTGCGGTACTTTGCTGTTTGGCCTAAAATATCGTGAACAATCCAGGAAGAGGAAATATGCAGTTAGATAATCATTCCAGAAAAATATTATGTTAAAGAGAACACATTTTGTTATAACTGCCTGCTCCAACAATTTCTCATTGGACGATTCGATCTTGATAAGAGTTAGATTAGGTTCTCCTGTTGTTAAGATTGATCCTATTCATACTTATGAAAATAATTTACAATGTGCTGTACACAGTCTGTAGTTGTACCTCCAAGCTATCAGAAGTTTTGATGTAAAAATTTATTTTTTGAAATTGTGGCAAATAAAAGGCTAAAAATTTACTGTCTTCCCAAAGAGTCGACGCAAAGACTTGGGTTTAAATTTTTTATAAAATTATCATGATTACCTACATCAAGTACGTTTGTTTTTGGAGAAAAGTGGTATTTGGTTTTCAATAAATTAATTAATTTCACCCCAAAAGGGGGAAGAAAATTACAATCATTTCCTGAAACCGATTGCTAAAGAAAACGCGTGGTCATAAACTGGTTCATATTTTTGCCTTCACGCTTGGCTGAATGAGAAGTAATATCAGTGTTTCAAGTTTTCAGGAAAAATGCGAGCTATCATAATTAATCGATAAAATTATACGGACGAACTGGCATGAAATTATTTTTTCAGTCTAAGAACTTATGACCTTTGGGATTATACATAATATGTCTTACAATTATTGAAGTACCGTTCCTAAATTTAAGTACCTACTATATAAAAAAGAAAAAGGCTTTAATCATGTGAGATTCTACTATTTTTTTTTTTTTTCTCATTCATCAGTCCAACAAATTTTTAGCGATGAATTCAATTTTTCAACTTTTTGGACCATTATCGCAATGTGCGTTCTCAAGTGACTGGGTTATTCCGTGCAAAAAATTTAACTTTAAACATGTGTCTCTTGAAACTGTCTGTGCGTTTTACATTGAGATTTTTTTTCATTATTATAGCTTTAGTGCATACGAAGAAATC
The DNA here is from genome assembly GCA_011428145.1 of Ericerus pela. NCBI lineage: Eukaryota > Metazoa > Arthropoda > Insecta > Hemiptera > Coccidae > Ericerus > Ericerus pela. The sequence continues at coordinate 1,396,856 of WOFM01000275.1, forward strand.
ATTGGCGGAAATAAGATAGGCTGGGAAGGACTATTTAACTACTATAAGCCCAACCAGTTGCTCAACACCCTTCCACTCCAGAAACTTTCCGAATTTGGAATTTCTCCATCGAACAATTGTCCATTTCCGTCAATGGAAAAAATTGATCTTAATTTCTTTGTTGATAGTGTGCTGTATGATATATCAAATGATTTCATAACTGGCTAGAAAAAATGAAATTTTCTTTTCTACATAGATTCGTATGTTAAATTTTTATATTGATTGCTCTATTAATACAAGTTTCGTAATGTGTAATATAATAAGGACTATATATATATATATATATATATATAACTATATACCATTAAAAAGAGATTTTTATTTTTAAAAAAAACTGACTGATATTCAACAAAATTAAATTTAAGGTATTGCTAAGTTATTTTTCGGTGATTTATAGGTTCAGTTAATTTTTAATTGAAAAAAATTTTTTTCTGAAAATTTGTAGAAGAGGGGAGCACTATCAAAAAATAATTCTTGTTTCAAAATTTTACCTAACAGAAATTATTATTTCTCGGTGCCTACTTACGTAAGAGTAATATTCGTTTAGTGAAACAGTATAGTAAAAGGAAAATTGTTTTTTGACAATCCATTGGAGATGCCTAGATCCTTTTAGTTAGGTGCCGTACTCCAAAATCAATATTTTATGGTGGATGTCGTTTAGTAATATGGGGTCAACTAGAGGAAAAAAACTTAAATTACTTTTTGTTTTAAGCGGACGTAGCTATAATAAGTGGCCTATTCCCTGAAGTCGACGTCCAAAATTCGAATTTATCAATCCATCAAAATCAGTTCGATTCTCTTCGAAGATGACATAACATTTTATGAAAATAAAAATATCGCCAAAAATCAGCTGATCTATCAAAGTATCATTAAATTATTCGTACCTATCGATTCTTCTCATTTTTATCTACAAATTTCGTAACTATTTTCTAATTAGTGTATTCATCTTAAAGATTGTATCAGGTAATTGGTACAATAAGTAAGTATCAGGATAGAGGTGAAGCTAAAATTTTCTTTGTGGGAGTAAGGGTGGTGGTGGTGGTGGTGGTGATCGTTGAATAATTTATGTGTAGGCCCAACCCCAATTTGCAGGGACGTAGAAAAATCCTTTTTTAGAGGAAGGGAAGAAAAATGAAAATTGCCAGCGGAAATTTTTAAAATTTCCATCAACTAAAGAAAAATGGTCATCAACTGGCATAATTTTCAAACAAATATAGGTCTATACAACTGCCAATTTTTCCAACTCCATAATTGCCAAATATTACAAAGTTTTGAAATTTTATAAAAAAAAAGGTCATCAAATTCCATGGCTTTCCAAATATATGTTGGTACATCTCTCTGTACGTGTAACTAGTAAATTTTTCAAACTCTAAAAATACTTTGAGGGGGAAGCTTCCCGCCATTCTCTCTTAAGCACGTCCCTAGTCCCTACCAACTTAAATAAAATAAAATAAAGTTTTCTTGTGCTCGAAACTTTTTTTTCAAACTTTTTTCTCTTCATGAGGGCCTAGGGTGGGGGTTAATCCCAAATGGCCAAACCCTTCTCGCTACGCCCCATACAACATACTAACATACACCTAATATACGAAGTACGAAAGTATTAATTTGCTCGATATAGCCTCTAGAAGGAGTAAAAAATAAGGTATATTTTAAATTGTATTGTTAGTACCTGTGCGGTAGCTTCAGTATTCAAGAATTTATTACCAAATAACGTTTTTTCTAACACCCTCAAAGCCGGCATGAATGCGTACATTTCATTTCTGTACAGAGTCGGTACACGATAACGACGGAGAATTTTGAACTTAGTGTGATTCTGTCAAGTCAAAGAAAAGGAGCGATAACTGACGTGTTCAAATATGATTCGGCTTTACGTTCATTTCATTTATTTATTGGCGTTATCGTACAGAGGTCATATTTTATGTTTATGTATCACTAATCGTTATCACGTATTTTATACCTGTAGTACCTATACCGGTAAACGTTCGACGCTTAACCGTTGACTATTGTAATTTGTAAAATTATATTACAATTCTATGTAATATGTATATTTGTATAACTAGTTAACTACCATAAGGTGTGTAATTTGGCTGACGTGTATTTTGTTTTATGTGAGAAGTAGTAATTCTTTCAGATTCGTCGTGTTCAATCATTAAAAATGGTATCAACCTTTTTTTGTTTTCTGTTAGCGTTGATACCGCATCAGTTGCTGGCTAAAGGCACCGTAACTCTAGATAGTTTGACATTCGATAAAGTAAGTTGGTCTCTTTAGTTATAGCTGAAAGTACTCGCATCAGCCTCATGGGATAAATAATATTATTGAAAATGTATCCATTAAAATGGTCGTTACCAAATGAAGGGGAAATCCCTGACAGCAAGTGGTCACAATTTGTGTAATTTTATATAATTTTTTACAAAAAAAAAAAAGAAGAAGAATAGTTATGGCTATTACAATTTGGTTGATTCTACATTAGAGAAAATGTGAAGCAATTTGTGCTGCATGATATAACGATGTCTTGTTTAATTAATTAATAGTGTCTGATGATGCTGCTAGATCTCTGCGTATCCAGCAACGCAGATAACGAAGTACCGTGACAAACCATCTAATCTTTTCTCCTGTATGTCTCTTACTCGGCGATGTTGCGCAACTAAACGCGCTATTTCTCTACGAATATGATAAGGATTGACAAGTTTTCAAGTTTTCATGCAAGAACTAATAAAGGACGTTATAGTCACCTTATGTTACTTGCTCCCTATATTCTTTGTTGAATCTAAGCTGTATTAAATATTGGTAAACCATCAGCTTTTACAGGTTCAAGTTAACTCTTCAGATGAAGGCTTTTCTCTGTCGATTACTTTTCTTTACTTATCAGTAGAGTTAATATTCGGTGCCAAAGATTAACTGGCGGATTAAGACTCTGGTCGCCTTCTGAATTCCCTGCAGAATCAAATCAACTGATGATAATACATTTCTGTACGGTCCACAGGTACTATCAAAATTTCAATCTACCTTAGTTAAATTTGATGTCGCCTATCCGTATGGACCTAAGCATGACGAATTTGTCAAATTTGCCGAATCAGTGCATAATGTAGACGATATGCTCGTTGCTGAAGTCGGCATTAAAGACTACGGTGATCGAGATAACGAAGATTTGGCTAAAAGGTAAGCAAGTATAGTAGTCATATAGCGAGTGGATGCTCTCTTACAAGAAATGACTACCGAATTTTTTGGATATTTTTAAAGGTATTAAAGGTAAAACAAAAACCTGTATTGAACTTGCAAGTTATTATTTTTCTGAAGGATGAACAAATGCCTTTTTTTTGGAACTTATTGTTCGTCCTTATTTTGAGAGAATGTAACTTATCTAAATTCTTTCTCAGTTTCTATAACGAAAAAAAAAAACAACGTGTATAATACGTCAATTACCTGTGAAGAAGTGATAGAGAGATTGTGGTTGTTTTGGCTTCTAAAAATAGCTCTATTTGATTGGATTATATCCGGTTTAGACTGGTGTAGATCGGTGCGAAATGGTGTACTCTAAAATTTGACAGTTTAGCCCGATGGATCAAAGTGTAAAATTTCTAATCAAACAAATTCAATATTATTCTCAAGTTTTTCATTTTCTATTAATTCCATAAGTTTATATTGAAGTGTTTCGAATATACTGTGCCACATTGCCGATATAGAACTGCAGAGTTTTCTCTTTTACTTGTACAATAATTGATGATTAAAATTTTTACATATCCCTTCAGCTCTTTTCATTTCTGTCATGAAGTTCATCATCATATATATATATATATAGGTACTTCTTGAGGCTAGAAATATCTGTCTATTACAACTCTTTTAACCTAATATTTTTTCAAATTAAAAAATCGTTTTCTGATTGTAAATCGAACTTAGATTTTTATTTTATTTTACTATAACTCATTCTTCGACTTCATATAAATAAAACGTCGTTTCTTTATTTCCATTTTTTCACATCGCTAGTGTTTGTCTTGATCTTTGATTATTCTATGGATTAACAAAAAAACATTTTACATTTGATGCATGCATGGGAAATCCTCGAATAAGTAGTGAAATTTTTAAAAAACTTCATGTTTAAACAACTCATAATATTATACGTTCTTGAAATTTTTAAATTATTTAAAGCAGGTTTATCATTATAATCATTCAAAAAACTTATTTTTCGTTTTAGAATTTCTGAGACTTTTTAGTTTTTGTGTATGTAAAAAAAATCGTTCAAAGTTCAATGGACGTTCAACGGGTAAAACGCTTCTCAAATATTGTTCAAAAATTCAAGAATTTGATCAATTTTTTGTGATTATAGATCAACGATACTAGCTTTGATTTTTTATAGTTGTGAATTTGGATGAAAGTAGTTCAAGAAAAATAAAGTATGCTGAAATTTTATGAAAAATCGGCCTCATAATACTTTTCTGTTGACACTTGCATTAAACAATATCTCGTTTTTTTTTATTCTTTTTTCACCATAATAGTGTTCAAAGTTTCAAAAAATTTTTTATGAATGTTAAAAAAAAAAAAAGTCCTTTATTAATTGAAAATATGTGAAAAATTCGCCCGAAGATATTTTATGATAGACGGTATTTAACACTTCTTCGCTTCCAGGCATTCGTACAGTCGTCGCGAATCGAATTATTCGTCTCTCATTATGAGAGTTATTTTTTCAGATTTAACGCCGTTGACAAGGAGCAGTATCCAATCGTCAAGTTATTCGTGAAAGGTCTTTCGGAACCGCTGAACTTTGTCGCACCCCAAGATGAAGACTTCAACGCGGACAAAATACGTAGCTTCGTCAAGTTGAACAACAAAAACATCTACATTGGTGCGCCTGGATGTTACGAGGCGTTCGATAAACTGGCTCGCCAGTATAGCGCCGAAAAAAACGCTGCCAAACGCAAGGAACTGCTGCTCGAGGCCGAAGAATTATGGGACAAAGCCGAAGGTTTCCAAGAGCAGAAATCTGCCGAAATATACGTGAAAACGATGCGTAAAATTCTCGATAAAAGCGATCAGTTCATCTCCACCGAACGTGAACGTATCAATAAAATATTGAAAGGAGACGTTTCGAAGGAGAAAAAACACGACTTTACCATCCGACTGAATATTTTGGACTCGTTTGCTTTGGTTCACGATGAATTATAGATATGCCAGCTGTACATAAAATTCGGAATAATTGGTAAAAATGTGTATTTTTGAAGTTCTGATAAAGTTAACTTTAAAGAAATTATTATTATTACTTTTTTTTTTTTTTTTAAATTAATTTAGTTTAATCAAGAATTGAACCAATTATCGTGGACTTTTTTACTTTTTACCGTACGAACAACTATAGACGTTTGAACGTTTTTAATTCATATTAATTTTGTACTAAATTAGTATTAATTGCGCGATAAAATGAAGAAGTATACGCATATTCTCGTCTCTTAAAACAACGTTCATCATCTATCGATGGTTGAAGACTTTATCCTTGCGTAATTTTTTATCTTCTGCATGTACCTGCCTAAATTAATTTTTTTGAAGAAAAAAATTGTATTCGTGATAAAAGTTGTAGCCGATTTTTGTTTTTTAATATTGTTTCAAAATCATTGTGGATTTTGTGAATAGAGAGCCGTTGTGCATTTACTAAAATTATATTCCAAAAATTTTCTCGCAGGTCATTCCACGTTTTCTTCGAATAGGAGGTAAGTGAAGATTTTTTCATGTATTGTGTACCCTACGCGACTTATTTTTCAAGCTAATATTTGCGAGGTTGTTATAATATTTTAAATCTCAAGTAGATTTTTTGTGACTTTAATCACCAAATACGGTCTATAAATGTTAATTTTTCTTCGTTCTTGTCTAATTTCTTAATGTTATGAAAAGGATAATAATTTTTATCATCCACACCACTAACCCTTTTGTGAGGTTAAATTTAATACCCTGTTGGTAAGCAAACTGAGTAAAAAATAAAAACAAGAACTTAATTGCTGAAACAATACCTCTATTTCATCAAAGCTTTTCATTTTAAAATTTTTAGCAAAAAAGAACAAACTTCAGAAAATCGTGATGATAAAAATGCGTTAAAAAGAGATAAATAACCATTTTAAAATTTCGTATTTTGAAGTTTTTTCTTTATTGAAAAAAAAAAAAAAAAAAGTTTTCCACTACTTTTAGTTTCCTCAAAATTATTTCATTACCGGAAATTTTGCTTTAAAAATTAAAAGAAAAATTTTTTTAAACATAATTAAATAAAACTATCTCAACAATTATTCAAAGAAAAATAGTATGGGTTCACCGTAGGCTCATGGCCTTAATCATTGAAAAAAGTTCATAAAATCTGTGCATTAGTTCTCCAAAAAGGCAGCAGGCAGACATTTATCCATCTATCTATCTTACTAAAACCCAAAGTAAATGTGTTTATTTTACCTATAACTTCAGAACCAATCAATAGATTAAAAGAAAATTTTCAAGATTCATTTGTGTTATTCCGAGGAATATTTGAACCAATCTAAGTCTCTTGCCATTTTAGGGGCAAAATTGTGTATTTTCACCAAAAAAAAACCGTTTCTAATTTCGAGGTTCTGACAAGGCTTTTTTACAAGCTACAATCTCACCTTTTTAGAATTTGCATACAAAAAAAGTAAACGTGAACAAGCAAAAGCTGATTTTTTTATAATTGAGATTATACAATCAAAAGTTTGAGACCATCTAATTTTCAAATTTTAAAATCTTGCTTTTTCAAAGCTGATTGTGAAGAAGCTGTATGTGTTAACATGTAAAATCACAAGTGAAGATTGTATTTTTGTGTTTTTTAGGATTAGAGATTTTTAAAAGCAGGTTTCTAATTAATTTCTAGTGTGAAAGAAAAAAGTGCGCTTCAGTACCAGACGGAATAGACCAAAATATTTAATGTGGAACACATTTTAAAGCTGTCAAATGCACCACCTCTGTTAGAAAAAGTGTGTTTTTGAAAAATATAAAATTAGTCATTAAAAAGTTATTATTAAATTTTGTAACTGTTAACATAAAATTACACAGTTAAAAAAAATCATCTTCAAAATCTAAACATAAATTAAGTTTTGGAAATAACTTCCCATCCATCAGCACCAGAATTGCTAGAATGTTGCAATAAATTATAGTTTAGATTTTTTGCAAATTTCTTAGTTATTGGTTCCAATATTTGATCATATAGTACCAAACTAGTAAAGAAAGATATCGGGTTAGACATGCTGATGCTAAATAGGCAACTAGAACATACCTTTTGATGTACTTTGTTTTGTGTTTAAGTACACTATCCTTGTGAATTGAAGGGATGTCTTTATTAGATGTATTCTAAATTGGTGAACTGAAGCAAAACATTGAAAATACACGGAAGGTACGCTAGGTTGCCTACTTTTTTGCCAACATGTCTTGACATGAAAAAATACAACATGCCTTCATACAAAAACAAAACCAGCTTCCCCAAGAAGAACCCAACAATTGGACTATATAGGCCAATTAACTACAGACATTCAGTACATAAATGGTGAATTTAACTCTCCAGCTGATGCTTTAAGTAGAGTCAAGGCCATCTTGGCATCTGTTTAACTCCTTATAGCTGAAATAGCTGAAAAACAACTAAAGAACATAGAGCTACAGGAACTGTTATCAGATGAGGGTGCTGCCCTACAATTGAGACATAAAAATTCCTGGTACTGATGTGCTATTAACATATGAGATTTGTATAGGTAAGAATAGGCCATTCCTACCAAAAAAGTATCGCAAATTGGCTTTCAATAGTGTTCACAACTTATCACACTTTGGACTAAAATACACTGCTGGATTTGTTTTATCAAGATTTATATGGCCTCGAATTAAGTCTGACTGCAATAAATGGGCTCCCAGTTGCCTGAATTGCCAAGAGTCTAAAGTAGGAAGACACACTTCTTTGCCTCTCAAAACTTTCAAACAGAGCAGTTTAAAACCATCCAAATTGACTTAGTGGGCCCATTGTCCTCTTCACAAGGACACACATACTTATTGATGATGATAGAGCAACTTGTTAGCCAGAAGCAGTTCCTCTCTATGAGATGACAGCTCTAACTCTAGCTGTCAGGTTAAACAACACTCGGATTGCTCGATACAGCATACCTGAAATCATAGTTACAGACCAGGGTTGCCAATTTGAAAGCTTGCTCTTCAAAGAGTTATCACAAAAGCTTGGTGTTCAACACAGTCATACTACAGCTTACCATCCTTAAGCCAATGGCAAAATAGAAAGAAGGCATAGATCTTTAAAAGCATCCATTATGTCCTATATTAAGAAATGAGTTGAAGCCTTACCAACTATCCTCTTAGGCCCCCAATCTACTCTTCAATCAGATATAGGATACTCTACTATACAATTAGCATTTAGAGAAGAGCTTCACCTACAAGGGGACTTTTTCAAAGAATTGAAATAAATTAGCCATGAAATAATGGTTCAAAACATACAAACCAATGCAAGCAAATTCCTAACACAGAGAGTTCATCATGGCGAGCCAAAGATTTATGTCCAAATATTTGCCTATCACATCACATATGTTTGTTAGAGAAGAAAAAATAAGATCTACACTGGAGAAACCATACACCTGTACTTACAAAGTAGTATCACGTGATAACAAAAACTTTGTAATGCTTATAGCAGCCAAACCAAAAACAGTTTCAATTGACAAACTGAACCCTGCATATATAATAAATGACAACAGAAAAACTCTCTAGAGTAATGAAATCAATGTACAAACAAAATGAGGATGAAAATACGCAGAAAAATTTGTCCTCCTCCCTCTGCATCTATATCATCTTATTGGCTATTAGAGAATTCAAACTGTCCAATATTGGATGTAAAGAAGACAACTCCCTATCCTGGTCATGAAAATCCTCGACACCATCTCTATTTTCAATTCCAAAAACCAACTCTCTTCAGTAGACCACCAAGATGTAGGGACCAGCAGAGCCACGCCAATTACAAGGCCCTTTTAGATGCCTGGAAACAATTGTACAAGTGCATGAAAGTGGCAGTTGGTAGCACCCTGGCTAAGTGGGAACAACACCAGAAAAAACAGCGTTAAGACTCAATAAGTCTTCCAGACATGTAACTTATTATTTTTGCAGTGCAAAAACTGGGGCGAGTAGCCTTGGGGATTATCAACTTGTATGAGGTGTAGGGGCTTGCACCCCTCCATAAGTCTCTGTGAGAAGGCAGCCTTATTACTCGTCTTTATGACATTAAACAAATTATGTACCCACTTGTATGTTTTTACCTGTATGTACATACAGGTAAGATATGACATTTGTAATGTGACTACTCGATAGATAAAGATCTCAGTGATGTCACAGAACGGGAGCAAATGTCTTATATTTCTTATTAGTGACTAATAAGAAAGAATGTATTTAGATGAGGCAATATCATAAGTATCTGTATGTATGTGTGTCTGTGTGAGTGTGCTAAAATCCCCTATATAAACTCACAAAATTGGCTACAAAATCGTGAGTGTTCACCCAGGTTTTGGCTTCTCCGTACATTATAAAGTAGCAGAATATGCAAGTAGCTATTGGCTACCTTCTTATTGAGAATCCTTTTCACAACAAGGTATTCCACAGTTTACAACACATTTTTGCATTCCAATAATTTTGATTGAAAATGGAAATAATATATTTCTCTCCATATAATTCGAGAATCTTGCAAACAGTTTAAAAGAAAATTGAAAGGACTGAATTTTCTTCAAATCAAATAAAAAATACTAAGCTGTCTTGTAATAATTGTGATTTGCGCTAAATAGTCTACACACTGCTACCAAGTTTCATTTACTGTAGATAATTTTGAAGCTTCAGCGTGAGAAATCCAACGGAATAAAAAATTAAACAAAATATATTAAGTAATTAATTTTAATTAATTATGTTAGAACAGTCGTTTTCAACTCAACTAAAGCAAAGGACTACTTTAGCAAATTGTTTCTCATCGCGGACCACTACTCAAATGAACTCCACTTTCCTTGTCGAATACTTATCGAAAAATTAAGAACGCTGGACTTAGTTTCGATCTTTCCCCAATCCAGCTCCCGGACTACCGGTTGGAAATATGTTGTAGGATGAACTGATTGTCTACATATTTTATACCCAACAATGACAAATTAACAGTAGTTCCCAGTATAGAAATTATTCCTTGCAAATTTTCTGTAATTAATTTGAAACAAGAACATACTAATGAATGTACCTCAATATTAAGAGTTCTCATAGGACAAAACAATAATTCAATTGATAAAATGAATAATCATTAACATTAATTGGAGTATACGATGAGATAAAATTTACTAGACAGGAAATAAGATTTTGACCTGTAGTATCCAGGCAATGAATGCGAAGCTACGAGATTCACTCGCTAGAAAATTATAGGTCAAATTTTAACTACTTATGCTGGTTCTGGTTAGTACAAAGGGAAAAAAAATGAAAAATTGTAAAGAGCATCAGGTCCATCAAGAAACTTCTCAATTACTTTTCTGCCAATTCACATTGTTTCAGAACACTATATACCTGAACTTGCATAATTTTTTAATGAGCGAGTGCTTTGATACAATGAATAATGAAAATTATTTATAAATTTCATTAACACTAATAAAACAATTACTTAGGATGTGGTGTACAGCGGTGGACTGTAGCCAATCTGATAGTAATTCAGCAACTTCCATAGGTTCTCACCACTGAACATCTGACTTATCGAATAACATATATATCTTAAAAAAATTTTTGAAATAAATGTAGTCTGAATAAAATAGTAAAATTAAGTGTATTAAGTTGCGTACAAAAAATTAATTAAAAACCAGGTTTAAAAAGCTTTCATAGTAACATACGTTCATATTTACGGCGATGGAAAAAGTATTAAATTTCCTTGCTCACATTCAGCGTTAACAAAGATTCGGACAAATCATCCGCACCTGTCGTATTTATCGATTTGTCCAAAGCATCCTCAAAATTTTCAGCTTCCGATTCCGATGATTCATCTGATTTCTCATTTTCTGAAAATAATGAAATTTTCGTCAATTAATTCTGGAGACTTTCACGATCGGCGAATTTAAATTAATGATCTGATGAGTACGAAAAGAAAGTATCAATCCAATAGATAGATGACAGCATAACACGGATATCCAATGAGCTCAAATTTTTCAACAATTATACAGAGTAGATAAAAAAAAAAATTAAAAAAACATGAATCACAGATTCATAGTGAACAAAATAAAGAAACTAAATGGAGTTAGAAAGATCAAAAAATGCAAACGCTCAGAATTTATGTCAATTGAGAGCTGGAAATATTCGAGAAATAATCAAAATTCAAACATGCTGACAAAATTAATTATTTACTCTTTCGTGATTCGGAGTTTGAACTGGCTTCTTTACTCGAAATTAAAGTTTGGGCATCAGTAAATTTCGTTTTCCATACATCCGCATCTTCAGGTAAGATAAAAGTTAAGAAAAAAAATCAATCATTCAATATCAGCAAATTAAAATCAATCCATCAACTCTCATACTTTCTTCAGATGCAAATTTCATAGCAAATATCTCTGATTTGGCGATTTCGTCAGCGAAGTCTGCGGATACAGTCCATATCCACCACTTGTTTCTGTTATGAGTAGGTCGTTGAAGTTTCATTGATGGTGTAACTGAAACGTAAAACAACTTTACTAGTACAAATTTTTTGTTCGAATATGAAAGAAAATTACATCGAAATAAGGGTAGCTTGATGCGGGTCAATTTCATTTAAGAGCAATGATTTTTGTATTTTCAAAAACATCAAAAATTCTAACACCGCTGGGTACCAGTGATGAATCATTCGTTCAGGAACACTTCACAGAGTACTTTTTGTATGAACGGATCATAAAATTGAACAGAAGCAGTACTGGCTTAGTTTTGGTCTCAAAAGCATATTATGTTTTCCTGTTTTTATCCGTTTTTTTGTACAAGTAAATCTACAATGAACTACTCATTACTGAATTACAAATCACTGGTAAAATCATCTAAGGATTTTCATAATCTGGCTATATTTACTACTTTCGTACTTTTTTTGGGAAAGTCTCTTTGAAGTTTCTCTTTCCATCGAACTGGTACGAGCTAAGGGACTAAATGAACTAGTTACGAGAATTAAATTAAACAATATCCCTCATGTTACCGTCCTTAAGGATATTTAACCATTGCCTTAAAACTGACGGTATTCGGTTTTAGATTACTCACTGAAGTGATTAGCGCAAATTTTCAATGTTCTGTCTCTTCGCATGACCACACGTACGGTGTGTTTCGTTGAGTGGTATAGCAATTTTACTTCGCCTGTTCCTCTTTCTTTCCAGATTGGGGGTGTTTCTTTGGAATCGAATCTGTATAGCTTAGCACGTCTAAAATAACAAACACAGTGTCAGTTCAGCAATTCTGAATCATAAAAGAATATTTCAAAAAAGTTTTTCACAATTTCAATAAGAGGTTTTCATCTTCCTCAAGCGTAATTCGATCTACTAATGGCAAACTTATAACGGGTTCGAAATTAATTTCTGGTTCATAATTATCATTTTCAGTGACTTCCTGTGAAGAAAAATGTGAATTACGAACAAAGAAAATGTGTTTCCAAGCTGACAATATCATAGAGAAAAATATAATTACCAGCGTATCTTTTTCAGTAGAGTCCGACATAATAAATAGTATAAAACAAAAGCAATAAACTTTTGATGCTGCAATTTAATCGAGAGGGATCAGATAGTAATTCTAATATTAATATATCACTGAAAAGTGTAAATGTCAAGTACCAATTTCATTCCAAATATTCAAATTTCACTACGCATCACTGCTTTCCCGCGAAACATTAGAATTTCTTATCATATTTTATCGTAATTCGTTCTTGCTCTTTTTCATAGAATGAAAATTACAGGTAGAAAGAAAATGTTAAAAAATATCGATGAAAATGAAAAAGTGTTAAATATGGATGATAGAAGTGCTCTAATACAATTTTTTGTTTTTAGGGTTTTTGCTTGCAAAAAACCCTATTAAAATTGTGAGGGGGTTGTTAAACCTTGGATCGTATTTTCTTGTAAAAGAAAAAGTTTACTGTAACGAGATTTAATAGATGAATAATACATGTACAGGAACATAAGGAATGGTGTGAGTTGAAAAGTGTTGAGATTGTTAAAAAAGGCTATTAATAACAATGTGGATCTTTCATTTGAGAGACTAATTTTACAAGTTCAAGAAAAACAAACGTTGTTTTCGTTTCAGAGGTTTAATGCCTATTAAACACATAACACGGCCATGATGCCAAAACAGATATACAAAGCCTGGGTACAATACCACAAGTAAAACCTTTGACTATACAGAATTAACATGGACTGCTATTTGATTGAAAAATACATACAAAATTTTGTTATCAATTGCCCAGACATAGGAGGAAAAAGTTAGTCGGGTTGGGTTGATAATGATTTCAATGTTCTTTGCACGGTAATTTTGTTTAGAATAGAAATTATGAAAATTTAATTTAATACCATAGAAAATGCTTCTACTTATTACTTATTTGTAATTTTTCATATATTCAAAATCAATTCTGATATTTAGCAGATGCAGTGATCGAAGACGACGTGTTGTGCCTAAGAAACATGTAGAATATTAATTATTAATTATGCACCATGCACAGTCTACTCCTTTAATTCATCCATTAAATTATAAAATATAATTCAAAACTTTCTCGTTAATAAAAATTTAAAAACATAATTAATTCAGTTCAACCTCAAATTTCAGCAATATTTTACTGTTTTACAAACCCTTATTATACCCGACCCGACTAACTTCATCTTACATCTTGTAACGTCATTCTTATCACAAATAGCAGTCCATGTTAATTCTGTATAGTCAAAGGGTAATACAAGCAACCACAGGTACGAAAGTATGAATCAAATTATGGTTACTGTTCATCACATATAGGTGGCGCTAATGTATGAGCGTAGTGAAACAACAAAAAGTGTTAGAGTCCCCACTTAGTTGTAACAGTGTATGCAAGAATAAAATAAATAAATATTATATAATATATGTTCAGTGTTACCAAAAGGTGTATAAGATATTTAAGAGTTACATGAACTGTGTCCAACACCCCTTTGAACTCATAAAAAATTGAGTATAATTAATTAAAAAATAGTAAAAAAATAACATATATATAAAAAATTCATGTAATAACATTGGTGTGTAAATTTATGTAATTTGTAGTTTCTGTAACATAAAGCAAACATGTCTAAAAAAATGGTCAATAACAAAATGTGTTTTAATTTTGTGATGTTAATTAAATATATGTATTAAAAAAAAAAAATACTAATAAATATACAATAATTGTCATACAATAAAGGTTGAAAAGTAAATATATTATTTTTTAATTATTTTAAATTTAATTTATTTTGCTACGATCGATGTAGAATAATAAAATTAATACATTTTTTTTTTAATTTGTTCCGGATTTAAGATTCATTCAAATCAATTAATAAAAAAAATTATTCAAGTATTTTGTTTTATAGATGCAACAAGTTTCTTAATATTTATTTCATTTATTAATTTTTATTTAGAGATTTTATTTTATGTCATAGGTTATTTATGAATCAGTAGAGATTTGTTCAGAGAAGATGTTTTTGAAAAGAAATAGTATGATTTTTCAAGAAGTGGCAAAGATGTTCGAAGTTTCAAGAATTTGTTCAACAAGGTATTGATATTTTGATTTTTCTAATGCTTTTGTTAATAAATCTGCTAGTTGATTTTGTGAACTGACTATTTTAAACTCTATAACTTTTTCTTCAAATTCTTCTAAAATTTTATAACATTTTATTATTAAGGCTCCAGCTTGTTTTTGAGTTCCGCCTGAACAAATTTTTTGTGTTGAAATATTATCTTCATTTATATATATATATGTGTTATTTGTTGATAAATTTCTTTTATAAGTAGCCAAATTATTTTTAAATCATCCAATGAGTCATAAATTGCTACAATTTCAGACACTGTTGAAGAGCTTGCCATTATCGATTATTGTCTATGGACGGACCAATTTATGAGATCATTATTGCAAAATATTAAATATCCAGATACAGATTTATTTCAGGAAAGATTATTGGGGTCTATAATTTCATCATTGACATCCTATGCTTATGATACATCAACAAATGCTTTTATATGTTGTCCCATAGATTTATATTTCAAAATATAGTGTTTTGTATTATTGAGATATCTGAAAATTCTCTTGACATAATTTTTTGTTTGTTCAGTGGGATTTTGTTGGAATTTTGATAAATAATTAATTGCAAAAGTTATATCAGGATGTGTTAATCTTGAAAGATATAACAAAGCTCCAATCATTGCTCTATATTCAGTAATATCTGTTTTATCTTCATGATTATTATTAATTTCAGTTCTCAGATTTGTTTCCATCGGTGTTGTTGAATGTTTGGCTTCATTAAGGTCAAATTTATTGAGTATTTTATTGATATACATTAATTGAGAAAGTTTAATTATTTTATTTAATCTATCTCTTGAGATTTCAAATCCTACAAAGAAATTTGATTCATTTATTATTTTCATTGTGAAAAATTGTTCAAATTTTGGTTAATTTCTTTAATTATATTTTCATATTTTGTAATGAGAAGTATGTCGTCTACGTATGTTAATAAAAAAGTTTTATCATTATTTTTGTCTTGACGAATGGATAAGCAAGGGTCAACTTAGATCTATTAAATCCCATTTGTAAAATTGTATTATCTAGCAATTTATACCAGGATTTTGAAGCTATTTTGAGTCCGTACATTGCCTTTTTGAATTTTAGAATTTTGTTTGAATCTATATTCATTCCTAATGGTGGTTTTAGAAATAGTAGAAAATTTATTGGGGAATTTAAATACGCTGTTTTAACATCATATTGTATGATGTGGAGATGAAATTTATTTGCTATTGAGAAAATCCATCTAATTATCCAAGTTGAAGCTACTGGTGCAAAGATTTCTCCTAATTTATATTCAGTTTGGTCTTTAAATCCACAAGCTACTAATCTTGCCTTTGGTTTATGATGACCTTTTTCATCAGGTTTAGTCACAAATACCCATCTTGTGTCTATTAAGTGTGGTTGTTTTTTATAAATGACTTCCTCCCAAACATCCATTTCTTTTAATGACTTCAATTCTTCTTGGATAGCCATTTTCCATTCGTTTTTAAAAGGATTTTTCTCTATATCATAAATAGTTTTTGGTATGCAGTCTTCTATATATTTTGTATCATAACAAACTATTGGTGGTATAATATTTAAATCTCTAATATAATCAGATGGTTTTATTATTAAAATTTCAAAATTTTGTAGGTGTAAAATATTTTTATTTTCATCAAACTTTACATCACAGGCCATGTAATATTTGGTCAAAAAGGGATCTCTCAAGCAATATCCTGTGGTAGTATAATCCATCAGAATATTTTTCTCCTATCTATTCGAGAATTTGGGATCCATTTTCTTTTGTTTCTTTTTTGTTTGATTAGTCACATTTCTTTGTCTAATTTCAATTGGTATATTCTTAAATGCTAATGATCCAAAAATTTTAATATAATTTAAATTTGGTTTACAATTAAAGAACATTTCAAATGGTGTTTTAAAATCTGAGTTTGATTTTGTTAGAGATCTATTGATTAAATAAGCAGCTGTAGTTGCTCCATATGCTCAAAATTTAAGATCTAAATTACTGTCAAAAATCATTGCTCTTACTCTTCTCATTGTTGTTTGATTTTGGCATTCAGCAATTCCATTAAGTTCTGGAGAGTATGGAACTGTAGTTTCTTAAGTGATTCCTTGTTCTTGACAAAAATTTAACATTCCAATGTCTGTATACTACTTGGGATCATCTATCCTTAAAGTGCCTATAGGAAAATCTGGAAAAATTATTTTTCATTGAATTTACAATTATTTTAAAATTATTAAATACATCGTTACGAGAAGTTATTGGTATTATAAATGTATATTTAAAAAAATGATCTGTGACTGTTAAGAGATATTTTTGGCCTTGAATTGATGGTAAAAATGGTCCCATAATGTCCCATGAAATTAACTGTAATTTTTTATTTAGTTTCGTCCTAAAATTATTGTGTCTAAGTCTGCTATTATTTGCAGTTTGACATATTTCACAGTTTGTAAATTCGTTATCCTTAAATTTTAATGATGTTGGAATTCCAGTTGATAGCTTTTGCAGTAATTTGAAGTATTTTCCTCTAATATGTTCCATTCTCCTATGCCATAATAATTTTTGTTTTTCTGCTGTGCTATTAGTAAAAGGTATTATTTGATTTTCATTATTTTTGTTATGTGTTTGGGAATTTTCAGTATGGGTATTTTCATTTTGATGATTTTCTAATAAAATATTATTTTGATTATTTAAATTATTATTGTCATTATTAATTTCATTAGTTTCAATGCTTTTCTGTGGTATTATTAAATTTTCATTTTCAATTGATGAATTATTATTATTATTATTATTATTATTATTATTATTATTAATTTCATTATTTTTTTGATTTGTAGAATTTTCATTATTTTGTGATAATTCATTATTAAAAAAAAAATCATTATTATCATTTATTTCATAAATCTTTAGAGTATCACCTCCCTGAGATAAATCAACTTCTTCCTTTGATATCTAGTGATATTTCATAATCATTCCAATCTGTATCTTGGGTATTTTCATCTTGTTCAATATTCTCTTCTATCTCATAATCTGTCCATTCGTCACCTTTAGTGACTGGCATACAAATCTTCTCTGTTTCTTCTTCTACTAATTCATAATTTATTACACATTAAAATTTTATTTGTTTCAATGAAATAAATATTTGTTATGTTTTTTCCTTGATCTATATTTAAAATTCCTGTTTCAGTTACTCGTATTCCTGATAATATATCATAATTTAATTCAGGGACAAAATGTACATCTAATAAGTCAATAATCTATTGTTCTTTATATTTATTTTCAAGTAGGATTGATATTGTTCCCTTATGTGACTGACATATTGGTTTTCACAAAAAAAAAAAAATCATTCAAAATACTGTAGCAATGATTACCATGATGTGAAAGAGGTGCGAGAACATTTGAATAAAGAAGAACTCAATACAAACAGTTGCAGAAATATAATAAACAAATAAGCAAAATATAATATTCAAATAATATGATGGCAAAACACAGCGCCAGTGTAGATTCTAACTAATGTAAAAGATTAGAGTGGAAGGTGGAACATATGATATATGTATATACGAGAGTGATGATGATGATGATGATGATGATGATGATTGAGTGAGTGAGAGAGAATTTTGCACTAACTTATTTTATTCCATTTTTTATAATTTTTAAAAGACTCATCATTATGATAGAATTATAAGGTTTCATTGCTTTCTGATCATTAATTATATAAAATATCTGCCTCAACAAGATTCAAAAGTGAGTTTACATGACTCGGGAATTGCTCACTCGCTGCGCTCATTTCACAAACTTCCTCACATGTAATCACTCACTTTTAAACTTTGGTGTGTAATATACGATTTTATAATTTTAATTTTAGTTTGTTCAAACAATTAACCAATATTATAATCACACATTTATGTATCAGCTATCCTGTCAATTTGCCCACCTCTATCGGAATTAATGTGCAATTTTAAGCGGTAGAAAAGCAGGTGGGAAAAAACCAGTAATTATTCGATAATTTTTCTCCCATTTGATGATGGCCCGGGGCCACCGGCTTTTTTTGTTCCCCTTAAATCCAGCCCTGTTGGTATCTATGTACAATATATCGATACCTACACACACATTTCTTTAAAATACGAAAAAACCAAAAAAAAACAAAAAAAAAACAAAAACAAAAAAAACAATTTAGATGAAAACTAACTTCAGCATCATATTACTCCCAGTAAAATTAAATGGATTTCAACATATCTACCTAACTGCGAGCTTTTTTGTTGAATGAATGAAATATTCCTGGTTTACTCAACCTGGATTGGTCGAAAAATCAGCATAATAATGAAAGAAGCTTTTGTCAGGCTTCCTATAAGTACCTACCGGTATTAGGTAGTTTAAACTTTCAAGGATAATTTTAGATTCGCAGGTGCAGTGAAAAGACTTACGTACTTGTTCGGTTTATTTTGATTTCGAGTCTAGGTAAATGAAATTGTTTGGCAACTGATGAGATAACAAGGAAATAAAAAAAAATTGTTTAATTATTTGGTGTAAGTGCGAGCTATTTTAAAACGTAGGTGGGTACAAATAAGGATTCTCAATCAAAATATCATTCAATACAAATTTCGCCGTCTATTTATATTGGCATATAATAACCTACTTACTTATTTTGTTTCAGAAAATATCAGTTTGAAATTTTTCGACAGCGTATACCTAAATAATTTGTTTTCAAGATGGGCGATTCCACGCCATATTTCAAGCCAGAAGTGGATGAAGAAATAATGATAAGTCAAATAGAAGAATTAAAAACATGGGTTTCGAATCAGCCAACGATTCCAACATTGTCTAGTAAGCTGATTTGTATAATTTCAATTAAAGCAATGAACGATCATCAGTAGAATTCGAAAAATTTCAATTTGTTTGTCGACGAGAAAAAAACTGAAAACGTGACGATTAGATACAGCACTGTCTGTATCCCAGTGTTGAGTACTCTCAACGCTTAATCAAAAACATTTCTTCGAAAAATATAGCCGTGAAACCAAAAAAAAAGAAAAAAAAAAAAAGCAGAAAATATGGCGTAAATATGAACATTGAACTTATAAAATTGAACGGACAGCCACGATGGATATTTTAAAACTGATAAATTCAGGGACAAAATTATAGATTTATGATCAAAATTCGAATATGATTTACATTTAATCGCTGTGGATATATCCGTTATGTAATTAGTGGGGGAAGGTTAAAAAAAAAATTTAAAAAAAAAACAACAAAAAAAAAACGTATATTACGAATCGAATTGATAATTTTCTCATTTTTTTGAAGTCGGTTAAAAAAGAGAAAAACGGGAACCGACATTATCTTTTTTAGGCGCTAAATAGGGGAGATTGAACTAAAAAACATCTCTTCTCCCATCCGATGACTTCAGTTTGAAAAAAGGAATAGTTAAAACTAAAGTTGAGGGTGTAAAGACTTATTTATTCGCCGGGGCACAATTTAAGGGATAGCCAAGGGAGCCAGCCCATAGAAAATTTGTGAATAGGCCAAATTGAACCTCCGCAAAATTACGTCGTCTCTAATTATGAAGACTGTTAATTTCGTAGGATGATTCTCTTACTCCTGCATTCAACTGATTCGCACAAATTTTATCGGTTATTCGTTGCTCCCCACCCGAATTGTTTTCGTTACGCTCTTGTCTAATTGGTTCATTTTTGCGATTAACCCTAGCAGAGATACCTATTACATATGAGCATCGAAAGTGCCGCATTATAAAATTACATAAATACCTTCTTTTTATTTCTCTTTTATTTCTTTATGAAAAACTACTTAAAAATTGTATAAAATTGTCCGTGAAAAATGTCGAAATACCGAATTTTAACGAAAGCAGTTTAGAATGACGGAGGGATGATTTTCTGGACTTTTAAGAATTTGTATCCTATTTACATCTTGGAATTTTCTTGGGTTTGTATCGAACGACGATACATATTTCTCTAATCAAAAAAATCAAATAAAAAGTCTTCTTATTTCTGTAGTTGGTCTCAAGATGGTGGGGGCCATAATTATAAATGAATAAATAAATTTACAGTTATAAATTATTTAAGCGAAATATGGTAACCATATGTATACGAAAATTACAGATATCGCGTGCTTAATCCAGGGTTTGAAAATTGAAATTTCATTTTCCATATTATTTTCGCAGTCAATACATATTACAAAACTTGAAGTTTTTAATTTCGTATTACTCTATCAGTATTTGATAAAAGGCTGCAGTGAAGTTGGACTTGAATTTGTAAATTATTTTCAAAATCACATTGGCTGTAGGGAAAGATTTCGAAAAAGAATCAATATTTATATTCTTATTTTATTGGATTTTTGTGGGAGAAGAGAACTTTTTACTTACTTAATTTCATAAAAGTGAAGTAGACCATTTGCATTCCTCATGGTGAGAACTACGAATCTACGCAGTAAAATGACAATTTTAAAGTTAGTTTTCTTAATATCATGATTTTAGTGTATTTAGCTTTTTCACCTTTGAGAACGGCACACGCAGGTTTATCACACATTTTTTATCTGTCTTAAGATGTATTATCTATATACTGTCTAAGTTCCGGAGGGGGAGGTTATCAAAACACATAATGCATGTATGGAGGGGGGGGGACAATTTTTCCAAATTATAATTTTCAGTAACAAGTATAACAGTGATTTTGTTCCCTTTACTTTCAACTAATTTTCTACAAAAATTCACCGCTACAAGAGAAAATATCTCTGCCGCCCATCAACCGCGGTAAATGTGTGTTTTCCAAGTGTTAAATTTTGTAATGGCTGCCATTCGAAAAAAAAATCGACCGATTTCGCTCAAATTCAATACCAAACCAGTCCCAATAGTCTTCAATTTCCATAAAAATTTCAAGCCAAAATATTTTAATTTATGGGGGTTATCGTGATGACAACATGGTGGGTTTGCAACACTTTGAGAACCCCTCCCTCCGAAACTAGGGGATGAATTTAAAAAATTTAAAGACGAATGCGTAGCCCACGAAAGCTTTTAACTCTGCTTCAAGTTTCATTGCCATAGGTCAACATAGGTCAAACAGCGGAGGCTCCACAGACTCCCAAAAAGTGCCAAAATGAGCAAAAAGTGGAAATATATATATATATATATATTGTATACAGAAGAATTTGAATGACTATATATTCGTGATCTACGACTCAGGATCCGGCGCTGTTCCGCAGGTCAAGCCATTGCACTGATTGCAATAGTTGTATTTTCCTTAAAACTCTGATCCAGTGATACTTCGCTAGAAAATCCAGTTTGCCAATTTTCATCCATAATTCCAAAAAAAAAAATCAGTTCCAATTACTTGAAAAAAATAATATAGATAGTAATGATATTTGTTGAGACCACCAATCCTTCTCCCCCCTCACTCCTGCAAATACTCGGCTACATTTACAACACACTTTTATATCATTGCTTGCAGCTACAATGTAACACATCTCCGCTGCTCACTTGTCAATCTCCATACATTATCGTTAATCTCACTCAAACTGTACTCACTCTCATCATATATGATTGATGCTAAATACACAGGCTTCTGAGACGTTACTTTGTGTAATTCTTTATTTCACATTACAAAACTTGTTCTTCTTCGATTCACAACCTCTATAATATTTGTATCGATAGTTATCGATATCCAACAAACATATTGATCTATCGATATTTTATTTCTAAGGACCGATTTTCTGGAAATTTATTATTTTCTAGTTTTCTCGGAAACTACTGATCAATAGGCACAAAACTTCTATTAGACTTGTACCTGTATAAAGTTAATCTATCATGAAAGTTAGAGCCTCATCCCTTTTTTGTTGTTTTCTCAGAATCCTAAGAAAAATACTTTTCCAGGAATTTTTTGTTCTCAAGTTTTCTCAAAAACTATTGAACCAATGAGCATCAAACTTCTTTCAGACCTGCTCCTGTATGAGAACTTTTTTTAATTTCAGCTCTATCAATTTTATAGTTTTGTCAAAACCATGAATACAAAATTTTGGGCGATACATACATACATATATTATACTTTTTGTTCTGTGCAGATAAAACATTGGAATTATTCTTACATAGCTGTATTTACGATGTTTGTGCCACCAAACAAACTTTACTCGCTTACTTTAAATTGAGAATTGAATCATCGTATTTTTTTTCGGATCGAAATCCATTTTCAGACGATTTGAAATCGGCAGGAAAATCCTCGTAAGTTATTTGCAATTTGCTTTTAATTGATATTTTCATAAGGTAGCAGGTAGAGCATTGAGGTACAAAGTGTGCAGTGTGTGTTTGAAACACAAAAAACTCTAGCACAGTAATGCTTAGATAGAAAACCCAGTTTGCTGATGGAGATAGAGATGGGGATGCAGATGGAAAGAGAGAGATAGATATTACTTGAAAAAATTGCAAAATAAAATGGATATTAATCAATATTTACATCGATATGAATTGATATTTATAGAGGATGAGGACTGGAGATGTAACAAGAAAGAAAGATTTAAGTGAAGTTCCGTCCAAGAAGCGAGTGTATTTCATAAAAGATACATAATTTAAGCAAAGTACATTTTAGAGTGATAAACGAATGTTAACGGAAATGAACGAATGAGCGGTGGAAGTGGTAGAACAGTGTAGCCGCGAATAGATATAAATAAATTATGTATTTGTGTGATCGTGTGTTCGCAGGAGTGAGAGGGGAGAAGGATTGGTGGTCTCAACAATATTTATATGGATAGTGATCGATATCTGACAAACATTTAAATATATCGATATTTCATTGGTAGTTTCAGCTACAGAAATTGAAAAAAAAAAAGATTCATTGATGTTTTATCCATAAAAACTGATTTTCCAGAGACTCTATGTTTTCCAGATTTCTCAAAAACTACTGAACCAATGAGAACCAAACTTTTTCAAATCTTCATCAATACAATATCTATCCTTTATAGAAATGTCAGTCCTATTTGTATGTTAGTTTTTTTTTAAACTGTGAAAAAAAACTTTTTTGAGCAATTTTTGCTCTCCAGTTTTCTTGGAAACTACTGAATTAACAGGCACTAAACTTCTGAGAAACTTGTACCAGTATAAGAAAAATCTATATTGTAAAAATTGCAGCCCGATTCCTTTCATCATTTTCTCAGAATCTTGGAAAAACAACTTTTCCAGGAACTTTTTGTTTTCCAGTTTCATCAGAAACTAATTTGTTCCAATAAATAAAAAACTACTTTCAGATCTGCTTCAATAAGAGAACTGTTTTTTGTGAATATTCCAGCCCTATCTGTTCAGTAGTTTTCTCAAAACAGCAAACACAAAATTTTGGGCTATATATATATACTTATAAAAAATTAGATCAAAATAAGAAAATGGTACCAATAGATTTCTTTTCTCATAAAACTGATGATTTTCATCATCCTCACCCCCAACCTTTTTGTGAGGTCAATTTTAATACTACGTTTTCTAAAAACCTCTTTTCCAGAGATTTTTTGTTTCCAGTTTTCTTGAGAATTGTAAGACTGACGAGCACCAAACTTCTTTCGAACCTGCTCCCATGCAATAGCTATCTTTTTTTTTAAATTTCAGTCTTATCTGTTCAGTAGTTTTCTCAAAACTATGAACACAAAATTTTTTCCAGCAATTTTTCTTCTCTAGTTTTCTAGAAAACTACTGAACTAATAGGCAACAAACTTCCAAGAGATTTGCACCAATATAAGGAAAGTCTATTGCAAAAATTTAAGCTTGATCTCTTCTGTCATTTTCTCATAATCCTGGAAAAACAATTTTTCCAGGAATTGTTGTTTTCCAGTTTTCTAAGAAACTAATCAATTGATAGACATAAGACTGTTTTCAGACCTGCTTCAATATGAGAACTATCTCTCATAGAAATTGCAGCCTTATTCATCCAGTAGTTTCCCTAAAACCATGAACTCTAAATTTTTTCCAGCAATTTTGCTTCTCCAGTTTTCTTGAAAACTACTGAAATAATAGGCACCAAACTTCCAAGAGATTTGCACCAATATAAGGAAAGTCTATTGCAAAAATTTAAGCTTGATCTCTTCTGTCATTTTCTCATAATCCTGGAAAAACAATTTTTCCAGGAATTGTTGTTTTCCAGTTTTCTAAGAAACTAATCAATTGATAGACATAAGACTGTTTTCAGACCTGCTTCAATATGAGAACTATCTCTCATAGAAATTGCAGCCTTATTCATCCAGTAGTTTCCCTAAAACCATGAACTCAAAATTTTTTCCAGCAATTTTGCTTCTCCAGTTTTCTTGAAAACTACTGAAATAATAGGCACCAAACTTCCAAAGACTTGTGACATCATAAGGAAAATTTATCGTGAAAATTTAAGCCCAATCCTTTTTGTCATTTTCTCAGAATCTCAAAAAAATGACTTTTCCAGAAATTATTTGTTTTCTAGTTTTCTTAGAAACAAATATACCTATAAGCAAAAAACTTCTTTTGCACCTGCTACAGTATAAGAACTATCTCTCATGAAAATTTTGGCTATATCTACCAGGTAGTTTTCTCAAAACTATGAACCCAGAATTTTATATTTATATGTATATATATACACATGCATACATAAAAATTAGGTCAAAATGAGAAAATAATACAATTGTTTTCCTTTCTCGTGAAACAGATCCCACCCCTAACCCCAAAATGATGTCAATTTTAATATTCCATTTGCAAGCAAACTGGGTAAAAAGGAGAAAACAATTTAGCAACTAGTTGACAATGCGTAATAATCAGAAAAGAACTAATATAATAATTTACAGAGTTCAAGACTACAACAAAATATGACGTAGGAGGGTGGTGGTGGAAGTGTATGATTGTGGACGAGTGAAAGTTTACAATGTATGAAACGTTTTTTGGTGAGGTGAAGGGGGTTGGTGTACTCAATAATAAGTGGAGGTGGTCCTGGGGGTCTAGACTTCCCATTAGCCAAAAGAGAAAGCTTAACATCTAGAAATAATTTGTATTTTTGACTGGATAGTCAAGATGAATCTATATGCACCTTTGCAACATATATGTATTATGAGCTGATAGACAGACAAGATCATAATACTATATAAACTTTATTTAGACAATGACTGAGTATTATTGTCTGCATACAGGTACTGTTTCTTGCTACCAGGATTTACAGATGAAGGCTATCGAGTGTTTATGAGCGGATATTTACCATGGAGTGAACATTATGGATGCAAGCGTACCTTGAAGAAATTCATGATGCAAATTGATATGTGGTTGTCAAAAGTAGACAAATGTGCTGGATTTTATCTTGTTATCGACAGTCAAAATTCATGTTTGTCACACTTGACGTCAGTGTCATTTGATGCTATCAAAAAATTAACTATCTACGTTCAGGTAGTTTGATCTCTGATTATTTCTATAATAAATTAAAGTATTTTTCATTGTTGATTTTTTGAAGTCAAAATAAAAATATTTCTAATTCATAATTACGACATAATATGACGACATCATGCAGACTGAAAAACTTTAAGTCAAGACAATATAGTGTCCGAAGTAATAATATGAAGACAAAAACTGATGAAGACAATAACCAAATAAAATTCTCTTTCAGATAATTCTACTAATGGTTTGTCAAGTTTATATTACAGAGTCATCATGTATATAGTATGATAGTGACAATTAAAGTTTCTCTATCATGTCATATGTATCGTACTTTGAGGCGATCTTCTTTAGAACACTTGCTGGTGATGAAATTAGTTGACAATACAATCGAATGGGGTTCTTGTTATTATTCAAGAGGGAAATTTGATGTGTTGCCAACAAACTTTTAGATAAGCTTTGTCCAGATGACTGCAATGCTCTGTCCACAAAGGCCGGATAGAGCCTTCTTTTGCACACAGTGACATCTTGGTTTTGATCCATCTTCATCTGTGTTAGATCATATTTTTCTCACCTTATTCACCCATAATTCAAACAAAAACCCCAAAGCCTAAAGTTTCTAATAGGAGTCTTTCACACAACAAAATCACCGTCTCTTATGAAGACAAAAGAATTTTCTGATAGTTTCCCCTACTTGTTGTCTACAATAGTTTTTTTTATTTTTTGCTTACTCTTATCTGCTTTGTCAACACTATAGTTCTTTTGTAATTATATGTCTTTGACAAAATAATTCTGCTGTTCATTTTTGTAGGTTTTGATCCGTGTATGGATCGAAACTTTATTAGGTTTTTTGGCTGACACTTAACGCTTATTGCTGACATGTTTAATACAGATTAATTTACTGACCAAATATGAAGACAAAGTAAGCTATGTTTCACCATGTTAAAAACTTAACTTCAGTCAAAAAGAATTCAGCCGTAGAAAATTCAAAGTTAAAAAATAAAAATGTCTTAAATAGTAGAGCATTTCAAGACAAACTCGATATCAGTGTTTCAGCTGCATGATGTCTTATCCATAGGGCATTATGATGTCATTAGCATTTAAATACCAACATACATGAAGGTCAGACATTATGAGCCATTTGATTTCAGATGTCTCAACTTATAAGTACTAACATTACCTTTTCAGTGGCAAATTTCTTTTTTTTTTTTACAAAAGAGCTGAAGGAGTGAACAAATAAATTGGTAACATATATCCATGGGGGTTGTGGCAACCACAATAGGCGGAGTTAGCTCTCATCACCATCACCCAGCGCTGTGGCATTGTATATATGGTAGCTATTTTTTGGTGATGGTGACGATTGTGGTAGGTATTCCCATCAGTCAACGGTTCTAATCCCTGGGCTGGCTGAATACCTACATTGGTGACCTTGATGTGATCTGAGGGATGGTGAGGGCAACGCTATTTCTTAGAGGAACATGTCAGCCTGCTAGTTCACCTGCTCTCCACCTCACAATGTAATGGCGTTGAGCGCACTAGCGGTGAAACAGGTAGAGTGTACAAGGTGCGATGCGGGGATGTATTGGAAGGAGGCATCCACTGCTCCCTTACACACACCTACCCTTCCGTTAGTAGCTCCACCTCCATTGATTTGTACTGCACACTGCTGTACTGGGAGGAGTAGTGTGGCAACCACAATAGGTGCAGTGTCACCATCACCCAGCACCGTGGCTGTGTGTATACGGTAGCTGTATTTTGGTGATGGCTATGAGTGAGGTAGGTATTCCCATTGGTCGATGGTTTTAATCCCCCGGCCAGTGGAATACCTACAGGGGTAACTGAGTGTTTCCCCCAAATCTTGAGAAAAAATAATTCCTAATTTTTTTTTACGCAGTTGGGTACTTATACTGTGAATAAATTTGAAATTTGATCTTGAAAGAAAATTAAAAAAATTTTCAAATTACTAAAAGTTCATATTACTAATTGGTAACTGATATTGATATTTTGTCTTTATGTTATATTGATAATTTATATCAATGTAGTAATTTGATTAGAACAATCCTGAGTAAACATTACCTCAAGGAAACTTACAATGAATTGCATGTCATCAGCCCCTTCCTATGCCCCAAAAAGAATGCTCATCACCGTTCATTTTAATATATTCATATCAATATGCATTGAAGGACACCCCATAAACCAGACAATGCCAGTGAAATTTCCAAGTCTCAAATTTTTCAAGACAAAATCATCTCAACCATTTTTTAGGGGTCACAGTGGTCCACAATGAGAAGAGGTTCAATCCAAAAATGAACCTGAAATTTTAATTCACCGCCTCAAAAAAGTTAATGGACAATGTAACACTCAATTTTTACAAAAAGAATATCCTAACCCCTTGCCAACCAAAATTTGGAGTTTGAATTGAAAATCTGAAATTTCTGTATTATATCTAAAACAACTGCATGACATGACGGTTCAAATCCTGCTAAAGGAACAGAATTTGTTTTTTAATAGAATTTAATTTAAAAAAACTAGTGCAGCAATGCTTTACTAGAAAACCCATTTTGCTCAATACTTATAACAATAGTTATCAATATATCAATATTTTATTGCTAGTTTCAGATTAAGAAATTACAAAAAGCTATCCAGTTATTCATATCTTTAACAAAAATATCAATCGATTGATGTTTTATAGCTAAAAATGGATTTTCCTGTGATTTTTGTTTCCAGTTTTCTCAAGAACCACAAAATCAATGAGCACTAAATTTCTTTCAGACCTGCTCCCATACAGTGACTATCTTTCGTAAAAATTTCAGTCCTATCTGTTTGGTAGTTTTCTCAAAACCATAAACACTAAATTTTTTCTAGAAATATTTCTTCTTTAGTTTTCTTGGAAACTAAATTAATAGACACCAAACTTCTAAGAAACTTGCAGCGACATAAGGAAAGTCTATTGTAAAAATTTCAGACCAATCCATTGTCATTTTCTCAGAATCCCAGAAAAATAACTTTTTCAGAAAGTTTTTTTTTTCCCATTTTCTAAGAAACTAATTAACCAATAGGCAAAAAATTTCTTTCCAGCTTGTTCTAGTACAAGAAATATCTCTTGTAAAAATTTCAGACCTATCCACCAAGAATTTTTCTCAAAACCATGAACACAAAATTTTGGGCAATACATACATTTATATATATACTCATAAAAAATTAGTACAAAATGAAAAAAATGGTACCAATAATTTTCTTTTCTCATTAAACAGATAACTTTCATCATCCCCACCCCTAACCCTTTTGTGAGGTCAATTTTAATACTCCGTTTGCAAGCAAACTGGGTAAAAACCAGGCTTGGTCAAAGATCAACTTGAAATAGTTATTTAAAAATTTTTGGTTTGGCTATCAATGAGAAATGATGTAGTCACAAAAGTTGTTCTGTGAGTGGGTAAATCAGGAAGCTTTGCTCGGCTTCACATTGCTTGCTTCAACTAAGTACAGTATGCCCTAAATTTTTGGTTCACAGTTTTGAGAAAATAAAAAACGGGATAGAGCTGAAATTTTTGTAAAAAGTAGTCCTCATATAGGAATAGATCTGTGATCCTGTAGTTTCCAAGAAAAACTGGAAAACAAAACATTTTGGGAAAAGTAGTTTTTCTAAGATTTTGAAGAAACTATGAAACGGATTATGTTAAAATTTTCATAATAGATTTTCCTTGTTAATTCAAGTTTGATAGAAGTTTGGTTTTTATTTGTTGGGTAGTTTCCAAAAAAGTGGAAATGAAAAAATTACTGAAAAAGTGGTTTTTCCAAGATTTTGAGGAAACTATGAAAAAGGTTAGGTTGAAACTTTCACAATAGATTTTCTATATATATGTGCAAGTTTGATAGATTTGGTGCCTATTTGTTCAGTAGTTTTCCAGAAAACTAGAAAATAATTTTGATACCCGATTTTAAGAAAATACATTAGAAATAGGGCTGAAATTTTCACAAAAAGTTGTTATTATATAGGATTGAGTATGATAGGAGTTTGGTGCCTATTATTTTAGTAGTTTTCGAGAAAACTGGAACATAAAACATTCCTAGAAAATTATTTTTTCTTGGATTTTGATGAAACTAAAAAAGGGAAGGCCATGAAATTTTTACGATAGATTGTCATTATGTGAGTGCTAATTTGATAGAATTTTGGTTTCTATTGGTTCAGTGGTTTTGGAAAAAAATGTAAAACAAAAATAAATAAGTTTAAGTTAAAAACGAATTTTTAAAAAATAAGCTTTTATTTTTTTTGGCTTTAGCTTCATGCGAAATAAACATTATTTTGCTGCCGAAGGTTGGCTGCAGTATTGGTATATTTTAAAATTACAGTAGTGAGTAGAATAAAAGCTTATAAAAAGTGAATGGGTGCAAGGACACGCGATGAAAGTGAAACTTTAATACACACACACACTTTTGTATCTTACGCCCCTTACGGCACAACCATATATGTCTTATATAAAGGGTACGAAGGGTGGGATGGTGACGGTTTGATGGATGGGCTGGTGGCTGCAAAAATGATTCAAAAGAATCGTTTGAGTCAGCCGGAACTAGTTTTCATTTGCGTTACGGATTCGCATCGAGAAGGAAACAATTTTACTACCCATCCTTCAGAAGATTCACTTTAAAAATTTGTGAGGAAAAGCAAATGGACTGTGTTACTTGAAGTATCTTTTTCGTATTTACGGCGCGAGGAGTGATACGAACGTCTTTTCTGCATTGCATTAATTTAGGTTTTATTTTTACCCAGTATGCTTGCAAACCGGATATTAAAATTGATCTCAATAAAGGGTCAGGTGTGAGGATGATGAAAGCTATAATCGACTATGTAATATTCTTCTTCTGTTGTTGTACAAGGATACATCTTCTATTTTTTTGGATATCACTGATAAGTTATATTAAATTATGATCTTTAATAATCATATGCATGCACGTAAAAACTGAAAAGGGTGTAACTTTCGAATATTTTATTCATAACACGTACCAATATCTAGGTACCTATTTTATTTCAATCTTTTAATGTATACAGGAAGCCTTGCCAGTGCGTTTAAAAGGGATTTTCTTCGTCAACATCTCTACAGTTACGAATATGATGATAACCATGGCACAGCCCATTTTATCCAAAAAAATTTGTGACTTGGTATGTACCTACAGGCTACTCTTTATTAGGCCGAATTTTTTGAAAAACAATAACTCGAGAACTGTTAGTACCACAACCGGTTTTATTACACTATTTAAACTTTGCCTTTATTAGATTCATAAGCATACAACTGAAGACAAAGGATATCGCAACTACTTGCCGAAGAGGATGTTGCCCAGTAATTTTGACGGAGAATTGGGAACCATTGACGAATTAAATGGTAATTTTAATCGTATTAATTCGTTTTTTAATTTCTATTACAAAAAATCTGATCTCTCACTCCTCCTCTTTATATATTTATATATCTGTCACACTTCGTTTTTATATCGTGAGATCTTTTATTAAGTTCATTACACACGATTCGCTATTTTATGGTTTGCCTATTTCGCTATTCTATGGTTGAGGGGGAAGTGTAAAACTCCAGACAAAACATGAACTGCGAATCGCAGGCGCAGCTAAAACTGTGTGTAACGTCTAAAAACATAACTCCTTGGATGCCCTATAGAACTAGGTACCACATATATGGCAACTTTCATCATTTTCTCCTGTAAATACAAGAAATGATTCTGCAAGATTTTCAATTTCGATTTTTATATAATTTTCTTGATATTATTTACAGAAGCTGCAATGAAGGAATTAGAGGATTATGCTGAATGGTTCCAAGAACAAGACAAAATTATTATGTCTTTGGTTGAAAAGAATACTCCACCACCAAGTAAAACAAAAACACGATCATGGTTATTTAGATGAGCTAAAAAATGTTTTAGTTGAATATAGTTAATTTTTAAAAGTGTTTCTTTTATTAGAAGGAGAAATGTAACATTTTTTATTAAAGGTAAAATCCATTTTTTTGTTTGATTTTTTTTATTTTACAGATGCATGAAAACTTTTTAAACATATAGCTGATTGATACCACGGGCTTAATATTGGCTTTAATCACAACAATTGATGATGAGTACGTTTTATTCATTTTGGCGGTTTTTAATGTCATAGTTGCACGTGCATGTATAGAATATATATACTTTTTTTTTTGACCAAATGCCTCAATTATTTGACTCAACTTAAAACACCAATTTTCATTTACAATATTTATAGCATGTATGCCATTCTCTTAAATTCATAATCAATAATAATTTGTCATACTGCGTCTTTTGTTGTTTTTTTCTGTTTTATAATCAAGTTTTTTTTTTTTTTTTTAAAGCCTCATCATCTATTGCTATTTTTGATGTGTAAAGATCTTAGCATTCAGTCTATGGTAAGGGCTAAACAAGAATTACTATCATTAGATTTGCATAAGAGTAACTCTTACAATTGTAACTTTGTTTTTGTGTGTTACATGACATGTAGATGTATGGTTGTGTGCATGTGCAATGTGCAAGCACACAACCACACAGTTTTTATGTTTATACATCAATCATTTATGAGTACAGCCCCAGAAAAATTGGCGCTTTTTTTAAATTAATTTTTTAACCTATAGAATTGGAAGGTCAACATATAAATCTGTCAGGCCCGTAGCCAAAGGGAGCCAGAAGGGGCTCAATCACTTCTAACCTCTCACTCATCTCTACTCTTTTCACACAGTTTGCTTGCAAATAGGGCATCAAAACTGATTTCACAAAAGGGTTAGGGGTGGACATGATAAAAATTATCCTTTCATGAGAAAAGAAAACGATTGGTACCATTTACCCATTTTGACTAATTTTGTAAAAGTAAGTAGGTATAATAGCTCTATTTGATAGGATTACACCCACTTACACCAACCTACATCAGAAGGGCGACTCCACAAATGTAGGAATGTTATATGACTTTGTGCCAAGTTTTACTTGCATATTTGGGGAATATTCCTACTGGCGTAGGTTGATGTAAGTTAGGTAAAGTATTCCTATCAAACAGAGCTACAATGTATAATACTTATTATATGTACGTATGTATATACATATAGAAAATAATAGGTGAAATGGCGGGATTTTTTTTACAGTCTATTTATTCAGCTATATCAGACTTGGATTATATCTTATTCTTTTTTCCCTAATGTTGATATTTTTTCATTGAGATCAGTTTACTTTTTCACTTTTAAGTCACCATAATATTAGGAGTTAACTTGAATAAAATTTTTGGAAAGTATTATACCTACAGAGTTCGTTAGTTGGGTAGTGGACATCATGAAACACAAACATTTTCATCTCTCTAGTTGATGCTACCCCCTTTTACAGCTACCTAAAAAAAAAACTTTGTATAATAAAATGTTTGACAGCTTTTAACTTGAAAAAACTATTGCGTTAATGAAAAATGGGTGAATGACTTAATTTATAGAGAATATTATGATAAAATATTTCACCAAGAATAAAATTTTCTGTAGGATTGACCCTCAGATGAGATAACAAGGAAAACAACTGTAAAGTATAGTTCAAAATATCTTGGAGAATTACCGTCAGTTACGCACCAACATAAAGCTGGGGACAGGCACCATTTCAGGACAAATATCACCCCTTCAACCCCAAATTATTCAATTTTAATTTTAGAAAAAATTACAACACGAAATTGATTACTACAATTTAATACGTCATCTCCTTTGAAAATATATTAACACTTCAACAGTAACTTTTAAAGTTACGGGGCAGGGAAACCAATTATTAACGAACTTTGAGAATTACCCAGGTATCTTCTATTCAGGGATGATAAGTTATTTAATAAAGCTTAAAAATATGGCTTTTGCTTACGATCTTGAAAATATAACTTATGAAGTGATTGGTTTAAGCTTATGGCTTATGTTTATAGCTTTATAATTTTTATTAGAGAAATTTCTTAAGTTGGGTTTACACCAAATGAACATTCGCTGTTCGTTCGATCTTTTCCTATATTCACAAGAAGTGAATTTTGTTCGTTCTTATGTTTGCGTAAACGCAGCTTTAAAACAATCCCTTGGTTTTCCTCAATTTTTTGGTTTTCTACCTTTTACCTATACTTTACAGTTTGCGTCGTTATAAATTTAAATTTTCAGATTTGTGAAATGAAAAAACGATAATTTCCAGAATGCAGATTTAAAAAAAGTGAAAAAATATAAAAACAGTCAATTCCATATGTCAGCCAAAAAATACAGCTTATGGCTTATAGTACGTTTGGCTTAAACTTCTGGCTGACTTATCCCTTCTTTTATGTATTACATTAAAATGAAATCTTTCGATGTGCAAATCTCAGTGACTGCCGTTTTCACATACCTACTTCTCATTGGGTTATAATGTTGACATTTTACTGAGGATTTTTAAATACTCGTATTAACTAGACTTTTTTTTTATACTGTAAAAGAGAAATAGGTTCAAGATATGGGCCAAAGCACAAAAATTATTTTTTGGGAGGAAAAAAGTGTACCTACCTAAAAAATAATCTCTTTTAAAAAATTAAGCTGAAATTACACGTTTTCAGTATTCAAGCTTCATACATTCTTGACCTCCAAAGTGTGGTGAATTTTAGCACACCATTCTTGATTATGGTAACTTTTGTACCAATTTAGCATATAACTGTGCAATGGCGAATTTATCAGGAGGCCACTGAGGCAGCGGTCTACATGCGCAAATGCAAGAGGGCCAAAAATTAACTTTTTTTGTATATTTCGAATCGGCAACGTTGTATTTTTTAATTATCTTTTACATTCTTTTAGTTAGCAACCCTGAATTTAGCGGAAAAATTTACGTTATTTGTAAGTGTCAAATAGGTGTACTCAATGCTATAAAAACTATAGGTAAATTCGGGAGAAAACCTTATTTTGCTTCACCACCAAGTTCAGCGTTTTATAGCCCTCAGAAAACGACAGAAATAAATTTAACAAAATTTTATACTAGACTATTTCCATCTATTTTGTCGTATCTCTCATAGTTCTTGAAAAATCAGCCAGTTAATGTGTTATTCTTCCCATTTTTTTATGTCTACTTTCAGGTACACTTTTCTTCCCTGCAATAAGAAAAAAAAAGTACAATCTTAACCCAAAAATTCAAAAAGATGAACCATGGGATACATTTTGCAATGCCCTAGATTAGCGCAACTTGTCTTGATTCAAGGACTTTTAGTATATTTTTGTTAAGCTCTGCTCATATATCAATCTTTCTCACTCCATATTTTGTAACACTATTTAATCATCTTACTCTCACTATTTAACATGTTTTTCCTATCTCTTTCTTTGACTATATACAACTACACGGACTAAACATAATGATAAGGACGTGAAAGCAAGATACCTCTTATGAATGGGTATAATTGGAGGAATAAGGTCCTTTCAATTTTGCTTTTTATCGGTGATTTATGATATTAATGCTTAAAAGATCGATAATAAGTGAGAAATAAAGTAATTTTAATCAAAATGAAAAATTTTTGGTATTAAATTAATGGTAAAGTTTCCAAACTTTTCATAATAGAAATCACCTTCCGCCAGTGATACTCGTTATGTTGCCTTCACCCGCACTGTATCACCACCCTTAGTAAGCTCAGTCTATATATTTATGTATAGTAGTCAAAGATCTTGTCTTTCGTTAATTATGTACTCTGTCACCTTCTTATCTGAAGAGAGTATATTCGTTACATCTTACTTTATACATTTCTCACTCTTTGCAAAATTTTGCTTCCCTACTATTATAATTTCGCTCGACAACTGAACACTGTAGTGGCAGAGAAACTACTGTTAGGGCACTTATATATTAAAGTTTGTTTAACATTCATATGACTATAAAATATACATTGTCACACACCTATCTTACTCACTAGGTATGACAATGACTTATGGCAATCTCCTCAGCCCAGACGCTTGTCTACCTACATTGTTTTAGTAGACAAGTGTCCTGTTCACCCACCAAGAGTGCAGGAGATTTTGGGTGTGCCCATGATACTAGGGGCAGTGTCCGTATCCAGTTTTCCAAGGCTCGTGATCCCTAAAGATCTGTAAAAAAGATTGAATTGCACACATACTTAGGCTGCAAATCATAACCAAGTAAAATAAATTGAAATTTATTTTTCCTTCAACTTGGGAGTCAACAAGAGGTTTCCAACTTCTGACTTGTGGTCCAATAAAATTGCCAGATGGTTTGGATGGGCAGTTACGATTCAGCGCTATTGGTGTGCCAATCACCATATTTTGAAAAACAATTTTCACTTACTGTTTCCAAAGTACATTTCATCTTGAAGATATTTCCTCCAAAATTTTGATATAGTGGAAGGTCGCACCGAGGGTTTTAGGCCTACATACATCACCATATTTGGGATTGGAAAAAAATTTTTTTGGCTTTTTAAAAGTACAACTCACAGGCAAAAGACACCAAGTTAATTTTCTCAAAAACTTGTTTTAAAGCTTTTGAGAATAAGTTCAACTACGCAAAATGATTGGATCTTATGATAGTTCTGAGCTACCCAAAGTGATCCAAATTAATTTTATGATGCTTTTTTCCATTAAGTTTTGAAATTCAAAGAGTTCAAAACTTATGTAATTTGGTAAAGACCTAATATTAGTACACCCAAAGTTTAAATTATATATGTGGTTTGGAAATTAAGGGTTAATTTTCAGACCATTATTATCGCAAATATTAGGTATGTTGTTAGGTTTGGCTTACCAGTTTTTGTGTGTAGTTTTTTCTTTTAGAAATAACGAGGACCAGTAAAGGTCTTTTTTTGTAACCAGTGTTGTTGATGATTCACATTGTTGAAAAATGCCTATATTTTTCTGCGACTTCAAGCTCTTGAAGTACATAGTGAAAGGCCAATGTGGACAAAAATCTGTCAGAGGTTCTTGTCCAGAAACACAAAATTTACAAGCTAGTTTAGCCAAAAAGTTAATTAACTATTAGCAATTGCACAAACAATAACAAAATGGATCAAAAGGAATGCAATTAAAAAACAAAAAACAATTAAAACACCCAAGTTCATAATTAAATCTGCAAAACGTTTCGATATTGCTGCATATGTAGCAGAACAAGACAATGAGGATTACTTTGTTTACTGGAATGAAAGAACCCTTTTGTCTTTGTGTCTGTATGGCTTATGTTCCTCCTTTAATTGTAAGGAAAGAATCTTATCATGCGTGTGTGTATTGGTTGGCACTTAGCAGTCCACACACAAGTTATTGTCACAATAAGGTTGTTATTGTGACTTCATATTTGTGCAAAACAAAAGGCGATGCAACTCGTTGCCTTTTCCTTTTGTACTTGCTTATGCAGACATATGTGTTGACAAAATACTTATCAGTTTTTTGTCAACTTTTAATAGGTTTTATTGAGGTGGAACAAATTTATTTTGTTCTGTCTCCATTGAGTGTCCATCTCTTCAATAGGAATTGACTTCTTACCTCGCATCTAGTCTTACCTTTGACCATTTTTTTATTGCTCTCATTCCGAGAGTAGGTACCAGGGATTGGTTGACACATTGTCGGCCAAATATACCATGGCCTAAACATATGTTGTAGCCTTGGTAATGCAGTACTGCTGTATGGAATTTTTGGTGAAGAATTCGATACATTGTATACTGAGGGGGTTAAAAGTTTTCATAAAGATAATTTTTAGCCATCTTTTTCAGAGGAATATGTCATGTGATATAACACTTGGTATGTTCGATGAGATTTCCCCTAGTATTAAAGTCTAGTCGACTTTACCATTTTTTTATATCAGCTGAAATTTGACAATGTTTTCATCAATGTATAAATTTTCAAGGTATTTATTATGTTAAAAGCTAAAAATTTTTTTTAAAGATTCAGAATTGAAAGGTAACATTTTACCATTGAATTCCACAAGTCTTTTGTATTAGCTGCGAGACTACATAAGTTTCATATCTATTCTTACTTAGAAATTTTATCCTATGGCATCAAAAGTTGATGGCTATTTGTTTAATCATTGGCTTTGATTTTTCATTTTTATAGGGGAGAAAGGAAAAAATCTTAGCCTATCATAATGTTGTGTATTCAGATCTAATCATAGTCTCAAATTCATTGTTTTATATATTCCAATCCAACCATAGATTTGAATTTCAAGTAAAATTGAATTTTTCTTTGGAATTGAGTGCTAGGCAAGATCTGCTTCATGCTCTTAAACAGCTGAGTGGGATCAAATCAGTCTTAAGACCATGTAACCATTAATAGTCGAGAGTTAATCCTTTAGCTTTTTACTGGAAAAATTTATTTTGTCAAGAAAAAAATATTTTTCTTGTCATTATAGATGTGTATCTGAAGCTAATTACAGTCTCGAATGCTAAGTGCTGTAAAATTGATTTCTTTTAAAGAAAATGATTTTGTTTACGAGTGGAAGCATTTTTACTAGCAGTGAGAACTGATTTCTACAAGAATCTGTTTTCCTTGTTATTTATTTAAAGAAACTCCAATACTTTTGCTACCATGTAGTGGCAGAGACACTACTGTTAGGGCACTTACATATTAATGTTTGTTTAATGTTCATAGGAATATAAAATACACGTTGTCACACTCCTATCTCACTCACTAGGTACAAAAATGACTTATGGCAACCTCCTTAGCCCAGTCGCTTGTCTACTTACATTGCTTCAATAGATAAGTGTCCTGTTTGCCTGCCAGGCACACAGGAGATTGTGGGTGTGTCAACAATAAACACCTACTTTAATTTCAAAACTTGGACAATCTCAGTCTCACAGTATATTCATTTCTAAACTCTTTCAAACAAATTCTGTAGATAAGTCAAAAAAACTATTTCAAGAAGTTTATCCACAAATTCTTCGTTGACTGGACTATTGGTACTTACCAAAACAAAACATATATTTCTGAACTGAATTTATTTAAATGGGTATTTGAATTTTTTAATTTATGAAAATTGTTGGTAGGATGAATTCATTATGCCACAGTGAGAGAAATATCTGTTGGACCTTGTCGCTTCAAAACAATTATTATAGCACCGTCTCTCCCTATAATTTGATTGCTCAATGATTTTGTTGCCACAATTCAGTATATAACTAGGGAATGGCTGGGGGAGGGCACGGTCATCCCAAATAAATTTGTATCACCTCACTACTTCCAAAATAAAAAATATGGGCCAACAAATTTTGAAAAAAACTAACTCAACAGCACCTTGTGAAGTCTATTTATGGTTATCAATTATATAATAAAAAATTCGTCATATTATAATTACGATACGTTGAGTTCCAACATCAACAGTTAAAATTCGCCTCCTTAAAAATATTCCCATGTTCTCCCATGTTTAACTATGTTCGTCAAATAAAATTACAGAATATAGAATATAATATAGACGGAACTCAACGATGAATATTTCTCAAAAGTAATGACGTGGAGGTAAATTAGATTTACAAGATAAGAAACTGGTGGTGTGTCAATTCTCGTCACACCACACAGTATGTACTCCGTTTTTACACAACCAAGTGATCGGTACGTTTTTTCATTCACGTTTCCGAAACAATAATAAAGTAATACAAAGGTAATTAAAGGTGCTTTTTAATTCAAAGAATCGTTTTTCTTCTCGTTCTTATTGACATCGCTTATTATAATCGCGTTATGGAACCAG
Organism: Ericerus pela; assembly: GCA_011428145.1. Lineage (NCBI taxonomy): Eukaryota > Metazoa > Arthropoda > Insecta > Hemiptera > Coccidae > Ericerus > Ericerus pela. Next base: position 1,436,664 of record WOFM01000275.1, read on the forward strand.
GATTATAAAACGGCAAGACATCTTTTGTTAGTAACTCCGATTCATCATGGAAACCAGAATTACTCAACTGACAGATCTCCAACATCAAAGATAAAGATTTTCAAACACTTGCTTATAACAACTGGTAACTATGAGGTTCAAATCAATCGATAATCAAAATGTAAAAAAGATCGTTCTTTTGAATTAAGGCCCTTTGACAATAAATTATGGGGAGTTGTATGAGGTACCAAGAGGCAAGACCTCATGGTTTTATGTAGTATGTAGGCTTGCTCGTTTCACATCGTTTTCCCTTTCTGATCTAGGATATTAGTATTTCTTGCGATCTGTGATCTTGGGCTGTCTCTTCAAAATTTTAACCTTTTTATCATTTCTAATTTTAGACCAATTCTTTACAAACATGTGACTCGTTTTTAGACGTCACAACCTCTATTAGAAAAAGTAGGTTTTTAAAAAATGTAAAATTAGTTACTCACTAAAAAGTTATTAACAGATTGTAATAAATATTTGTTCCAAACTACGTTCCTATTGGTCCAAAATTAAACATTTTATAGGCAAAATAAAAATGAAAATTGTATTACCAAAGTACTGTACAACTGACCTGCACCAAAATTTATAGCAAGTTACAGTATTTGTTTCAAATTTTGTAGCTATTGATTGAAAACTGATAATTTTATAGCCAAAATAAAAATAAAAATAGCCATACCAGAAGTACTATATGGCCAATCCACATCAAAATTTATATCAAGTTATAATATATCATAATACATTTTTGTTTCAAATTTCATAGCTGCTGATAAAAAATTAAAAATTTTATAGTCAAAACAAAAATGAAAATAGTAATGTGGCTGATAGGCAACAAAGTTTATAGTCAGTTATAAAATATTATAGTGAATATGTTTCAAATTTTGTAGCTATTGGTCAAAAATTGAAAATTTTATAATAAATACAAAACAAAAATAGCCATATTGGAAGTACGGTCAGGCCAATCTGCAACAAAATCAATAGGTTAGGTACTTAGCTTAGTGTTCATGTTTGTTTGTAATTTTCTGACTATCGGATAAAAATTGCAACCTGTATCATGGTAACAAGAAATTGGCTTATATATGTCTGTATACATATATGTATGTATAAATATACAGGGTAAGACAGTTGATCACGCAGCATTGCATGTTAATATGACTTAGTGAGGAAAATCAATGCAATTTTCCTACAGTGAATCAGTGTGATACACAGCAGTTAAAATAAAATGCATCGATGTTAAATAAAGGTAAAATATGAAAGAAAATCAAAAAGTCCTATTTTTAAAAACATAAAAGTTACCTCTGATTAAAAAAAAATTAAATAAAATGACAAAAAATACTAAATAAAGCTGAGGAGTGTTTTATTGAAGAAAATAAAGATGTCTGTAATCAAAATTAATTGGCTAAAATAAAAATAGAACAATCCAAATTAAATTAAATGCTCGAATAAACCACCTTGGGCAGTGATACAATAACCCAATCAATCATAAAATTTAGAAGGGATAGCTGCAAGTTGCCTGTGGGTAATATAGCACGTGTCAATAGCACAGTATAGAAATTCTACATCAGGAGACAGCGTAGTTTGGTAGATTGTACTTGTGATGTGATCCTAGAAAAAAAAGTCTAATGGGTTTAGATCTGGGGACCAATGTGGCCACGATAGAGGTTAGGTATAAGTTCTAATCACATGTTCTAGGAAAGATTCTTCTAAAAAGTTCACCACAGGCCTGTAGTTACAGGCTGGATATCCATCATGTAGATACCAGATTTCCCCTCCAAGATCCAGTTCTGCAAGCTGTTCACTAATCTTTGTTTCTAGCAGGTTTAAATATTTTGGGCCTGTCAATGCACCATCAATAATTACTGGTTCAAATAAATTCTGATAAATAATACTAACCCGGAGGTTAAGTTTTGCTCGGTATTGAGTATGACTCTCATACATTTCATGGGGATTACTTTGCAACCACAGCCAGTAATTTTGCAAGTTGGGAGCAAGATGAAGGGTAAAAGTACTTTCATCTATGAAGAGGATATTACAAATAAAATCTGGATCATAGCACTAAATTCCATTGCTTGCCCTGCAAATAGCATACACCTAGCTGCATCTCCAGGTTTTCGTTCGTGGTGGATACTTACTTTGTATAGTTTGTAATTGTATTTGTGTAACTTACGACAAACTGTAGATTGTGAGAGCCCTGTTTCTCTTGCCACTATATAAGTGCTTTTTCGAGCATTGGCACTGACACTAGCTATGACCACTGTATCGTTTATTGACTTCATTTGTCAATGATGATTATCCATTCGATGATAAGTTACATAACCTGTTCGTTTGAATTTGTCATAACAACGCTTCACTGTTGTATTATGTGGTCTTGCTCGATTTAGAAATTTTTGGGAGAATTTTTCACATATATGGCAAAATGATGACTCGGTTAAATATGTTTGATCCAAAAAAATTTTTCTTTTACCAAATACATTATTACGCACTTTTGCTTTTAGTTTGTTTCCTCTCGAATATTACAACACACTGAAGCGTGGTTATACTCGTACGTCGTACTATTCACAGTACTGTAAGATAACTTATTGCAGTGAAAAGAAATGTATTTTGTACTACTCTCAATGCAGTTTGTTTTACATGTTGTGTATTAAGTTGACTAATTGTAGAGAAATTACATTGATTTCCTTCATTAAGTCATATTAACACTCAGAAAATGGGATTTTTCTGTACCGCATGATCAATTAAATTAATTCATTCGCATTTCGAAAATAGAAGATAGAAAATTTATTTTTCCTTATCTCAAGCTTATCATAAAAACCAAAACTGATTATGGAAAAATTTGATCCATATCGATATAGGTAAGTAAATTGATATTTTAACATTATTGGTTATTAGTGCCAAAATATTCCATGAGTTATGAAACAAAAAACAACCCAGCCCAACCTCAGATCGCTCCATGACAAGATTAAAAAATCGATTTTCAATAGAAAATCTACTTAAAAATCCAATAATAAATTTTAAGAATATTATATAACTTACAGCTACGCAAATTATAAGTTTTTCAGTTTTTAATGTCTTTGCTAAGCCGTGCGTCGCACCAAGCCCCCAATTAAACGATAATTTTCTCAATGATATCAAGTTACAAACTATTTTAACGGTCATGTCTTGAGAAGATCTCATCGTGCGTACTGCATGTTCACTTTCTTATTCAGCAATCAGGAAGAGTATAGATATAATCAAAACACCAATGAGTAAATTTCTGTTCCACACAATATACTTATCTAGGAAATTTAAGACTAAATCTGATTAATGAATTTTTCGGAATCCCAAGAAGTTATAAATTTACATCGCATGTTTAAAATCAATAAATATAAAAATATTTTATTATTTTCTTAAATTACGTATACCTAATTCATTGTTTCTTCAATTAGCTGGTTGATGATGCTACTTCGAAACAAAAAACTTCGTAGTAACACGTATAAAAGTGTTCATTCATAAAAAAAATTAATCAGATTGATATAAAATGCTGAATTGTGAATGAATCATGTAAAAATTGCGGAATATAGATAAGAATCCACTAAAAAATTTTCTTTAAGTAGAGATCCATAAAATTGAACACACGCTTCACCAGCACAGTTGTAAGTAGTACAAACCACGCATCAAATATATACTTACACTAAATTGGTAATGATAAAAGTTAAAGTAATACCAAATCTCATTCACAGCTCAACTTTTTCAAATTTAGACGAATAACTTACAGGTTTGTTCAAAGACAATTCTTTTTCCACTAACAATGCAACATTTTTTGCTCCAATTAAACTCATTTCCATCGCACTACTAGCCCATTCAATCGCATTCAAGTAATACAGGCGATGGTGTAAAATGAAATTGCCAGATACTTCCAATTTTTCGTATTTTGGATAAGCTAGCCAGTCCTTAAATCCAATAATTTTAGGCGCTTGAAACAAAGCATTTAATTCGTGATTTTTCAACGGACGTTGACTGAATACTTTCCAAACGTTTGTCTTAATTTTTCTCACATTAATAGATCTGCTGTTCCCGATAGAATTTATGAACTCCTTTTCGTCATTGTTAATAATGACGTCTGGTATATCATCTTCCACTAAATGATAATAATTTGCATTCAGATTTCCTTTGACTAATGTAGCAACTGTCCTGTGATACTGACCCTCAACAGTGATGGGTTTGGTAAAATTAATAAATGCGATTGGCGTTTGACTATCACTGGTAATGGGACTGGCGATGACAACGATATCATAAGTTTTAACCAGCTTCTTTTCTGATGATTTTGACACTGATTCAACGATGTACTTCTTATTTGTTTGGTCAAATGCGATTTTTTCGACACGATTATTGAGAAAATTAACACCTGATTTTTTCACAAGTAATTCGGGAACTTGTCGATTCCCTCCTTCGATGGCCCATAATGCACCAAACATTCCAGCAACTGACACAGCACCTGCGTAGACAAAATGAATTACTTGTTAGCACAAATACGTAGGTGGCAAATTAAACTAATTGGAATGAAACAGAAGTTCAAACGTGCCAACAAAAAGATGGACTCCAGTAGATTGACCGTAATTAACTCGTAAAGTTGCTCGGACCAAATCATCGACAGTCCTCTCATTCAGGTGGACGAGGCTTTGAAAGCCTTCTTTAGCTGAGATGTTGAAGTAAGTTAAAAATTCTGGATTGGCTTCAACGAAAAGTTCTTTCACGGTGGTGAAAGCTTTACCTTGTTCTTGAAGTTTGTAAATGCTAAAAAAGAAATAAAAAATTAATTAATAGTAGGAAAATTACTTATGTTGTAGATAATTGTTTCCAAAGAAATGCGAATTTTGTATTTTCTTATTATATAAGTGGTATATAAGTGGTTGAGAAACAAAGTTCTCTGACTTTTGAGTATTTTTCATGTATCAAATTCATAATAGAAGGAGGGTTAACTTTTTGTAAAAAACTTAACATTTAATTGCCTTAAAAAGTCGGTAGTGAAAGTGTTCACCAAAACATATAATATCCAGAAACACATAGGTATAACTAATTCTAATAATTTAAGCAATAAATAAATAGTAAAAGAAATACTGGCTAATTTTTTTCAACTTTGAAAAGAAATATACGCATTTCCTTAATACAATTTGTATTAAAATCGGAGACAATTCTCCGAAGGAGTTATAATTAACTTGAATAAACCTTCAAAAAAAAAAAAAAAAAAAAAAAGGCGCGAGTTCCGCTGGGGCATACTTCTGGAAGATTGATGTGTAAACATAAAACAGTGGATTGTGTGCATGCGTAATGCGTTGCGCATGCACCTAACCACACAACTACACGTCATATAACAAACACAAATGAGAGTTACAATTGTAAGTGTTACAGTTACGCGAATCTGACATCGTAATTCTTGTTTAGCCTCTATCATAAACACAGAGCCCTCAGATGCTTACATATCAAATAGAAATTACGGTAAAACTTTAGTAAGTGAAATCTCTTAAAGCAAAAAATCTAACTAAGTATACATATAACAGAAATTTTGTTCCCTTCACCTTCAAATAATTTTCAATATTAATTTATCCCTACAAGTGAAAGAAAATTTGGAGCTGAGACAGAAGCATTTATCTCCACGGGGAAATTTCTTCAACATTTAAGCTCTAAAAGTGAAATTCACTTCTATAACAGAAAATTATACATTGTACTGAACCCTCTACAAATGAAAAGTAACTCTATAATGGAACCATGTTTGGTTTTCAATCCCTTTTGGTTAAGTGAAAAATTTTCATAATTCTTTAACTCACTTCTATGAGTGAAAAACTTTGAAAACTTTGATTTCTTGGCCTTTTAACATACAAGTGAAATTCTTGTTAACTGAAAACTCATTAATTGAGACAATTTGCGTTCTCCCTTGCATTTTCACTTATCAAGAATTTGCGATAATTAAAAATATCAAATTTCAAGGGAATGAAAGAAAAATTGCGAACAATTGAGAATGTAGTGATAATGGAATTTGATAATTCATTTGTGCGATATTTAGGTTTTTCATATAGTTTTCTTCAAATGAATCTTAGAAGAAAAAAAAAATTATTTTAAATAATCGTTTAGTTTTGTTTCAGGATTTTTTCATTTAAGCAGATATGAAAAATAAATGTTGGTTACATATAGTTTGAAAATTGTGATTTAAATATTCCTTGAATAAATTTTTGTTTATTACCCAGTTCGTAAGGATTGACCTCACAAAAGAGTTAGAAACAGGGATAGTGAAAATTATCCGTTTCAAGAGAAAAAAAAAGATTGATATCATTTTTTCATTTTTACCTAATTTTGTGTATATGTATCGCCCAAAACTTTGCGTTCGCGGTTTTCAGATACCTAACTACTAGTTGGATAGCGCTGAAATTTTCACGAGAGATAATTCTCACATTTAAACAAGTCTGAAAGAAGTTTTTTAACAATCGGTTAATTCGTTTCTGAGAAAACTGGAAAACAAAACATTTCTGGAAGTCATTTTTCTAGGATTCTGAGAAAATGAAAAAAGGGAGCAGGCTAAAATTTTCACGATAGATTTTTCTCATGTTTGTGCAAGTTTCTTAGAAGTTTGGTGCTTATTAATTCAGTAGTTTCCAAGAAAACTGGAGAAGAAAAATTGCTGGAAAAAATTTTGTATTCATGGTTTTGAGAAAACTATCAAACAGATAAGACTGGAATTTTTAAGAAAGATAGGGGAGCAAGTCTGAAAGAAGTTTTGTGCTGATCGGTTAAGTAGTTCTCGAGAAAACTGCGAAAAAATAATCTCTGAAAAACCGGTTTTTAGCGATAAAACATCAATAGATCGATATTTTTGTCAAACATATGGATAACTGAGTTTTTGTAATTTCTTAACTTGAGACTAGCAATGAAATATGGATATATCGATAACTATCGTTCATTATTGATATTATTTTGCAATTTTTTCAAGTAAGCTCTCTCTCTCTTTCCATCTCCATCTCTGTTTTCCATCTTTATCTCTATCTCTATCTCCATCTGCAAACTGGGTTTTTTAGCGAAGCGAAGCATTGCTGCGCTAGAGTTTTTTTAAAACATTGTAACTTAAATGACTCACTCAAAATTCTAATTTTCGTCTAAACATGAAATAATATCGGAAATAAATTCATCCCAAGAACAAGCAGATTGGTCAAAAATCAATGAAAGATTTGTCGAAGTTTCTAAAAAGAGGTATTTTATTGGGACTGCGAATTAATTTATTTTATTTAAGAAAAATATCAACCAAAATTTATGATGAATTCGTTATAACAGATAACACTAACAAAGGTTTCTTATCTAAATAAGAAAATTTCAGACTTTCCCTAGAGAAATACTAACTAGAAATTGTAACATTGTCAAACGTTATATTTCTTATTGCGCATCCAAGTTGAAATTAGACTTCTTGTCAGCAATCACTAAACCTTATCGAAATTAAGATATAAATTAATCTATATCTTAATTTCTATAAGATTATTTCACTGTGGCACTACGTTAGAAAGATGGGTTGGACTGATTTTCATGATTGAAGTGTTAAAATAAAGGTCTCACTATCCAGATGTACTATCAGAAGAGAAAAAGTCCATGGCTCTCGAGGGTAAAATTTTTGGATTTTGACCCTCTAACCCCATCAACAAAATCTGATGATTTTTTTCCTTCCTTAAACATATTTTCAAAATTTCATATTACCCCCTTTCTAAGATATGGAGCCCCAAAAAGTTACAAAATTGTAGGTGTAAATATATTTTAATATATACTGTATACATGGCCTAGTGAAATAAATAGTTTAAAAATGAAATAAATAAAAATCTGTGACCCAGTATAATCGTGTTGACCAAAAAGTTTTGTACCACTTTTAGCTCCTTCTGCTACGTCACACTATGTTCGTCTTATAACAGTCATAACATTAGGCTATTTATGAAAATGGCTTTAAAACTCGATCTACATAACAATTCATTATTGAAAAAAAAAAAAAAAAAAAAATCGAACTTGGAAAAAGGGTTGGTAGTAACACAAAATCCAATTCATTCTCAACAGACAAGAAAAATAGAATTCCAAGGTTCTTACTTGTCAAATTGATCGAGTAGATGACCAATAAACCGATGCAATCGAAAAAGCGACAGAAATCCGTACTGCCAGATCAATTTTGCATAAGTAATTATCGCGGATTTGCTGGATAAAAATTTTATTCCATCACCATCTCGTATGGCTAGTCTTCCACCTGAATCATCAGCCAATTTTTTCAGTTCTGCAAAAAGCTCATTTTAATAAATATTCCAGTTGTCAGAGGATAAAGTATCGGCTGTTTTCTTCCCAAAATTAAGCTTACATCTTCTGATAACAGGAAAATTATACTCATGAAAGTAGTTAACCTAAAGATTGTTTATATAGATTAGGAGATACTCGTATGCTCAAAAAATTCGATAAATCCTTAACGAATTTTTTCTGATTTTATTTTTTTAACTGACTTCAAGTAAAAAGAAGTAATCAATTTGAACAATTTGTTTGTTTGTTCGATTTTTTATTAATGTTTGTTTCTGCATCACTTTTCACCCTAAGCACAGATTTCGATGAAATTATTTTAAATAACAGAGGGTGATCTCATGGTAGTCTCCGTCACATACTATTTTTTCTAGAATTAATGAAATAGTGTTCGAGTTATTTAAAAAAGAAAACTGTTCGTTTTGAAGCAAAAATTTACCCTAAGGTGAATGTAAATAAAACAAAAGAACATTAAATAATTATTTTTTCTTCAAAAGGTTCAACCAACTCAAAAATAAAAAAAAAAGAACAATAAAATAGCTCTAAAAAGAGAAGAATAATCCTTTTAAAATATTTTTCAAGCAAAATTTAGCGACTGGAATTATTGAACTCGATGCTAATTAAAAAGTTTTCTCATTAAATTAGGTGGAATTGATTTACATAGGTATATAGGCCTCACATATGATATAAAAGAAACGAGATCGTAAATTTATAATTCCAGTCCGTAACTTTTGCAAGAGAAATTTAAAAAATGGTTATGTTCCTCTTTTTGGCACATTTTTACTGTTTTTTGTTTTTATTTTTTATTTTTTATTTTTTTTTAAACTTGGTTTGGCCTTTTAAAAAATGTTTAGTATATTTTCTTCTTAATAAAGTGAGCAGTAAAAAAATAATAAAAACAATCAGAAACTGACCTAATTTTTCGCGAAATGAGTTCATGTATTTATTCCGTTCGTGTATGACGCAACCTCCAATTTCATAAAGTTTATCTTTGTCAGCGACGGTGGCTAACCGACCCCCAATTTCATCAGCCTCATAAAGGTCGATGTCGATTTCATCTTTCAGGTGTTCTCGCAAGAAATACGAACATGATGAACCTCCAATACCAGAACCAACGATAGCTGCAAACCATCGTTTATAATTAACGTTAATAATAAAACACGATAAACAAAATAATTCTTACGTCTCACTTCAATGAAAATTTTTTCCTAAAAAAGTAATTTGAAACTTTGAAGTGGTTTATATTACGGATATTTTTGAAATAACAAACTGAGGAAAACAAAAATGTAATTACATTTTACATGAATGATACTGAAAAATAATCTTGAAAATGAGAAAAACGTTTTTTTGATAGACGGATGCATCGGTAAACGACAGTCCCTGAACAATCAGAGATGCTTAAATGCAACATAAGGTTTGAATAAAATGCGTCTACGTTATCCTGAAAGAATTTTTTTCTTTTTCGGATCCGCATTGATATTTTCCGACTTCGCTAAAATTTTGAGAACTTCATAATCAATCATAATAAATATCATACATAATCACAATCGAAATTATAATGCACTGAGAAACTGTCGAACATTCATAAATTTTATTTTGGTAAGAATGGAATGCATTAGGTTTAAAAATTGTTTAGAACTAAACTCCCCAGATGACATATGAAAAAACGAACGATGAAACGAGCAGATCTGTTTTTTCTAATGTATTCGCTAACGAATTTCTATTCATACCAATTTTCAAAAGAGGAAAAATTACAAAATTAGATACAAGGTATGGTAGCCGTATGAAAAATAATACCCCGTTTGCAAGAAAACTGGGTGGAAAAAAAAGAATGGAGTGTTTTACGTAGAAAAAAAAACAACAAAAAAACAACAACAACAATTCTACTTATTTTCTATTCATATGACCTTGAGAAAACGATAAACAATATTAAGCGAATAATTAATAGAGTAAATGAGTAATATTCTGCTTCAGAAAGTAGTAAATTTCATCTTGAATTTTGACATGAAGGAATTCGCATAAAAAATTATTAGTTTTTTATTATTATTATGATCAACCTGTAGCCCTGAAATCTATAGCCGACTCGTCATATTACAAAGTACCTCAAATATATTTTAAGATTTACAAATTATTTAATTTTGTCCCATTCTCGAAATCGTGCAAAAATAATGAGTAAAATAAAATTTGTTTAATGAGATTGAGAGAAGTATTTTTACTCGATCGTAGATGAGAAATGAAGAAGAGATAAGGTGGACGATGAGTCGACGAGGAATAGAATTGCGCATAAATTATCAAGTCTAAGAAATCACAAGTCACTAAAATTTAAAATTTCCGTCTTCTCAATAAATCAATAATTATGTACCTATAGCGGGTGATGAAACCTCTAACACTGTGAGTAGAAGAGCGACAGCACGTTATAAGAAAAGTAACTGCTGTGCTCGTCCCCACAAGCCCTCTTGCGGAAGAGGAATTCAAGAATAACGAAAGAAAAAACGCAATGAATACTTACAAATACGAATGCAGGTACTAAGTGTAAGACAGTGTATTGAGCAGATGTTATGGTTTAACGACGATATTTGATTGAAATAACAAATTTTAATCGGTAAGTACGAAAAAAATTGAAACGCTTCTTCATAATTTAAAGTGAATAGGTTTAATTTTTGCGTAAAGTAATTATTAATCGCACAAACATAGAGAAATTTAGAGTAGTAAAATATAAACAAAATAATTTAATTTTTTCATACAAGAAATCATTTAAATTACACACAAAGTAGACATTTCTTTACAGATTTAAAGATGTTAGTTAAAGGATCGCCGTTACAGAGGGCATTTTTGATGGATAGTGGGACTGCAAGTGAGGTGCAAACCTGTTGCGAGGCACTGTAGCAGTGAAATTGAATACGTGGTCTACTGTGAACGTTTTTTTTTGTGCTACAGGGAAAAATAAAATTTCTTCACAGTGAAGTGTCGTGAAAGACCATTTCTTTTAAAAGTACAAATAATTATTTATGATTGGGTCTAATAGATAGTTGATACATTACCTAATTTAATAAAAAGTTCAACATCGTAATAACTGAACTAAGGTTTTATTAAATGCTTACATGACAATTTTTACGCGAATAAGTAAAATAATAACGTTATAAAAGTACAGGGTTATTATAGTTCTTCTATTATAAATTTCCAACCACAATGTTTCAATCATTAATCAGTTAATATATAGGTACCTACAACAAAAAACATTACAAAATATGAGTTTTTCCGCAAATTGTGACAGAAAAGAAAAAATAGTTTCTCCAAAAATTATTTTCAGTTGGTATTGATATTTATTTCGTCTATTTTTAAACTATTTTCGATTCAAGGGGACCCAATTTATTTTACTTCTCGAGACTCGACATGAAACTCCTGAATTGTATAATTCTTCACCACAATTTCGATCTGAATTCATTAGTAACATACGAAAATAACAAGATGAACGGTTTGGAATAGACATAATTACTATGCAGTATCCAAATTCTGTCTCATAAGAAAATAAAATGCCTAATTTCAAATATATTTTGTAATTATTTAATCCATTTTCTAAGCTGACCTAGTACTGTTCTTCTAACAGTTTTCAGTAAATTTTTTAGAGTTTAATGAGCATCAAGAAATGTTTCAAATTTTTTAACTTCACGAAAATTAAACAAGCATTTTATTTTTCAACGGTTGATTGTTTAGCTGTTACTACTTATTATTAATTATTGAATACATGAAATTAATAATACCTCATCCACCGAAATCTGTTTAATTTTTTTTTTCAAGTGAAATATGATCTATGGGTTCTTGAAATTTGTGTAATTATAATATTGAGGAAAGGAATAGTTTTGAGTAATGTGAAAGTTATAACAAAAGACTAATGTACACTAAAAACTACAGTTGTATTCTATTACCGCCAATCGGAACATGTTCTTCGAAGCCAATAATGTTTAAAATCTCAAAGGCTGATTAATATTTACAAATTGTACGATTTTGCGCAACATACAACTGGTAAATTTCTACAGATATCAACAGTTTGAGAGAATAAAAATGAAATAAAGGAAAAATCATACCTATTTGCGGCTTCTCCGATGAGGCATTTCGGAGTAAGGATAGAAATGTCAAGCAAAGGAGAATTTTTACGAGCATCTTCACTAAGTAGGTTAGTTTGTTGAATAATTTGTAAGTTCAAAACGGAAATATATAGAATGTTTTCTTTAAAATTTCAGAAAATTTACCACTGAGCCCTAAACGGTAGGCTAAAGCCATGGAATCTTAACGGCACATAACTAATTTACGTACAATCAATGCCGCATAAAATACGAGTACATAACAAATTTCAAAATTCAAGATACCAGCTTAGCCAACTTACGACTCGTTTTATCACATGATAACATGTCAATAAATTTACAAAAACAATAAAAAATAAGAAATTCTAAACAATACATACCACGGGAAAAAAAGTAAATATTTTTTTTTTCCATTTCTCCTGAATTTCATTTCTCCTATAAAAATTATTGTTTGTAAAAATTAATAAATATAAATCCGATCTAATTCGTAATTTTCGAATTTAGTAATTATTTAATTAATGATTGATTTTCGAGAAGATATGAAACCGTAAAATATGTAATTTGTAGATTTTTCATGCTTGAATTTAATGAAAAATCGTAAATTTCACAGATTAAATATTACAGAATACAGAATTACAAACTGCCGGTTTTTGTTATTTTGAAACCTTTGTCTTTACAAACCTTGACTTTTTCTAAAGTGCAATGTAATCAGTTTGTAAATCATGCATGAATTTATGGGATGTGTAATTGTAATGTAATGTGTAAGTGTGTAACTAATAATTATAGTCTTAGTGTATGTGTTGGACATTCGTCTAATGAAGTGACGTGTTTCGATGTTTAAAAATGAATTCATCTAAATTTGCCGGTTCTATTGCATTTTTTTTCGTTATTCATGCTTTGTGTGTGTCTGATGCCACTCTCAAAATCACTAATGTCGATCGGTTAATTGATATCTCCTCACAGATCGTTAAAGTCACTAACAAACTATCAATCCAAAATGCCGGTCGTGATTCAGTCGCCCATTTCATCTTTACCATTGATCCTTCATTCGTTGACAATGTAGCCATAATCAAAGGACGCGTGTCTGATTCTGATGTCTCTCTTGTAATTACAACATCTATCTTCGAAGGTAAAAAAGCTTGGTCCGTAAAATTTGATCAACCTCTGGAAGTGGGCAAGTATGCCGCCGTCGATATTTACTACGCGCTCATTGACTATTTGAAGCCGTACCCGACGAAAATCACGCAAAAAGAGAAGCAATTCATCAAGTTCATCGGGAATGGCTACTTGTACTCACCATACCCGGTAACCAAAGTTATCACCAGCATGGCATTAGGAACTAAAAGTGTTGAAAGTTATACCCGAGTCGAACCAGTTTCGTATTCCGATTCTCACATATTATATGGTCCATATAAAGATTTAGCGCCATTTTCGGTGAAAGAAATTGAAATTCACTACGAGAATAATGCACCGTTCTTGATTGCCTCGCAGTTAGTACGACACATTGAGATCTCACATTGGGGAAATATTGCTGTCGAAGATGAGGTTACGTTGGAGCATACTGGAGCCAAGCTGAAAGGGCCATTTTCACGGTATGATTATCAGCGTGAGCCAGATAGTGGTCTATCGAGTGTGAAATCGTTTAAAACTGTGCTCCCTGCAACTGCCTCAGATATCTATTATCGTGATGAAATTGGTAATATTTCCACGTCGCATTTATACAATTTGGAGAATACAGTCGAGGTTGAACTTCGACCTAGATTTCCGTTGTTTGGTGGTTGGAATACTCAGTATATTCTCGGCTATAACGTCCCATCTTATACGTATTTGTTCGCGAAAGGTGATAATTATTTGCTTAAAATGCCATTAATCGATCATATTTTCGATAATATGGTCATAAAGGAAGCGATTATCAGAATAGTCTTGCCAGAGGGCTCTCATTCAATTGATCTAAGCCTACCATATGAAGCTACACGATTGCCAGATTCGTTACACTATACGTATTTAGACACCATTGGTAGGCCGGTCATTACTATACGTAAAACAAATTTGGTCGAAGACCATATTGATACATTCGAATTGCGGTACGTGTTCCCGAAAATGTTTATGTTGCTGGAACCGTTGCTCATCATCGGTTTTCTGTATATTTTATTTCTCACTGTCATCGTTTACGTGCGCCTTGACTTTTCTTTGTCGAAAGACGAGACCGTCGAACAAAAACTACGTATCTCGGGCATGTGCAGCCGTGTGATCAATTACCAAGATAAAAGAATGAAGCTGTATCAAAATTTCGAAGAAAAACTGACAGCTGCGAAGTACAACAAAGATCTGAATAGTTTTAATGCTGCTGTAAAAACCTTCAATAGCGATTATAAGACGATTTCAACGCAGATCGCAGAATTTAGTCAGAAGCTGAAAAGCGAATCGTCGGAGATTTACGAAAAAATAACTGAAATATCGAAAGTCGACAAAAGCTTGAAAGATTTGTACGTGCAGCAGCAGGCTGTATATGTTGAGAAATTAATTCCCGGCAAAATTAGCAAGCAAGCTTTCGTTGAAACCGAGAGCAATTTTATCAAGAAAAAAGAAGAGTTGATAAATAAAATTAATAAATTGCTTAAAAGTATCGAATAAATTAATCGGACTTATTATAATTTTTTGTTATTGCATTTATGTGTAAATTTTTCGAAATATTTGTTCACTTTTGTAAAGATTCACGTTTGTAAATAGCGACATTTCAATTTTTCATTGTGATTCCGGTATAATTAGAAATACACGTTATCTACTTACTGCGATATTATAAGCTTTTTTATTTCTTGATTTGTTCATATTTCGTCATTTTGAATAGTGTTACGTTAAACTGTTGCGTGTTTGTCTAAGAAATAAAAGCTTGTGTAAAATAAAATTGTATTTTATCCTGTTTATACATTACTCGTTGAATTGGTTTTTAGATGCAATAGAGTTGAACCAGTTTCAAAATTTTGTACGTTTTTGGTTGATAAAAATTTTCGTTTTCAAAGTCTTAAACTTTTTATCCGCTGATTAATCATGTTTTACTTTTGACATTACCTACATAGTGCTAATTTTGTATTTTTCTTTTCAATTTTGTTTTTAGCTGATACAAAATTTTAAAAGTTGCAACGCGAAACCAGTAATTCTGTTAATAATTCAAAATATTTTTAAGATATTTCAGCGAAAGAAAATGTAAACTAGGTACCTTTATATTTGTAAATTTTTTGAGAATTCTCGTGACTAAGGTCATTATTTCTATTTCTAATTGCTTCTTGCATGTGTCGTGTGGTTTAGAATTGAAACAACCAGAGTCATTCATTTTACCTATTTATTTCTTTCGGTTCTGTACTAGTTTAGGTGCCCCATTCCGATTTCCTCCAAATTTGGTCTAGGTACAGTAGGAACTATACTTCCTCACTTCATATACCAAATTTCAAATGTCGGAAACAATTGAAATGGGAGTTATTGAAGTTCAAAGTTTGCAAATTTCACGGTTAAATTTACTAATTTTTGAGTCGAAATACTTCGGAAACTTTTTTTTTCGGGTATCTCGACGTGAAGCGCTACGGCGTACTCTTCTGCATCGTAGTTCCAGCAGTCTTATGGTATAAGCAGCGCAAATACGACTGTTCAAATAGATGGCTAAGTAGGTGAGGTGGGTAATTATTTTTTTAGGTAACCAAAAATATTGTTTCCGACATTTTAATTTTCACAATATCACAATTACCGACAGAAAAATATCTTCTGAAGAATTCATCAAAATCTGAATGGAGCACCTAAAGTGGTGTTTTACTTTTTTGCACTTATCAAAATGTGTTAATGGTGGAATTTTGATGTAATATGGTTATGCTTTTTTAATTTTTTACCAAGATATTATGATAAAGTGCTGGAAACACCGTACTGCTGTGCGTATTGAACGTTGAGAGCCTGCATCTTCAAAAAATAATTTTTTAACGCAGGGTTGTGTTGGTTCAAAGCTGTACATACGTTAGTGGGTCCAACGTATCAAATACCTGGGTGTTTTACTTTTGTTGCGCCATTATTTGTTGATTAAAACTTTTGAACTTTTGTTTTACTTGTTTCAAGAGCCACAATTCATTTTCGCGCGAAAACTTTGGTCTGAGCGAATTAGACTGAAAACTTATTACTGATTGAAATTCAGAATTTTGCTATTTCAACTCGGATACTGAGAATTTGAAAGAATTTTGGTACCGGGGTGATGAAGGTATTATTTTTCGAATAACTCGAAGGTTCCGCTCTAACTTGATGAAATTAAAAACTGAGTTTGGTGAATCTCATTTAGGAGAACTTAATTTCGAATATCTTCATCTTTTTGGCCATGGTTAGGGCGGTTGATTTGCAAATAAACTTGATGAAAATTTGTAATCACCATGTTTTTATCGTTTATTCAGTGTGCGAATTGAAATAAACAAGATGAGCAATTTTTCATCCAAGTTATTGGTCCTTCAGAAAGCCAGTATGTTTGTGTTTGTGTGTATGTGTGTGTGTCTTTCCTTTTTTTTCCATCAATTATTTAAAAATTTTACTTTTAATATTTTCGAAGAACATAATTCTTCTTCGTTCCTCTAAAAATTATCGTTTACAATATCTCTCCCATGCTGGCTAAACTGAACTTCGGTTGTGCACAAAATAATAAATCAGATAGGTACTCATTATCATCTAAAAAAACAAAAAGATCATTCATTGTAATTAGAGATCCACAAATTAGTACTTGGATACTCATTCCCTAATTGAGCATGTGTCTTAAAAACGACGTATTTTTACAAGTACATTAATAATTAGAGAATTTTATTTACGCATCTACGGTAGTCTCACCATCAAGGGTTCCCAACTTTTTTCAGGCGCGACTCGAAACCAGGTTAGGAACTGATCCCAATTCGCAACCATTTTCATTGCTGTTAAGACTTGAGGTTAATAATTCCTATTCACTTTATGAACATTTATTAGCCTGTTTTTTGTTTTGGAAGTCTTAACGACCTATCTCGAAAGTCACGGGAACGCGAATTACGGTCGCGATCTATTGGTTGGGAACCACGGATTTTGACCATTTGTCATTCAACAATTATTTTTGCCATTTTTAGTTTGTAATTTATTTTTCCGCCGTCTTATCATACTTTAATGGGATGAGGCGATTACTGATAATGAGTAATCTTTCAAACTGTTGGTACCTACTTGATTGAGCACATTTTGAAAAGAAAAAATTTATCAATTACGTTAAATTACGGCAAAGCAGCCACCAAATTTTTGCCTATCGAATTTTCTGCGCGCATTACGATTTTTTTTTGTGGTAAATTTTGTACTAATCGATTTGAAACATCTTATGACGTAAGGAAGATATATCATTTTGTATTTTGCATTAGTAAAGTCAAAAGTTGATTACCTACTATTAAAGACACTTTATTGTGATTTGATGTTAAAGAGATAATTATATGCTCTAATTTTAATTTTAGCCTAAATTTAAAGTTGAAACTGAAACAAATATCACCAGGTTTTACACCGGTATTCCCATTTCGAGAAACTGGGCCTATTTCACAATGCTCGGACACCCTATTTTAACATTAGTGCATTTTCGCTGATAGTATTGTCAAAGATTGGTCACCGATGTCAATATAGAACTTACCTACCTTTACGATATTTTATTGATTGTGACTATTGTGCAGCGATTCGTCAAATTTTTCTTGAATAATTTTACATATTTTATTAGAAATTACCTGAACATATAACCAAACTTAGTGTACATTCTAATATTCTTTTCACGACCGTAAAAATAATGTTTTCTTCGGTCGCTGAATTTCGAATTTTTACTAACTTCTACCATTAGTTCAAGTTATATTTTTCATTGCATATTAATGTTGTAGGAAGTATATTGATTTCAATGCTGTAACTTTTTTGTCATCTTGCTCATTGCTCTCAAGTATAGAAACAAAATACACTTTGAAATGGGCGAACAAACATACAATTACTTTGAGTTTTTATTAATTATGAAAAAAGTAATCCACCTCTGTTTCCTTCCTTCTTTTCCTCTCTCTCTTCCCCCCTCTTGAGTCTATCATAGTTTCCCTCTTCCTCTCATTTTTCCTCCTACTTAATATTTATTTCCCTCTCTTTCTCTTTGTCATTCCCTCTCACTCATCCTATCTTACCATTTCTCTGAGTCTCCCCAAGAAGTGCACTCCTTATTTCTATAATCTCTCTATAACAATATAATTGTTGCAAAATGAAACACGACAATGTTATATTTTAGGAAATGTATAATATTGAAATAATTATAAAGTGTTTTATAATGTGTACGAAAGAGTGTATTGTGTTCTACAAGAAAAGTACCTATTAAGAATGAATTATACAGAACATGTGACTAATAAATAAGGGTAATAGTTCGAGTGATTTGAATTAGGTGTTGTGGGAGATATGAGTTTGATTGGATGTTAGGGAAAAATGTAATTTGGATAAAACCAATGAAATGTAATAGATTTAACATAAAATGGGAGTGTTTAAGAAATTTGTAAGAATTAGAATGAGGAAAAATATTGGAATATATTCAGAGAAAAGGTGACATCATGAATATGGACAAGAACAGTTTGTAGAAAGGTAATAGTGATGTCATTAGACAAGTCAAGACTTGAAAGACAAGTTTGAACTAGATTGAAACGACGGAAATGAAAGGACGAATAAATGTACAAAAATGTGGTGAATGATATAGGAAAATACGAATTTGGAGTTGATGTATTAATTATAAGTAAATGATATAAAATATCATTACACTTTCTCTCATGTCTGAAAGAGGAAAAAAATTGTTAAAATGGTGGCTCTGCACAATGTAAACAAAGTTACAAAGTTGTTAGGATCCCCTAAGATTATAGAACACAATTTTCCCCAACAAAGAAAAATTATAAATACAAATTTGTAACCTGAATGCTTGAAATTATATTGTTCTTTTTTGAACCAACTATGTCCATTCTAAATGATGTGATTTTCTTCCAAAAGTGCTTATGAGTAAGATTTTTTTCAAAAAGAGTATAGTGGAATTACAGGGTAGATTGAAAAAATCCCTTCATTAGTTTAAAAAAAAAAAGAAAAATATTTTTTTATATGCATATCTGTGTTGCTCCTAGAACTTCATGGGTTTCATTCGATTTTACTATATAGATTCACAACAAAGTATTTAGATACCTAGCTTTAAATTCACTTGACCAACAAACTAAAAACAGATAAAAAAGACAGCCATGCTCATAAAACCTTTGTCCATGTTGGGGTTTTAAAATAATGACATGTATCTCATTAACATTTGCTTGAATTATTTTATTTTACTATTAGACATTGTTTTTGTCCAATTTTACAATTTTTTTTTTCTATTTTATTATTATTATACGCTCCATTTTTCACAAAGGGAGAAATGTAAACTTATGACTTCCCCTTATCACTTTTGTCTATACTACCTCTCTTACACCCTGTCAAAAATGCGGTTGTTCATTCTTATTCATTCCCATTCTCATGTCAATAATATAATCATTACTGTGTTTTCCTTATCGCGATAAATTGATTCTTGTTTAATATTTCATTTTTTCTTTACTGCATAATAATGTACAGTTCGTGTATTTTTTTTTTCATTCATCTTCCATCACCTACATAATAATTAAGTGAACCACTAATTTGAAATATATCGTAATAAAAGTAGACTTTTTATCTGTTCAAACATTAAAAAAAAAAAAAATGAATTCTAGACTAAAAAAATACGACATATTAATTAGATAAATAATAAAGGATACGCAAGTAAAGAAGAAAAAAAAACGAAAAAAAAACTCATAATAAATTTTATTAAAAAGAAAAGAAAAAAAGAAGACTGCATTAATCTGAATGAGTAGTTCTTATTGATGGATATGCCCAAATTTATGACAATAGCTTCTTCAGTTTTTAAATTCTCATTTTCTTCAAATACATCCTTCTAATTTTTTAATTTCCAAATATGAATGGCCTGGGACATTCTCCAGATGGTCAGGAATATTTTGAACCTACTTTAATTAAAATCTATAAAGTAAGACTCTTGTTCTAAACGATCGAAATTTCGTTAGTTTCGGAGATAGACATACCAAACCTATAACCTCCTCCGTAAAAAATCGGTAAAAAGGCAGTAGACCATTGAGTGTGGGACTCGATCTCGATTATTCCCCCATGCTAGACTTTTACCAGATTGAGTTGCTTCCAATTGTATAGGTATACTACCTGTATGTGATCATCAAAATCAACCAATCACAACGTTTAATTTTTTATTATAAGAATTTCCATGTAAAGTTTACAATTATGTATTAGAAGTTGTTTTTGTCATTCTCTTTTATTCAGTTATTCGTTTTTGTTTGAGTACTGCCATGAGAAAATGTACAACTTTGCAAGTAATGAATTTTGGTGAAAATACACAACTTTCTATATAATGGAACTTGAGACTTCGCCGATGGCTTCAAACCTTCATGAAAACAACACAAATGCATCTTGGAAATTTTCTCTTAATCTGTTAAGCGGTTCTGAAGTTATGGGCGAACTATCATACAATTACTTTGAGTTTTTATTAATTATACCTAGTCTAAATTCCTAGATAAGATGAAGAAGATAGAAGATGGAAGATGAAGGAAAATGTAGGTTGCAACGGTGAATATTATAAAATAATGCATAAAAAAGAGTTCTTTCCACCCCTTTATCAAGGTAATTGTAAAAACTTAAAAATTTGAAATGAAATTTATAAAAAATTCATAATTTCAACGTCAAATATATTAATTAACTTATTGTTTAATTTGTTTTCTTATCAACTATTTTGATTGCATGTAACTATATAATTATACATTGTATGCTTTTCGAAAAAATAAGTCAAGTACACTCCTGAAAAATATCAAGGTTAACCGAATAAATAAAATTGTTTTTTACTTTTCGAACCGGCAGTTTGTTGTTCATGTATAGGTAATTAGTGTCACTTTAAAATTATCGTCATCTCATTCGCTAGGAACCCGACGTATAATTTTTTTTCCTCACAAACTATGCGGCTTAGTTATATAAGCTGAATTTAATTGTTTAATACCTAATGGAAAACCGTGGAAAACAAACCGTCAGTTGAAATGGTTTCTTTCACTGTTTGTCAATCGCCGCGTTCAAGTTTTAAATTTTATTTTTGTTCAGATTACGATGTTTGATCTCGCGGAAGAATTGAAGAGAAATAACGAACTGAAAGAAGATGATGTTAACAATATCAAGGCATGGATCGCCAAACAACCTCATTTGCCAAAAGTTACAGGTATTTTTCTTTTTTTTTATTGAACTGTCCTGAGCATACAGGTACGAATAGGTATATATTTGAAAAATATAAAAATAAATAATATGTAGAATAAATTCATAAGATAACTTTTTCAAAAAAAAAAGAAAAAAATTCATGTTCCGTCCTGTTTTTGCAGACAATTCAGTTTGTCTACAAAAATGTGTCGAACAAATATAGACAGCTATTATTCCTAATTCTTGGATTAATAGACATCTATATGATATCTAGCTTCTCAGGAACAAACACCACCAAATACGCTGACAATGAAGAGTCATCATATCTGGCAGATGTTTCATGTCACGCCACCTTTTTGGTCGGCCATTTTGAATTATAACAATGAAATCAAAAGTGATGTCTTGTCTTCCATTTGAAGATGAATTCATTCCTGAACTAGCAGTGTAGAAACGTTAAGGTCCATACTCAATGTTATGGAAATCAGGTTTCAATTATATTAAGTAAAGATAATAAGTAATAGTTAAAAGTGTTTGTAATATTTCGAAGTTCAAATTTAATAAAAGATAATAATCAAAAATTATCTTATTTGTTGAATAATTCTATACCTAAAATTAATTCGCAACAATTCACGTCAGAGACGTATACCTAAAGAAATCTCCAACAGGTGATCAAAAAAAGTAACGAACATCTCAACCATCATCATCATTATAAAAGATTTCTCAACCTCGTTTATTTTACTGGCATGTGTCATAGCCTGATGTGTGTGTGCATGCGTGCGTGTGTGTGCGCATGAGCGCGCACGTGTGTGTGTGTGTGTGTGTATTGTTATAGAAATGTCAGTTTTTACTATGAAATATGCGCAGCTTTAACTGTGCAGAATGTTAAACAAAGTTGACTTTTCATTAATAATGATGATGATGATGATGGTTGAAGATCTTTGTCACATTTTTGTACCACAGCGCATATAGAGAGTTGGATATCTCTTTATCTATAAATCTACAGTTTACATATGAGGTCAGAATCACCAATAGATATGATGGTTGGTTGAGGAAAGAGGAAAAGGTATCTATCCACACAGGGTTGGGCACAAATCCAATAAAAATGGATTCCAATACAAATTTGAGAATCCACATTTTTTGAAGGATCTGAATAAGATTTGACTTATTATCATTTTTTTTTGGATTTGAATCAAGCAGGTGGATTTGTGGATTCAAATCCACAAATCTGATGCTTAGCTCATTAGGTGTTTTTTTTATTTCAGTGATCTAAAATAGAGACTACTGTAAGAAAAAATTGAATTTTATTGATCTTACATTTAAAATTGAATACACAATTTTTTTTTTTGAATTTTTTAAAATTTAAATGAGTCAAAATCATTTTCAGTTCAGATTCTTTGAAGCTAAAAATAAAAGAATCCTTGATCTTTGGGAAATCATTCAGAAATTTCAGATCTGTCGAATCTGATAAATTACCAAATTACAAAAACTGATTTGAATTGGACTGGATTCAAATCATGCTCAACCATAAATCACATTGTTATACAATGATAAGCTTCAGACTGAAACAAAATAGTACGACCTTTCAGTGTAATTTTTGCATTGCCACATTTGTCTCATTTTTACAAAATAAATACAGGAAAGGTTTTCTTCATCTATTTTTATTACATTTAGTATCAACCATTATGGCACCCTCATATAAACCACTGTTCACTCGATAGATATGTGCTCAACTCCCATCTCCAGAATTTTTATTTTTATTTTTTTCAATATCTTTAAGTAAATACAAACTTTGGATTCTCATTAATTAATTTAATTTATAATTAGAATTATGGAACTGTTTTTTAATATTATTCTAACTATACAACTTATTTATTTTTCATCTCCGTTTACTCCCTTCTATTGTTTAACCATCGTTATCTATCCCTTCTGTCACTAAAAGGCAGCTAGCAGACACTTTTTCACAAATCAATTCTTTTCAATGCTAAATTATAAAAAATCATTGATATTGTTCACAAAAGTATCAATCTATCGATGTTTTACTGCTAAAAACCAATTTTTTAGGAATTTTTAGTTGTCAGTTTTTCTCGAAAACTACTGAACCAATAGGTACCAAACTCCTCTCTGACCTCGTTAGATGTTCTTGAAATTCATAGCATTATGTTGCTGTGCTTTGAAAATTTTTCATGGTTTTAGATGCTGCTCTAATTCATCAGTTTTCTTAAAATTTGGCAAACAAATTAACTTGCCAAACTAAACATTTTTGCCAAATTTGAAGAAATGAATCAGAGCAGCACTTAGAATCATGAAAAATTTTCAAAGCACAGTAGCATAATGCTATGAATTTCAAGAACACCTACCCTTGTTCTACATAAAGAATACATTTTGTGAAAATTTTAGCCTTATCCCTTTTGTAGTTTTCTCAAAATCATGAACCCAAAATTTTTTCTAGCAATTTTTCTTCTCCAGTTTTTTCAGAAACTACTGAATTAATAAGTTAATAGGCATCAAACTTCTATAAGACTTACATTTATGGAAATCTGGGTTTTCTAGCTAAGTATCACTGTGTGCTGTAGTTTTTTTTTTGGACTTTATTTTACAGTATCGACTTAGTAATTCATTTCGTGAAGACCACAAAAAAAAGCATTCTATACTCTGCATACATATAGCGGATAGTCTTTAACTAAAAAAAAATAATAAACAATATCTATACCTACTCACCGACTATATTTAAACAGAATAATTCTATATATTATATTTATTGATAATTAAAAAACGATGAAATAAATAATTTGAATCTGTATCAGAATAATAATAAAAATAAAAATATAATATTAAAAATGATGAAAAAAAAAAATTATTTTAGTAATACCTAATTAATTAAAAAAAAAAAAAACCTCTGAAGGATTTTTTAATGGTTTTTCAAGTTTTCTATTGTATGATCAACAGGTTATAAAAATATTTTTTTGGCCATTTTTAGAAGTTTGAAAAAAACACCATATATATAGGTACTCAGTGCTTAAATCACGTTATCAGATTTAAAGAATTTACTGTGCCGTAGCCCGGAAGTATTGTTAATGGGGATATCTAAAACTCTTGAGGAGGTCCCAATTCTAGTTAGGTAGGTAATAGTAAGTGGCAAGCAAAAATAAAAAGGCTGAAGGAGTGAGTCGGTAGTTGGAAGGGGCTGTACCTGGTGCGGATCTGCCGGATGGTACTTCCACCAAGTTCTTTTTTTTTTTTTTGATTTTGAAATGGGTAACGGATTTAAACAGCGTAATTTTAGATCAACAAGTACAAAATTTATTGTCAGTTATGATCTATTAGATTAGGTACTAACTTTTAAGCTGTTGCACTTTTAATTTTCCTATGACTGATTTCTTAATTTTTTAAAACCTACTTTTTCTAACGGAGCATTGCTGCGTTAGAGTTGTTTAAATTAAATTAAACATATTTTATTCAATGTTAATTTAATCATGTATTTAAATATTGTAGTTCTCTAAGAAGTTTTTGTTGCCTTTATTTGTGGAGAACTACGTATATTTTTATTTCTTACTATTCTTCTGAAGAAGGAGTACATATTCAACATTGCAGGCTATCATTCATTTAACCCAAACAGCAAAATTCATATTTTCATTGAATAGTTTGAGTTAAATACTGTTTTCTGCTTTTTTGTTTTATAGACGAGATGATAGTATTATTTTTGCACAGCTGTTACTACAAAATTGAAGCAACCAAAATTACAATTGAAAATTATTACACGATAAGAACGGAGGCTTTAGAAATATTTACCAATCGCAATCCATGCTCAGAAGAGGTTAAAGAATTTTTAGAAACAATGTAGGCTATGTATAATTTAGGTGGTACGTCTACTCTCAATAGGTGGGTAGGTACCTGTACCTACCTACCTACCTTATTCGTTGGAAAACCACCTGTTTAACTTTTATTTTGATTAATACAGGTATGTGGCACAACTTCCTCGAAAAACTTCTGAAAAATACGACGTGTTTATCTCAAAACTTTGTCGAAGTGACGTAAAATTTTTCAATGGAAACACCTCGTTGAAGGTATTCAATATGCTTGGTGACGTATGCTACAGAAAGAATGGACCTTCAGCAGGCGTTATTTATATCATAGATATGGATGGATCTTCATTGAGTCATATTCTGAAGTTTAACATTACTTCTTTGAAGCATAATTTTTTTTATTTACAGGTAAGCAATGCGGATTTCTGATTTAGTTCAAGTAGAGGGCTCGAAAACACGGACTGTAGGTACAGAGGCTACAGCCTACATTTAAATTATTACCTAATAAATGTTTCTTCATTTACAGGAAGCATTTCCGGTTAGGTTGAAAGGAATTCATTTAATCAACAGCGCATCTTTTGTGACTGTCTTTATGAATATGATAAAACCATTTGTGAGCTCTGAAATTCTCGGCCTGGTAGGTATACTAGCTGAGAAAACAATATGACACGTTTTAATTCTGCAGCAGTGACGTTCCGAAAGAGTTTGTCAGGAGGGATGAAATGTTCGAATTTTCCGACTAAAAAAAAACTTATAGTCTATTGAAAACCTTCTTCATTTTCAAGTCTGCTTGTCAAAAAATTCGGATTTTCCGACTGTTCTCAAAATTTGAGAAGTTTCCGACTGATTATTTTAGATTGGGGACTGACTCATCCCCAACTCTCCCAGTCGGGACGTCCCTGTCCTTCAGTATTTTAATCGAAAAATTTTCGTATTTTTACTGACAAAATTGTTCTTTATAGATGTACTTTCACGATCCAGGCAGTGAAAGTATTTACAATTTTGTATCGAAAAGTATTCTACCCAAGGAATATGGTGGAGATTCACCATCATTAACTGAACTTCAAGGTGAGTGCGTAAAAATACCCTTAAAACTTAGGGAGATACCTTGTACCATACCTATATCTACATAAAAAAGATTAAAAAAAAGTATGTAGATATCTATAGATAATAATAAAGAAACAAACAAACAAACAAAGATTATATTAAAATTTATTTTTTCAAATTTTAAAAATAATAATTCTGTGACACATTTTCAAGTTTGACTGAACATTTTGTTTCGAAAGAATTTAGGTTTTCCCCTTCGAGGTAACAATGTAGGACTACTAATGGGTGAATTATAATAAATTCTTTAATGGAATTTTTTGACTATATGTAATTATATGGACTGAGCAATTGATAACAATGTGAAAGAAAAGTATCTCTTATGAATAAGTATCATTGGAGAAATAAGGTACTTCCAATTTTGTTTTACATCGACGATTTTTGACATCGTTCATACTTAAATAATCTATAACAGATGAGAAATAAACTAATTTTAAACAAAATGAAAAATTTTCAGTATTCAATTAATGGTAAATTTGTCAAACTTTTTGTAATAAAAATCACCATCTGCTAATGATATTTAATATGTTTCCTTCACTAGTACTGTACCACCACCCAAGGTATGTGAACTTTTACTAGGTAGCCTCAATTGTGCATGTTACGAAGATATTCCTTTTCCTATGTGTGATGTATTTCATACACATTAGTACACATAAAACTGACTGAGCGTGAAGTAGAATAATTAGCTTTGTAGGGGTGACGTCATTTTACTCTCACTAACACCCAAACAAAATGATTGAATGTACCTAGAAACGAAGCAGCATACACACACCCATTTTAGAACATTTCTTAACATCAAATAAGACTTAAGTACTTGTTCGACCAGGTTTATCCTATACTTATACATGGGAGTCACAGATAAAATATTAATTAAGTAGCAAATATTTACTTAAATATTGTTTTAGAATACGGGTGAAGGAGTATTAAATATAATAGAGGATGCATGTTCATCGAAATGCTGTAATGAAAAATAGCACGATTCTTGCGGTACAAAATTTGAATTTTGTTGCCCCTCATTCGGGCCCATGGGAAATAATCAGAAATTCTCTTTTCAAATAATTAAATTAAATGAATGAATAAATATAACTATTAATTTAAAAATCACAATTAACACAAATTTCATAAATAATAATGAGATTGAGAATTGTTGATATCTCAGCAATGGCGGATAATTTGATTGTGAAAGTGGTGCCCGTTTTTTGTTTCACATGCGTCCTCCAGTGGTAGTAAATATACCTTGCCACCACTCTTAGTAAGCCAATTCCATGTAGTTATGGTCAAGGATGGGACTTTGTCAGGTGTTTATTAGCTAGCTAAAAAAAATGTAATTTGCAGAAAATAAGTTAACCGATGTTGAAATAAAGCTACAAAAAAAAAAAGAAAAAAGAAAATACTTAACTATAATTATAATTAATATTACAAAAGGTGTTACTTTTCTTGAGTTCACGTATTTATAGCAAAAAAGACAACCTTATATGTGTAACGTATATTTTCGTCTATTTTTAGAAATGACAAACATATTCGTCCACACATTTTCGAATACCAAAAACGTAGATATTTATCAACAATAATCATCCTATAACTCTTTATAAACAACCACTAAATTACCCGTATTTGATTTTATGAATATAGATATACTTTCAGTATATTCATGAACTAATTGTGCCTGTCCCTCGAGTACTCGACAAGTCAGCACAACCCTATAATAACAACACCCTACCTCACTTTACCTATCCAACACGTACGTTTTCATACCCTGAACGAGTATATAATCCCTTGATTCAGTGTAATAAGACACAGTTCCTCGACAGCTACTTCTAAGCACCTGGAACCTCTCTAGTAGAAGTCTCTAGTGAACAGATAGTCTTGCTTGTTGAATTGTGATTGTATATATATGTATTAACGTGTGTTTATGTACTGTGATGTGCAAATTATTATTTTATTAAATGTGTAAAACCACTCGTGTGTTTTAAAAATATTATTGAGTCTCTAACAAATGTTAAGGTCCATGATAGTCTGTGGATGATAAACTTGAATCTATTCTAGAAGTATTACTGCTTTTAAAGTACGTGATATTTCGTGTATGGTGTAACACTGAAAGTGGTTCTAATTAGGTACATTACACCCTCTTTTGGCCGTTACAATATGGATTTAATTGTTCAGGAGTTCTGTGAGTGATGAAAACTCCAATAATAGAATGATTAAAATAATTTTTTTGATAAGAAACGAAGTATGTGATATAAACCCGGGGACAAAGCAATGTGCCGCTCCTATCAAATATTGAATCAAAAGCAGAATTTTTGTTTTATGGGGAAGAGGCATATTTGACTATTTGAGTGATGGTGATCGTTATTGCGAGCTGAGCAATTAAAAATTTTTTTGTAACTTTTTCCATATTTTTCGAAATTTTTAGCTTTTTTTGGGGCGAATTTGGGGGTGACATTTTCCCGCTGTCTCCTCTTACCCCCACCTGAACTATGACTGCTGTGAGGTAGAAGAAAACAATATTTTATATTTTAAAAATACATTTTCACTTGTTATTTCGTCATGCCTAAAAATCTGCCACCAGAGGAGCAGCCATTCTTCTCCCATATGGTTGTACCACTGCATCTGTAAATAAAATCTTATGCTTGAGAAAAAGTTTTATCATGAGAAAAATCTGAAAAATTTAATTTGAATTAATTCATCAAATGCAAAAAAAAAATAAAAATACTTACAGGTAGATAAGTCTGAAAAATTCTCTTCTTATTTAGATGAAAATAAAAAAATTACAAACTTATTTCAGAAATCAGTAAAAGATACTTAAGATACCAACATAAAACCAAATTCTATTAAATGTTTAACTTTTGGTATGCACTTTCAAAACTTCGAAATAAAACTTTTTTTTCATTTTGTGTTTTATTAGGGTTGTGGTTTATACGTACTATAAAAAACACGTTTGTCCCGAGTACCTAATAAACTGGTGGTAAATATTGGTGAATATTGGTAATATATTAAGGTTCGCGCATTCTTGAAATTGTCATTTTATTAAAGCACAATGCACTGCATGCAACATTTTTGGCTTAGCATGGAGAAAATTTCAGGGTAGATTTGGAAGCAAATTTGCATTTGGAGTGAAAAAACTCAAAAAAATATATGATTCAATCGTACATGTGCTTATACCGTATTGCATTCTTAAATTTTCGAACACCTTAAATAAAATTTTCAATCAAGTCTTACTGAAGGCTACCCATTTTTAGATTAGCATTAACATTTCTGGTGTAAATTTTTATTTTTAGCTCCTGTTAAAGCGAGTGTATGGGGTTATACCACCAGAATTTTCGTGCAATGCAACCCTTAGAACATTACATAGCCAGCTTCAATTACACAATCCATGAAAGCACCTAATGAGTACAATTATACGTACGATAGGTAGCACTTGATATTTGGAAGTTTATCTGCAAAACTGGTTACATCATTCAGTGTAATAAAACCACCTTTTTTTCTTCTGTCGTTGTTAGAGGGGAAAATAATGATTATAGCAACTGTGTTCACAATTTATAATTAGCAAGTTCAATAGGACTACATAATATTATGACAGGACATTGTGATTTGTGGGTAGGTACCGACCTATTTGAGGTATGTTATTCAGTATTTGTAAATTCTATTGAAAGTTTTTGCCTTAAATTTCCCTATTTAGCCAACATTTGATAACTTTTCTAGAATCCTCTCTCACAAATTCCAAATGTTAATGGGCAGCTAATCTTCTGGTGGGCAACCATTTGCTTTCTGTAATATTATTTTTGACCACACGTGCTATATAGAATGTCATTGAAAACTCCATTTTATAAACAAGCCATAGTTTTACCGCCTTCCTTTAAAAAATATTGTAATTCTGGATGGGAGGGATGCGAAAGGAGATCGAGATGGTGAAAAAAATATGTCCTTAACAGTTTTCTTAACAATTTTATAATTTAAAATGTTAAAATTAATTCGCTGCACCAA
Organism: Ericerus pela; assembly: GCA_011428145.1. Classification (NCBI taxonomy): domain Eukaryota; kingdom Metazoa; phylum Arthropoda; class Insecta; order Hemiptera; family Coccidae; genus Ericerus; species Ericerus pela. The sequence continues at coordinate 1,467,232 of WOFM01000275.1, forward strand.
TCCTCTTAATGCAAAAAAAAAAAAAAAAATTGAAAAAATACTCATCCAAAAGAACCTGATTGTTTGCTGCACTGAATGTCTTCAATTTTTGTTTCAAAATTTTTTTTGTTGATCTTTCTCAAGTTGATTGAATAAAAAATGATTTCAGTTGAAACTAAAAAATTAATATTGGAGAACGAAGCATGGTTTAAAGAAGAAGAATCGCTACGAGTGGACGAGTCCAAGCGAGCTGGTCGACCGAAGCAATCGTTTAACACTTCAAGCCTAGAAGGATCTTTTAAAAAAATTGAAATCGATTGATGCAATTAGGTAAAGCACAGAGTGTAAATTATGATATAACCTATTATCGGGGGTACCACAAATATGTTATAATTCGAAAAACGATGTTAGACATAGCCTATTATAAAGTGTAATCAGAACATTTTTTATTAAAAAAAAAAAAAAGTAGGATTTGGGTGTACTTCTTATTTTTCTTCTCATTATTGAAATTTTTTCAAGTATTTTCTACAAAAAAACAAAAAAAAACAAAACAAAAAGGAAATTAGTGATACTTACCTATTATACCTACTGATGTATGGTATTTTTATGTATGTACTTTATAACTACAAAATTATTGAGTAACAGACGTGCATTGTAACGTACTTCAATAACAGCAATAGTCATTTCATATAATTAGGTTGTAAGGTATACTTACGTACAAGTAAAAAATTATAGGTACAGGTTTAAAATTTAATGTATGACTACCAGAGATATATAGCTACAGAGATCTCCTACAGGTGATCAAAAATGTGACGAACATCTCAACCATCATTATCATCATATTAAAAAATTTCTTAACTTCGTTTATTTTATTGTACATTTGTCATAGCTTAATAGTGTGTGTGAATTGGTATAGAGATGTCTGATTTTCACTACAAAATATGCCCAACTTTGGCTGCACAGAATGTTAAATGAAGTTAACTTTTCATTAATGATGATGAAGATGATGGTCGAAGATGTTTGTCACATTTTTGTACCACAGCGGATATAGAGAGCTGGACATCTCTTTAGCTATATGTCTCTAGTTCACACGTGAGGTCAAAATCACAAATGGATATAGTGGTTAGTTGTGGAGAGAGAAAAATGTGTCTATCCATACAGGGAGGGCACAAATCCAATAAAAATGGATTAGAGTACAAATCTGAGAATCCAAATTTGTTGATATCACTTTTTTTTTGGATTTGAATAAAGCAGGTGGATTTGTGGATTCAAATCCACAAATCCGATTGCTTAGCTCATAGGGTATTTCTTTTATTGCAATGATCTAAAATAGAGACTACTGCAAGAAAAAATCAAATTTGATTGATCTTTACATTCAAAATTGTTGAGAGGTGAACAAATATTGAAGAAAGAACCGACACAAACAGTTAACTTTCATTAAACGCTCATTAAATGACTAAAAGATCAACGTAAAATATTATATTTGAATGCTAAGATTCTATCTTTGCAAGTCAGTGTTGCCATATGTCAGATATAAATATGTACAAAATATATCAGTTTGAGTAATTTATCTACATATAATATTATTACTGTAGGTTGTCTCAGGTAGAGGACGGTTGTGAGGGAATTAAATTTCAACAAAAATTGAATACACATTTTGTTTTTTCAAAAAGTTTTAAAAATTAAATGAATCAAAATGATTTTCAATTCCAATTCTTTAAGCAAAAACTAAAATGAATCCTTGATCTTTAGAAAATCATTTTAAAATTTCAGATCTGTCGAATCTGTTAAACCACCAAACTGCAAAAACTGATTCAAATCTGATTAGATTTGAATCATGATCAACTCTGGATGCACATTGTTATACAATGATAAGCATAATTTTGTGGAGTAAGTAGGCTAAAACAAAATAGTACTACCTACCTATCAGTGCAATTTGCATATTGCCACATTTATCTCATTTTTACAAAATAAATACAGGAAAGGTTTTCTTCATCTATTTTTATTACATTTAGTATCAACCATTATGGCACCCTCATGTAAATCACTGTTCACTTGATAAAAGTGCATACAAGTCCCACCTCCAGAATTTTTTTTTTTTAGTGTCTTCAAATAAATAGGAACTTAGAATTTACATTAATTGATTTAATTTACAACCAGTGTTGTGTCTGTTATCCCGGATTTATAACAGTCACACAAAATGAATACGTGTTTCAACAAAACAATATTTAATTCTAGGTATATAGATATGTCACAATATTTTCTTCAGTAATCACTTCGTCATTATGTAATACTTATACTTAACTACTTCGAGGTTTTGCGGACACACATATATTATTATCAAACATTAATATTAGACCTTACAGTGTCACACCACATCATAGGGTGGACCACTAACTTGAGGTGTATAGGCACACTGACAGACAGAGAGTTACAAGATAGTCTGACAACTCAGAGACTCTCTTGAAAGGCAAGTGAAGTGTTGGCGTAAATCAATTTACCAAGTGACTTCTTTTTGGGCCTATAAGTGTTTACATTTACAAAAGGTACCTCTGGTACATTTCCAAATATTACTGACAGTTATGCTGATTAGTTGTACTTCTGCATAACTGTTGGCTTTATTAATTGGGTTAATAGTTGGAGGTAATGGTGAATATTTAGAAGAAATATTCGCCGTTAATTGTTGAGGAGTATTTAGGTCAGCGAATATGTTTGTCTGCCTAAATACGACGGAACAATCAGATCCATGAAATGTTTTTTTATACCCTCGTTATACAACTTATTTATTTTTCCTGTAAATGCCTGTAGCCTATGTTTGTAATAGATTTGTCTTCATGTATGTGGTTCACTTTTTGAATAGGTGGTGAGATCTTTCAGGCAGATATGGGGGTAGTCCATGGTATGCTATGTCTCTGATGATTACAATAAAATTATAATACAACAGCGCTGATGTTAGGCTTACTACATTCTTGATCTAGATGTCTGCTACCTTATTGCTTTGACTATATGTATAGGTGAGAAGGGGAATAATTTGGAAAGTTGTTAACTTTTTCAATATTCTTACACAACTATCTTTCCTAGGAGAAAAACTTTTTTTTTTTGATCAAAACTGTTTTCTGTTTGATGGATTTTGAGAAATTAATTATGGTATTTTTGTTCTAAACCTTCCAATTCATGAGAAAGTTTTGGACAGACATTAAGGTGGTCTGGGACAATAAAAAAAAAATCAAAAAATAACATAGATTGGTAAAATGAATATTCTTACTTTGCACTGTTTGTAATCTATTAGTAAGCTGTGAACATTTGATCATGAGAAGTAATGAAAAAAAAATTAATAATAATGAATAATTTTATCACTTTTATCGACAAATATTCTACTAAAAAATAAGAAAAATTCTCAAAACAAATATTTTTACAATTAGTCCATTAGTAGGCTCCGAATCTTTAACCATGAAAAAAATTAAACTAAAATAAACAAATAATTTTTTTACTCTTTCTCAATAAAACAAAATATATTATCCAAAATCTTCCCTTTTAATAGTTGTCCAAAACCTCGACCACGAGTTTTTTATTTAATTAATTCATTAAAAATAATTAATTGTAAATTTCATATAGTACATATACAGAATATATTTAGGAATGTTTATGCTATCTGCTAATTTGTTTTTTCAGACTTGTACAATCTCAGAGTCAAAAAATATTCCTGTTTTTTGAAAAATAAAAACCAAATTTTTTTCTATGGAAAAACACTTTTTATTTTCTAATAGCTAATTTAAATATTCGAAGTAGGTAGAGTTTTTTTTTGTTGTAAATGTTAGTTGTTGTGATACCTACACGCCATAAAAAACTGGCTAACTTGATCAAATATAATTATAGCTGAAAAACCAACTATCCAAAATATCCACTTGTCTAAAACTACCTCCCTCTCCTTCTACTGTAATGAACTACGCAGTTACTCTGTAACCGCAACAGTACATTTTTTATGCCAACATCTCTTCCCCACTCTTTTTGTTATCGCAGTTCCATAAACCATTGAAAGGTACAAAAGCGCATTCAGACTTGATCAAACATGATCAAATGAGGCTTTTATTAGAAATATGCCCATATCTGTACCTCTGAATGTCTTATAAGCCACACAGTTAAGGAGAAAGAAACAATTTGTTATGGTTTCATTCTTTTTGAGTTGATGAATTCTATATCTACACACTTACTTTGAAACATGTGACCGCCAATATTTCCCAGGTGTGTTATACAGATGTACATCCACAAAAATGCTGATTACATGTATGATATCACCATATTTGGCGAATGCACATTCTGTGACATTAGCTGATGTTTGTTTGGCCATCTTGAATTATAATTTTCATACCATGCAAATTTTCTGCTGTTTCTGGCAGCAAATTGATTCCTGTATTGTGTCTGATACTGTGTGGTATGTGTATGTTAAGACCTTTGACTATAGTACTGGATTAGTAAAGAACGATGGTTTCTGGTTAGATATTCCGGCGCTAAATAGACAACCACTATGGACGACTTGACGTACTTTACACTACGTTTAAGTACTCTTTCCTTGTAAATTTAAGGGATGACTTCATCAAATGTCTTCTAAATTGGTGGACCCAAGTAAAATGTTGGAAATAAAGGTAGGGTATTCTAGGGTTGTCTACTTTTACGCCGACATGTCTTGACATTAAAAAGCACAATGGTCTCATGGAGCTTCACTGGTCCAGTACTGTGTAGTCAAAGATTAATGCTTATCCTCATAGATGATAATTAACTAGGTTTTATTAAGATACTATAAAAGAAACAGTAATTTATTTGTAAATGAATAGAAATTAATTGTGATATCTAAATAGAAGTAATTGTGATATTTTATGAATATTCGAAACAAGAATTCCATATAATTAATTTATTTCGTTGAGAGATCGCTATTGTGAAACTCTTGTTACATATTTATTTGAATAAAATTATGAGATCTGCTCAGTATGTTAAATAGTATCGAATTTTTTGCACCGTTTGAAAAGAAAACCGTTCGATTTTCCGATGTAGAATTTGAAAAAAAGAAGTTTTTTTTTTTTTTTGCAGAATGGTTCGAATGTAATGTTAGGTACAATAAAATGTAGGTATTCTTTCAAGATTTAAGTTCATGTCTCATTCTCTGCAGGGATATGCTTCCACGTATACGTATAATAATGCATAATCAAAGCCAACTTTATTTATCAAGTTGTGAAGTGAAAATCCCAACGTCGAAAATTGATAAGTGAAGGACCAATTTTTGACGGAACTAAAGTTTTTCAAGTTGATTTTCAAAAATATAATTTGTCATAAATTTCTGATTGTTTTCGTCTTTCGTTATTCAACTTATGCTTGATTATGTGTTAAAAAAGTGAAGCTGGCAACTGTGTTGAGGGACTAATTTTCATTTATTTTCTTTCTACTTCATGGCTTGATAAGTGAAATTGATTTTGACATAATGTATCGACCTCTACCTCAGAGGACAAAATTAGGCCTCGCAACTAGCTAAAAAAAAAATCTAAAAAAACGAAATAAATTGGTATATCCTATTCACTTTAAGAAAGACATGACATCACACTCAGGTTGTTGGCAAAGGGGAAAGGAAAAAACCATAATTCACAATTATGTGGCCAAGAATGTTATAAATTTTCAGTACAGTGATGTATAGATTACGCTCAGCTGCGCTGATATGTTCAACTGATTTAATGACGTCATGTTGTTCTTAAATTGAATAAGGTATAGGTACTTTTTGCTATATCCCATTCACTTTGAAAACGACATGACGTCGCATTATGGCAAAGGCGAAAGGAAAAAATAATAATTCACAATTATGTGGCAGAGTAAATTATAAATTTTCAATTCAATGATGTATAGATCATGCTCAACTATGCTGATATGTGTGATTGTCTTACTGACTCATATTGTTCTCAAAGTGAACATAGTTTTCCTCAAATTTCAAAATTATGAAATACCTATAGGTAGGTAAAATAGGTATTATAATAAGTTTTGATATTTTTTCGTGCGATAAATAATTTAAATAGATTTATTAGGTAGTTTATGACGGAAAAATAATGACATTGGTATAGGAAATAAAAATTACGTGACTCGCATCAGATACATTTACCGGTTCCCTCGTTATTTTGCTTCCTCAGCCAATATTGATCACTATAATTATGTACCTATACAAGCTTGAATAACGAACTGAAATGGACGACAGCTTCGTAAATAAAATTTGCCAAGAATGGAAAACAAAGTATATTATTTTGTAAGCAGTAAAATTAAACTCTCATAGGTTGTAAAATAACTATACCTTTAATAATGTAAGACAATGGGAATAAAAAATGTAGTAAGCATCTATTATAGGTATAAACAATTTAAGCCGATTCTTCAGCGCTGATTTCTGTTGAGTTTTTTAAAAACACCATTTGGACTGATGAGCTTCTCGTTCTCGAGGTCGAATCTGCTGGGCTGGTCGATGCTTTGGACGGTCGTTTTAAAATTAAAAAAAATATTTCCTTTTTACAGCAGCAGATAATAAAAACGAATACTCCGCGTAGAGCATTTACAGCGTCCGGTACGTACCAGTAGTAATCTGGACCACCAATGATCCACGACAATATTTCAAATATCCACGTTATGCCCATCAACGAGAATAATCTGACATACAGCGTGAAGCTGGAAATTTAGATTTATAAAAAAAATAATAATAATAAAAACGAATTTTAAAAAGATAAGTTTTATTTTTTTTTGGCTTTTTCTTCGTGCGAAATAAACATTATTTTGTTGCATAAGGTTGACTTCAGTATTAGTATATTTTAAAATCGCAGTAGTGAGTAGAATAAAAGCTTATAAAAAAACGGAAGATGAACCAAATGAGACGTACCTACAGTACCTAGGTATTTAAATACGTACCTACGGTTTACAAACTTATGAAATTTTTGTTTGTTCTAATGGGGTTGGGCCTCTATTTTTTGAGGGGAAAAAAAAGTCAGTTTTCTTCTGTAGATGAATAGTTTTTGAGAAATGGCTGAGGAATAAAAATTACATTTTCTAGTCCCTAACTTAGTACCTAATTCGCAAAATGTTGGTCTTGACCCAAGCAAAAAACTTAAAATGTTGCAATTTTTTTTGTAAACCTTTTCCGTAAAACTATTTGACACGAAAATTTATTTATTTATTTATTTTTATAACATAGTTCCAGGAATATACAATTTTCAAGCTACAAGCCACACCATACACCAAGTGACCAATCAGAGAGCAGTGTGGGAAACTCATTTTTTTATAATACCCACCTCAAAAATATATGTTTTTATTCGCACAAAGCAAATTACAACACAATGTGGAAAAGTATTTAGCCCGCGCTACAATTATTTAGCCCGCGCTACAATCATCAAGCTTGTAGCAATCACCTACTTTTTGCACTTTATCATAAGTAACCATACTTACCGTATACTGCACATGATCTCATGTATTCGCCTATGACACGAGTTGCAAACTTCTTCACACCCGTCGTGAAACTGCCCATTTTCCACATATGTTTCACTATATAATTATTTAATATTTTTTGAAAAGTACGCAAGAGCGATATGCTGTATAATAAAATGTTTGGAAGAGTACGCATGTGCAGTATGCTGTAAACGTATTTCTGCACACTAGGTACTTTAGAATGGACCCCTTTATGTATGCTATATATGTGGCTAAACTATTATGTGTTCTGTACCCACATGAAGTTTGTAGCACTTGCCTTCAACTTGCGCAAACATCACCCTTATTTTGGAACTGCCTACTTTCCGCACTTGTTACTTAATACGTGTACTTATAATTATGGTATTGGTACTCTTAGCTTGTTATCCTGGAAAATTGAAAAAAACTAGAACGAGTCACCCTTCTAACTTTCCCTTTTAAAAGCACAGGAGTAGGTCATTAAGAAGACCACCGTAACCATGAAAAGTAAAACGTTTGTTCTTAATAAGTGTACCTAAATTTTTAATTCGCTGGCCACCCTTGATTTATTTTTTATGTAAAATATTAATTTCGCCCTATGTGAATCTCCAATATTTTCAATGTTTTCAAGTAGGTTTCGGTTCAAAGAAACTTGGAAACAACTGCCTTAATTTAATCGTTCATTTTTAATAGTTGTGTCGTTTTTCGGAAAACTCCTCTTAAACTAGGAAATCTCTTTCGATAATTTTGGTGTTTTGACATGTAGTTACAAGTGGAAAAACGAGTTGATATTTTTGAAGGATTTCTTTACTCATGTGAATATCAAAATACGAAGATATCACAATTTTTACTTAACCACGAAAGCGTATACAAACATTTTTTATTGGGGACGAGGGTCGAAAATGGAGGAGGAGGAGGTATAGTATTTAACATAACACGTCCATCGTTTTTTGTTGTTACCCTCTATTATCATTATAAATTGGTATTAAATCAAATGGTATCATTTTATAATTTACCTGAATGGTTTTGATGAAACCTCGTTATTACCAATATGTTTCTTACTTTCTTGATTGCGTAAAATGCTCGATTTCTTTTGTTGTGAAATAATCTTTTTCAGGGTAGAAATGAAGAGGTACAAATTTGAAGACAAAATTACTGCGATGGGTAGGTAAAAATATATTAACTGGGGCAATCCATCTGAAATAAATACAGTCAACAGTTAGCTAAGTATCTATTTTACTTTATTTACTAAACCGCCGTAAAGTATTAATGAAAAGAATTTCCTGTAAGAACGCAAAGGTTTTATTCGAACTGTTTCATTTTCTAAGGTTAGAGATTCACCTATTCGTTGAAACAGCCCAGCTCACTATATCTGAGGCGAAAATATGGCAACAATGTAATGGTTTGAGATTTTTAATTATCGGCCAAAGTGTAAGATAAAATTATTTTAGTTTTCAAGAAATAAAAATATTTGTGTTTTAGTAATATTTGTTAGAAGAGCTGGAATATCCTGCAAATACAGAAAAAAAAAGTAACTTCGAGGCTTAAAATTTATTTTTCTTAAAAAAGTATTCAACACCAAAATTTTCCAATATCAGGGTACTTCATTTAAAAAGAAAACGAATTATTAATATACTAGGTAACTTAATATAAAATGTGTAACAAAATTTTATTCCGATTTTTATTGCTCATTTTCAATACCACAAAAACTTTAATCATTTGAGTTTTCAGCATTTGGGTATAATTTTACTAACATATTACCTATAAGAATGATTTCTCAAGTAGGGATTAGGGATTAAACTATATATCTTTGAATAAATACTTTAAAATAGACAACTGAAAAACTAATTGGTCTTCCTTTGTTAGATTGTGGTAATATTGCATAAATTATGCTAGACCTGGTAAAAAAATTAGGTTGAAATAATTAATATGTTAGGTATCTGAGAGGTTCACTTCCACCTTTTCATAACGATAAAAATAATTGAACAATTTTGGCGGATAAATACGTTCATTATTGAGCTGAAGTGCCTGGATCACAGCTAAAAAGTACAACCTGTCTCTTGACCTGAAGTTTTGAAAATCTATTCTCTTCTCTATAGCAAGTTTTAAATAGGTTTTCTATGAAAATCTACTTTTACTATATTATTTCATTATTATTATTATTATCTTCTTTTCGAATGAAAGCTTCGAATATTATTTCTTCAGTAAAATAGTTTGTACTTAATTATCTAACGATGTGACGTTATACTAGAAATATCATATCTATAGATTATACTGTACTTTACTTCTCAACCAGCATGAGTGAACTCCAAATTGTGGTCTGCATACGAGACCCAAAATGATGATATTGTCAGCGAGAAACGTCACAAAAGATACAATCGCTGCTCCTCCCCAAACGTAAATTGAGTAAATCAGATACTTATTCGTACATTTCAGCTGTTCCATGGTTTGATTAACGCAGTTGTAGCCCCTAAGCGAATTTTCGAATAAATTATGCATAAGTGATTTCTGCACGAAACAAATAGAATATAAAATTTGTAAAAATCGTGAATAAAAAGTTATAATTGAACAATAATGATCACAATATTGTGTAACGTTAGTAGGTAATAATATAGGTAGGTAACTGAAATTTCTTACCTGAACGAATTGAAAATGCACAAGCACATGGCATTTAACCACAAGGTCGATGCTATGAATGAGTACTGAATGATGTAACCTGCAGTTATTATCATTGATATAAATTTTTTAACATGTAAATATCGTTACATCCTATCAAATTTTGGCCTTATAGCATTGTGTCGAAAGGTTTTGCTCAGACTTTGGCGGAATTGTCAAGCGTTTTTCAAAATATGGGCTACGAATCACTGTTGGATCATTATCAAGCCTGACAAGAGAGGAGGGAAAGTGGGGATTTCTCCCGGGGCCCGGGATTTTTAGGGGCCAGATATTATCAAAAAAAAAAAAAAAAAGAGATAAATAAATGAAAATATACTGAAAAACCCTAGTCAAAGGTCAATAATTGCTTTACAAAAAAAAAAAAAAAACAGAAATTCAAGTTACAACAAAAAGAAGAAAAAATCCACTAAAAAAAAAGTTGGGAAAAAAACAATGGCAACACTGATAAAAAAATACTTGCAAACTATCCTTTCAAAATAAAATCCGAGATCGGCACAACTGCGCCTGAAAACCAGTTTGTTGGTAATGACTGATTCACTCAGGTAACGTACTTGACAAGCATTTCCCGCCACTTTACTCAAAACGTCATTACTGTTAGTGACAGCGTTTTTCTTCAATATATCATTATTTTTTCTACTCTATTGTTCAGCTACTGCAGCGCTATGGTAATGAGGTGGCTTATTACTTGAGCTACTATGCTCACCAAATACACATGAAAAACAGTAAAAAAAAACAAAAAAAAAAACAATTTATGATGTTTTGAGTAATTTGGCGGGAGACACTTGTTCGCAAACGACTCGCAAAATGATTCAAAATGATCGAATTTGCCCTACAGATCATAGTGGGGTGTACAGCAGTAACGGAAGAGAGCCTTCGAGACTAGTACGCATACCCCATCAACTGTCCAGGGAAAACTATCCGTAATTTCTGATAATTTCATATTTTCGTCACATTCGTGGATTTAAATATTCAATATTGCGACAAGAAATTCTTTCCAATTAATCGAATAATTTATTTCATGTAATTATAACGATCCATAATTGAGAAAAATGATTTTGTTTTTCGCCACCGCCCATTGAAATAACACTAGGTGCAAAGAAAATGTCGAAATTGGACAGAAAATGGCGTACGTGTCTGCTCATCTTAGAGGTTCTTTAGTAATGTTAAAAAGCCTCAAAGGAGTAGAGACTTGCCATTTTCTGTTCAATTTAGATTTTTGCGGTGCCGCTATACATAGGTACGTTATTTCGGTGGATTGATAAATCAATAAATGTGACCAAAAAAGGAAATCGTACAGTATCGTTTTCATAGGACAGGCAATGGAGTATGCGCGTACATAGGTTCTCTGTAGTAATGGTCAAGGGAGGCGACATTAAACGAAAGTTGAGACCCACTCCACTGATTCGGGCAAACTTCGAATTACAACAGCTCACCTAACCTAATTTTACTCAAAATAAAGGTCGATGCACTAGAATGTGGTAACTTTCGTATGTTCGTGGAAAATCCTCAAGATGCGTGTGTACGTTACCTGTTAGTTTGCACCACCACATCGGCGAAACTGGTTTGAAGATTTTCTCGAAGGCCATTGTTGAGTAGCAAACGAAAAGAGAAGCAACATGAGCGCATAAAATCTTATCGAAAACCGATTTTCGTAGTTTCGATACGAAAATACAGATCAACAGTGCGAGTGCTAGAAAAATGGCGCCAGTGACGAAATATATTTTGTATAACAAATCTCGGAAGTCAACCATTCGCACTTCGCTGGTTGGCATGTTGAAAATGTTTTCAACGTACGCTTCGACCGATGGATTCTGGTTGAATGTTTCGGGACACAATCTCAAGTTCGACTTGTAGCGGCCGCGTATGTTGAGAAAATGAATGCAATAATCGCTGACGCCGACGTCTGTGGAACGATTTTCCACCCTTACGCTTCCATCGGGTAATATCCAGAAATTTTTCGTGTGGATGGACGAATTATCATTGAGATAGTAGTAATTGTCGCAGGTGGGAACTCCTTCGGTGATAGCAAAACTTTTACCTGAAAATGTGGAAAAGTCAGTTTCGTTACGATACGAATTATTATAGGTACCCACCGAAGCGTTGTAATATTGGAGCTATGTTTCAGTGAAAAAAGGGATAATATGAGGTTCTGTTGCCAGAACTTGTAGAAAACCGGATGGCGTGAAGTGCGAAAATGGTATTTCCTTCGGTCGAGTTTCCTCTCGACTAAATTAATAATGTTATTCGTTGATAATAAGCTTGTTTGCCGTTGACGAGTAAAAGGTAAGTGACTGTGTGCATGCAGGAGGGTTCCGGGACTTCCATATTTTGGGTGGGAGGAGGGTAAGTTTAAAAAATTGTCGACTCTTAGTAATTTTTACCCAGTTTGCTTGCAAACGGGAACCTATGAAAATTTACCTCGCAAAAGTGTTAGGAGTGGGATGATTAAAATTATAAATTTCATGAGAAAAGAAGCGGATTGGGGCCATTTTCACCTGATATTTTTGCCCAGTTTGCTTGCAAACGGTGCAGTAAAATGAACTTCACAAAAGGATTAGGGGTGGGATGATGAAAATTTTCTGTTTCATGAAAAAAGAAAACTATCGATGTCATTTTCCGATTTTGATAGGTACGATTTTTTTTAATGAAATATAATTATATATACTAGATATTTTTGCAGCACCTGCGGATAAACGAAATTTTTATAGTGACCTTGAAGATGTATAGAGTAGGTGATTTTAGAACCATTTAGGACGGATGTATATTAAGTCTTTACTTTAAACATCTTTTTGAGCACATGCGTTATTTTATACACTGATACGTCCTACTTTCTGCACATAGCTTACGCTGTCATTTTCTTTAATTTTTTTTTTATTATTTATTTCATAAAAATTCCTCCCTGCGGGGATTTGAAACCTCTGTCATCTAAGTTAGTAAGCTAACGTCATAACCACGTGGTTTGGATGAAAAGTAAAGGATAGTTTGCGCTTATACATTTCCCAATTGTAAAAATATTTATTTAGGTACCTCAATTATTTTTTTTTGTTTTTTAGGGGAAGAGAGTGTAGCAAAAAATAGTGTGTGACACACGTGTATACGGTATAGGTGGTTGATTTTCGTTTGTTTTACATCACTCGTTTTTGGGTTGTACTGCAAAAATCACACTCGCATCAAAATCACCTACTTCATACACTTGTATCACAAATAACTATTATACAAGCGGACTTCATTTCCAACATAAGTAATGTGGTGGTTTATGACACAGATGTTCGTCCTCTGCATTCTGCCAGATAAAAAACCCTCTTGTGACACTGGCCTTATTGATTTGTTTGATGGCCATTTACACCAAGGCCCATATTCACAAACTTCACTTTAACCTTCCTTCACTTAAACTTCATTTAAAAATAACTTTTGGCACAATTTTTATTCAAGAAAGTGGTAACATTTTATTTTTACGTTGGAACTCTCATAAGAGATACAATGTTCCCACATTTTTATATACGAAACTGTGCAAATAACTTTTTTAAGTGAAATTTAAGTAAAGGGAGATTAAAGTGATATTTGTGAATATAGGCCCAAATGAACATATTAAAAAACATATATTGTTAGCGTGTTTGTTCTTTATACATGCAGCTTAACCTCATACCTTTTTACATATTTGTTCTATATACACTTTCATGTTGTCTTAAGTAGGGTTTAAATTCATTTTCTCTACCTCTCATCCTAATTAAACTAGATTCTGTAAAGTTTAACTTTTAAAGAATAAATCAAAAGAAAACGTATTTAAACTATAGGTGACTGGCGCTAGTTTAAATTCCCAAACTAGCAGAATGGGGGCGACATTATCAACAGACAAAATTCTTGCACTCAGTCTCCTCATAAACCATAACATGAGTGTTTCCCTTTAAGAATAGTTTATACCACTTTCTCTATCCTCTTATCTGAGTCTTATCCTAATCTGTATTCTGTGAAGTTTAGAAATTTTAACTTTTAAAAAATGAATCAAAAAATTAAACAATATGAATTATAGCACAATGTTTCCCTCTTCGGTCATTTAGTACTGGATACCCAGCAGCCCTATCTCACCAATGTTAACAAAATGTATCATCATTCTAAAGCTGAATAATGGACATTGGTTTACTGCACATGTGTAGTTGGTCTTTTTTCATCTGTTTTCAAAGCCATCACAGATTCACAACAATAACAAAATGAAAATAGATGCAAAAAGACCTACTTCATTTGTGCATTAAACCCATGCACACTGAGATATTGGCACACAGATTTTTGTGTTTACCTGGGTATCCAGTACTAAATGATGAAAGGTTTCCCTTTACTCAACTTTTTAGGTGTTAGGTCAAAGAGAATAAAATAGTGAGTTTAAACCATTCTTTGGTCTATTTTTGAAGGTGGAGTAGTACCTAATAATCGAAGAGTATAAATCAGTGAATATAGATTGTCCTTTGTTCCGATTATTTCGAGTAGTACCTACTACATCACATTTTTTGTTCAGGTGAAATTGTGGTGGTGGGGAGAGGACAATGATGTGCTCGCCACATGTAAAAAGTCTTGAGAGTATGCTCTCAAAAAAAAAAAAAAAAAAAAAAAAAAAAAAAACAGAACCGGCAATGAATTCGAAAAAAAAAGAGATTTATTTCCAGAGACCAAACTGAAACTAATAATAGCCTATGAACTGAAAATTTATGGACCAAAAAGTATTTTTAAGAACTGAAATTTTTATTTTTTTTTAGAGTACGCTACGCGTACATCCCATACCTATATGCAATGCCAGCTCATCACTGGGAAAGAGGAAGCCTTCGACCGTATATTACTGAACCAGTCAAAAAATATGATTTCTGGTTAGATATGCCAGCGCAAACCAGGCAACCAGAGCGTAACTTATGACTTACTTCCCTATTTGTTTTAAGGGATGTCTTTATCAAATGTATTCTAAATTGGGGAACAGAAGCAAAAAAGTCGAAAATACGCAGAAGGTGCACTACTAGGGTTGGTTACTTTTTTGCCGGCATTTCCTGATATTAAAGTGTAGGTATGCCGTACGTTGATCTTGTGGAGCTTTACCGGTCCTGGGTAGCTATTCCACTAAACCCTATACAACACTTTCGGCCACTTACGCTGTTCGCGCAAACTTTTTAACTTGGCGGATGGTTTCGTGAAATTCTTACGGGACTTTAGGCCACGTATAATAGGAGAACGTGAACGGCGTGGGTGACTGAAACGACGTAAAGTGTTAATGGAATAGCTGCCCAATACGGTACGATCGAAGGGGCAAGCACACGGTTAGGTTCCGCGTCAGTTAAGGCGAATGCCTTACAATCGAATATGGAGCTCACTTCGATCGACCGACTTCCCGTCGTAATCCAAATAGTTCAAAGACCACGTTGCTGGAATTTCCGGCGCGTACGTACAGCGTTCGACGTCATCGTGCGCGTTGAGAAAGCATCGTTTGTGGCAGCACATTCGAACGCACGTGTAAACCAGACAGGGGCACACGAATATCGCGTAACTGTGATCCAGCAAACGGCCGGATCTACGTCTGCGTTTTCGCTCGGTCAACGATACGCGATCCAGACAGTAGGCGCTGGACGGAAATATCATCGTCTCCGGACGCACGTTGTCCGCAATGCCGGTCACCAGCAACGAACCGTTGTCCAGCATGAAGACGTAATCGTTGAACGGTAGCAACATGCGCGAAAATTCCGGACACGGATTCTTGCGGTTGTACAGAAAGCGAATGTTGGCGACTTGTGAAACGTTCGCCGGCTGGAAGGCGGTGCCCGTCGACGAGTTGGTCGACAAAAATTGCAACTCCGGCGGCAGCCACCAAATGTGGTGTTGATTTTTTCGGCCCAACTTCACGAAATTCACTCCGTCCGGGTCGACGGCGGCCTGCTCGACGACGTCGTACCTTTCGGCGCCTTTGTTGACGTCGAAATCTGCGCAGCCGTCGAAGTTCGCGTTCAACTGCTGATGGAGGTCGCAGCATTTCTGTATGTAGTGACCGCGGCCCAGCACCAAACGCGCAACGAGAATAATGAGTTTGGCGTTCATGGACGAGGTGGCCAAACGACGATAGCCTGCGCGATGAAATCAACAACGAAAGTGGATCGTGTTCGATGCTCGTGGTACGTACGCGGCACCCTCAGCTAAAGGGTATTGCGAATGCTGTCGTAGGTTTGTGGCGATGCGGCGGTATGAAATAGCAAAAGAACCGAGGTGGGAGGGCGGGTTCGATATTTTTATTCGTTTATCTCGATTTACGATAACGGCCGCGGCGACATTCGAGCGACAAACTAGACCTCGATTGTGCGCGTGAATTACGACGACGATTTGGATCTGATAGCATTATCGGTTTGGCGGGAGAAGACGGTCGTAAATCGAAAAAATACTGTTTTAAAAAAATTTTGTTTTTCGAGGAGTAAGAACCGATAAAAGCTAATTTTCGCCATGCGCTACGCAGTCGTCATTCCAAACATTTTGATTTTTATTTTTTGGAGTACAAGATAATGCCAGATGTTATGAATTATTTACTTGTTGACATAGCTACAAAGATCGGTATGACAATAATTAAATTTTTGAGAAAAAATGAAGCTGCCTGCAGGCACGTAAAACATAATAGAACTAAAACGTTGAAAACAAGCTTCCAGGTTTTATAAAATTAATTGTTTTACAAAGTGGTAGGTATTACAACTAACGCAATTGCTGGCAGAAATGCTATACCAGTCGCATGTTGTAAATATATAATGCAAGATTTTTGAACGAAGCAATGTAGATCCCTTCGTATTAAATATTTTCCTGATGCAGTAAAAGGTAAATTTAACATGAATTTGACAACTTTGAAACACCTAGCATTATTGCATTCATTCAAAACATTAGGGGGTTTTATTTGTTAAAAATGTTTAAATTCCTTGGATGTGCAGTCAAAAACTCTCCACTGTCTATTTGATTTCAATCAATTTCACATTAGGCCTAATGATAGGTAGTTATGAATTAGTGAGAACCACACAGTATTGATTTTCATATTGATATCAAAAAGTATTTCTGCCAGCGACTGCGTTAGTTTTAATTCCACTTTATAAAAAAATTACAATTCTAAAATCTGAAAACTTGTTTTCAACTTTTTAGTTCTATTATGTTTTATGTCCCTACACACAGTTTGTTTAATTTTCTTTTTCAAAAATTCAATTATTTGAATAATTTTTTATAAAGTGCAAAATGAAAGTCTAGCAGTTTTTTACAATAAGAAGAATTTACTCCAGAAGTGACAGATAATTGTTGATATTGTAATATTTGAACAAAACTGAATTTGATTTTCAGCCTATTGTTTTTTTCTCAGTTACAGAAATTCAAATTTATTTATTGATAAACAACCAAATTCCAATCAGATGCAAGAAAAACAAATTTAAAGTTTACAATCGATTTTAAATACTGTAAGATCTATTATATTGGACTATATTAATAATAATAATAGTAATAATGATTTAATAAAAAGGCATATCAAGAAACGTATATTATGATGTAGGTATCACACAATAAAATGTGCAAACTCAAAATTGAGCCCCTTTTAGGGCCCACTGGCAGTTGAAGAATGGGCCAAATTTGGTCTCAGTGCCTCAAAAAACAAATTTAGTGATGTATCATATATTAAAATGTGAAAACTCAACATTAACCTCCTTTTGAAGCCCACTGGGGGTTGAAGAATCGGTCAAATGGAGAAATGAACACCAAATTCGGACTTAGCACCTCAAAAAACATACATGGTGATGTATCAAACAGTAAAATTTCTAAACTCAAAATTTTGCTGGCCGAATGTTTATATGTGCAAAACTAAGGAAGGCTAATATAATACTGAAAGAATGGTGTTATCTGAAACACTTATATAACCACAAGAAATACCGTATCCTCAACACGTTTGGATGATCCAGTCAGGATGCGTTATTCCGTATTATTTGGAATCAGAACTTGTGATTGGTCATCTTACTTTTTTGATGAAAAAAATTCCCAAATTTTGAATCTAATTTTTGGGTTGTCTATGGGGAATTTTTCAGATTTTTATAGCCAGTACACCATAAAAATATATCTCCATCTTATCTCCATCTCTATCTCTATTTTTGTCTCTATCTCTATCTCTATCTATATTTCCATCTGCAAACTGGGTTTTCTAGCAACAAGAGTACTAATAATACTGAAGGGATGAAAAAGACATTGGCCTAACATTGAATGTAGGCTTAATGAAAAATGACAAATTTTTATGATGTTTAGGCTACGTATAGCGATTTTAAACGTAATTTTTCAAATTAGAGATAGGTATGCTTAACATATATATTAAATGTAGGCCTAATGGATAATGACGAACTTTCAAACTATTTAGGCTAAGTACCTATTGTGATTTCAAAGGTGATTTTTCAAATTGAACGTAGGCCTAACATACTTATTCAGTGTAGGCCTAATGACAAATGAACTTTTACCTACGCTATTTATCATGATTAATGGTGATTTTTCGAACTAAATGTAGGCCTAACATATCTATCAAATTTAGGCCTAACAGCAAATTAATGAACTTTGATGCAGTTAATCCTGATTAAAGGTGGTTTCTCGAATTAAATGTAAGTAGATAGGATGCTCAAAATAAATTCTGTATCTGAATAAATGTAACTACTTGATTTTTACAAAAAAAGATTCAGTTTTTACCAAGACTAGAGGCCGAATGTAAGAATGATACTCAAGTCATTTTAATATTTTTTCCTTTATCAATTATAATATATATCACTATAATAATAATAATAATAATAATAATAATAATAATAATAATAACAATAATAATAATAATAATAATAATAATAATATATTAAAATATAAAAAATATTCGGTAAGTACTGAAAAACTGGTAGATAAAAGATGAAAAATCTACGAAATTTTTTTCGATGAAATTTGACTTAGGTAGCGTTAAAACTTCCCATCAAAAAAAAAAAAAAAAAGAAAAAAAAGTCGGCTATGTGATGTAACTATACTATATTTTTATTAATTTTTTAACGCTCATCATTTTATCATTTTGAACTGGAAAATTCTTTGCTAATTTAAACGACTTTCGAAACAATAATTGCATTCGTTATCGAAGTGTGATTGTAAGTACCTTTGTTGTTGCAGTTGAATTCCACAAAAAATCGCAAAATCTTACTATAGGCTTATGAAATCACGAAAAACACTATTCCGAATTTTGATAAATTTTCAAACTTGCAATCGATTAACTTTAAGACCATATTATATTACGTATTCTTTTTATATTATATAATGCCGCACAAATTCCGAAAAGAAAAAATTAGCAAAACTGACTTAAAAAACGAATCGGTTTTAATTGAATTATACGTTACCATTGAAAAGTTAAACGACAGTTTACTCCCATTCAAATGAAACAATAAATATTTCCAGCGATTGAAACTTTTACAACTTCACAATTTCACTAAAGCAAGTTACACGTAAGAACTTCGAATTTAAAATAAAATACTACAAGAAAATTATCAATGATTGTATTTTGAAATTTCTTACGTTAGGTATTCTAACTGTGCAAGAACTGACATATCTTTTTTTTCTGCATTAGTCAAAAAGAGTGTCTATTGTTCAGCATAGAATAAAGTAAGTACCATAAATGCTTCTTTTTTGTGTGTGTGTGTGTATATTAGTGCTTATTAGATAAACAAGTTTTATCTGTGCAAGAATTACTTTAGACAAAATATTATGAAGACGTGTTGTACTGAACATGATAGCAGAAATATAAAAGAAAAAATATTTCGACGAACTGATAAAAAGGTGCGAGCCTAACCAAATAAATTTGAGACTCATTTAAGACTTCAGTCTAGAATAGGGGTCTGCCTGGCTTAATGACTAGGGGAGTTGGCTTTGCACTCGAAATACTAAGAGTTGAAACCGGTTTCCACCATATTCTTGATCTAAAATGGCGATATATTCGGTTCGATTCAGTTCTATTGGTGCTCCAGTATTTGATTGAAAAATTTTTGATTGGTTGATTATTGGTCACTGGATCACGACCAGACCCGTTCCTTACTTCGATACCGAATATATCATCTGAACCCTCAGTAAAATGGCCATGAAGTTGAAGTCCAAATAATTTAAAAAAAAAGAAAAAAAAAAAAGTTATATGCTTCTTCTAAAAAGTTTCAAACACCCACTTGTTATATTTGGAGATATCAGTTTTCGGAGATTTTTTCATTCGGAAAAATTCACGCAGAACTAAAACTTTATGGATGAATAGAACTGAAAACTCACTTTTAACAGAACTACTTAGTAGAAAATTTAGAACTGATATGCAGTGGTTTTTTGCAAAATCGAAGCTTATTAATTTTTATTTTTTAAATGCACATACCAACAGGTTTTGTATACAGAATAAATACAATACATATTTCTCAATCTTAAAAAATTCTATGGTGAAGAAACGGAGAATGGTATACCCTGGGTAAATAAATGGTTTTTTTTTTTTGTTAAAGTTTAAATAAAAATTTGGAACTTATCAAAGACTACCGGCCTCACTTTAAATTCTGTCCTCTAATAGACTTTTCCTTTTTCTTTTTTCGATGTGATTGTGTATTATATTATAATTTAACAATCAACTATCTAACTGACATTATTGTAGAATTGAAATTAGGGAAATAAGTAATGACATTTTTCATAATTTTTAGGTCTCTTTGCTTTAAAAATAGGAGAAAAAATAGAAAATACCGTCTTACCTTCTTCTAAAAAGCAATAACAAAGGAATTAAAGTTAATTACTATTCCAAATTGTTTTCATATATAGTAATTATCAGGCTATGATTCACTTAATCAAAAATTAAAGATACATACATGAATATACCAGATGTTGACAGATTCGTCTACAAAACTCGATCAGTTCATAAAATTAAATGAGAGATATAAGCACCTAAAAATTATTTCGTGTTTTGTGAAAATTGCTGACACTGTTTATTTCAACAAATATTTGAAAACCGAAAACGTAGATAAGAAAGTTCATAAATTCTTATCTTCATTGCCCTAGAAACTTTTAATTCAATTAAAAAAAAAATTATTGAGCGTTAAATATTTGGAGCCATTTTACCTATAGTAGCATTTGGAGGATAATTATGTTAATTGATGTAAAGGAGGGTAGGGGTTTTTTCCGGACCCGATTGCCAGCGATATGCCTGTATGAATTTTTCAATCATAATTATATTAGAATAACTGAACTGAATCGAACTTGCGACCATTTTGGGTCAGCCGTGTGTTAGCTGGTTATAAACACAACTTTCTATTTCAAAACTTAGCACCTAATCCTTACGCTACGCAGACTCTTTACAATTGAAAATAAAAAGTCAAAACTATTTTTTTTTTTTTTTTTTATTAATATGAAAAATGTAAACTACGACTTATCGTTTTAGAATTTAGTTTCTTAGGCTAACTTATTGATTCGAATCACATTAGAAAACAGGATTTGTGATTTGATGATTTGAATCACATTAGGAAATGGAGGATTCGTGATTCAAATTATTAATTTAAAAACAGAGAATCAAGAATCACGAATCCTATTTCTTTCGCCAGAAAATTCTGTAGAAATTACAGGAAATTTTAGGGAAATTTGGCACTCGATGAGGAAAACATTTTTTGAACTTCTACCTTGAAAAATTGAACAGTCTCTTAAAAGAACTTTGAAAATTTAAATTCATAATTACAAAAATTGTGAAATGTAAACAGTTGAAAACAAAAAGATTCGAGGCGAACCAAGGTTGTTTTCAGAAATTTCTCCAATAAAAATTTTTAAAGCTATAAGCATAAACCATAGGTATAGGCATAAGCTATATTTACAAGGTCGTAAGAAAAGCCATAAGTTTAAGCTTTATTGAATGATTTATCATCCCTGATTCGAATCCTGTTTTTTCACGAATCCTGCCCATTCTTGATGGCGATACGATGGTAAAAAATTGCAAAAGAAAGGAAGTAGGAGGGCGGGTATGATTTTTTATTTATTTATCTTAATTTATGATAATCTGGGGACATTCGAGAGACAAAGACTTTTATTTTATTTAAATTACGAAGAGTTGGCTTTGATATCATTATCAGTTCGTTGGGAGAAGACCATCATAAATCAAAAAATCGCAGTGTTTTATTTACTAAAAATAACGACGTAGAGGTAACGTCGAAAGAAGCTGTTCCGCTACATTCGAGTCCATTCCGCTCTTCAATTGGTGCATTCGTCTTGCAAGAGGAGAATACTTTGACTATATAGGGTGTCCAAAAATCGTCTTCCAAGCCAAATGAAAAGCAAAAAAGTTCATGGCCATAACTTTTTTTTAGCATTGTTGTTTCAGGAGGGTTTTCAAATGCGTTTGTCGAATAAGTTGCATATTCATTCAATTGAATGCAAAATTTACAAAAGATAGCAGGAGACATCGTACTAACGTTACGAGATCGAATCCAGACAGTGGAACTTTTTTTTCAAAATTTAAAAAAATAAACATTGAACATGCTAAAATTCAACAAATTTCTTTCGATTTCAAATAAATTCAACTTTGTAAGTATTGAAGGTAGGGGACCTGGTCAAAAAACATTTTTAATGTACTCGATGAGTACAATAAGATGCACTCATCGAAAATCAAATTTGAAGAATGTTTTGAACTTCTTCATTTGATTTAACTATGAAAATTATGAAAGTTTGAGAGCTTTGTAACTTTAAAACAATCAATTTCAAAGCCTATATTAATAAGAGCTTTTGATTCTCTCAATGAGTTCTACAAGACCTATGTGGCTTAGGAGATAATTTTTGGACACCCTATGTAGTACTGGACTAGTAAAGAATGATGATTTCTAGTTAGACATGCCGGCATGCGACACTAGTGGACCTTATAGCACATAATTATGAATGACAATGGCACAACTGTGAGAAATATATTTTCTTTGTTCTGATTGGTTATATCTGTGGTAAAAATTCTGTCACTCCTTGTCGCCAGAGTGGCCATCAGGCCCCATGCACATCTCCAACCATCACAAAGGCGTCCCACAAACCCCTCATCATCACAATTATGACGTCATCACCCTACCAGGTATTCCCAGTAACTGCCCATAAATGAAAAAATCGAGTCTACTTTGCATATTGGGACTCTTCATTTCGTACATTTGAAGCCACACTTTCAATAATTAGATGGTGGCTTTGCAGAAAGCATTTTCAATAAATCTCTGTACTGTACTGGAGCTGCCGAAAAAATAGCAAAGCTTCATATAACTTCGTAAATCGATGTAAATTCTGTAGCCCGATAGATCTTCTTACTTTGTACCAATAGGCCTAATAGATAATCAATTGTGAATATCAAAACACCTACAAATGGGTAGGTAGAAGTAAAAAAAATTAAAATATTTGTGTTTTTTGATAACAAAAAAAAACAATTAATGTGATAACATTTTTATTTTCTGCATGACAGTGGGTGCTAATTTGATCAACCAGGGTAAATACATTGAATTATCAAAATAACTTACACTTTCTAGAGTCATGATTTCAAACAACTACATAAAATCACATATTTTGAATGAAAATTATAACATACATGATTTCAAGTCAATAATTTTATTATTTGAATAATATGAATGAACTGCAATACTAAATTCATGGGATCATGGCATCCTTAAATTCAACCGTTTTTTGTTTTTAATTAAATAAAAATCTTATCAACTCAGCAACAATCGATATTTACTCATTTTCATTTCATATAGACAATTAATTGAAGGAAGTTTTGAAAATGTTAATGTATTTTTTGTTGAGACCACCAATCCTTCTCCCCTCTCACTCCTACGAACACACGAACATATATCGAATACATTTATTTATATCTACTCGCGGCTACACTGATATACCACTTCCGCCGCTCACTCGTTCATTTCCGTTACCGTTCGTTCATTACTCTGAAAATGTACTTTGCTTAAATTAATGTAACTTCTGAAATAAACATTCGCTTCTTGGACGTAACTTCAATCAAATCTCTCTTTTTGTTACACCTCTGATCCTCAACCTCTATATGGTAGCATCGCTCGGTAACAATCCTTGTACCTGTAACAAATTTAAAAAAAATAATAATTTAAAATTTTTATACTTTTGTGAATTTTCTTTGTGTTTTAAGTCAAATTTTTGAAAAAATCTTTCGTGAATAATTGTGTTTTTAATATTTTCGTAATTTTATTTTGTGTTGGGTAACTTAGTTCCAACGTACCATTTTTTTTTCGAGTCTTAAATTTTTTTTGTTCTCGAAAATTTAATTCCACCTTGAATGCTGTAAACGTTCAATGAGTTTCGTCGTTTGCTGAAAAGGATTTGCCCTGCTTGTGTATAATCCAGCCAAGTGTATCGAAAATTCCAGGACTCGTCGATTGCTAAGTTGTTCAGGAACCCTGCTTGTGTTGCCTGAAAACTAGTAAATTCATTAGTGTCTGCCCTGCTTGTGTATGAACTAATTCGTCGAAGTCATCAATTGGAAGTAAATCGCCTTGAGCAGTCACAAATTGATCTGAAACCAACGTAAAAGCTTCAATTCAACAAAGTCAAAATTGGTATTTATCGTAATAACTCAATTTCATTTTGGTATCATCTTTAAAACTCAAAAAATTTAACTCACATCTTCATCGAAGTACGTTCAAAACAACCGAAGCGCAATTCAAACAGCAGTTCCAGAGCACCACCTTAATCAATTCCAGAAAACGAACCTGAAAACAAAAAAATCGACCGTTAAAAAAGGTATAACTTAAAAACTTTCTGCTGAAAAAGGTAATAAAAAACATATTTTCATAATTTTTTCGTAATTTTTTCGTATATTTTCGTGTTCATTTTCGTGTTTTTCGTGAAACTTAACTCTTTCGATTCAAAATTTAACCTGTATATTTGAAAATACCGTTAATTTCGAATAATTTTGGCCTTTTCAAAATTTTTCTAAGTACAAATTTTGGCAAGTCGTGTGCAAATTTTTGCAGCCACTTTTGTCTTGGAGTGTACAACTCGTGACGTATGCACGGCTCGTTTCGTTCATTCGTTCGAACTTGTACATTAACCTTTTGTTAAGTGCAACGAACCTACGAACGCTTATCTTCGCCCATTCATTAAATACGTTGGCGCGGTTTTTCAATTTCAAACCACCATTTTGTTGCAACTTGAAAATTTTTGCAGTTGCACAATTTTGTCGAAAATAATTAACGATTTTTTTTTTGAATATTTTTCTTCTTATACGAACACCTAAATTAAATTAAAATTTTTTTTGTTCTTTTTCTCTCGAACACCTTTAATCATTTATTCGAATATATTTTAAATATTTCATTTTATTTTATTTTTTTTCTCTACTGTGAATTTTTTTATTTTACGAGTTACCAGTAGAATTAATTTTCCGTAATACCTGGTGAAATATTTTTTAAATTTTTTTTTCATAAATCAACTTTCATTTTTTTTTAATTTTCTACAAACTTATTTCGAATTATTTTGTAGGTATATAATTTCAAACAAAATTTCCCCTGTTTTCAATAATTTTATTCCTTTCTAATTCCCTTGATCTGAAGGTAGCTAATTCATTTTCACCCTCACCTTTTCATTTTTATTGATTTTAATTAATCACTTTATTGAATATTGAATTCTAATACGAATTATTTTGGGTTAAAAAGTTTTGTTATTTTATTTTTTATTTTTTTTATTGGGAAGCGTCCAGTCTCATCTTTAACGTGTGTGATCTCTTGCCCGCAGTGGACCTACTCGAGACACACACAAGGACAATTTAAATACTATTGTTAAATCTACAAATTGTTTGGTTATCACAGGTACGGCAATCCTAGTCTTGCGGCATTTGCTGGGGATTGACATCCGTTTGTTTTATTTTTTTTATTTTTTTTTAAATTTTTTCTAGTTCAGTCAATTCATTAATTATGAACACTGAAAATAATGAAAGGATCTCAAATGTTTTCCGTGGAAATGGCTATGAGGGATGGCGTGCAACCATCATCAGCACCCTTATAGGTAAAGGTTGCCATTCCACAATTTTTCCTACTGCTCGTGAAACTAGTTACATTTATACATCATCCGAAGAACGCCTAACATCCAAATGGCTTAAATTTTTCCAAACTCAGGAACGGGCCAAAGCCCACATATTCGAAAGACTTGACAAAAGAATCCTTCATCATGTCAAAACTTGCGATGTAGTTTCTCAAATTTTTGAAATCTTAGATGCTCGATACAGGAATCAAACTGCTACTAACATCATGGTATTAAAGTCAAAATTTCAGTCCCTTCGCTTCGATCCAAGGAGAGGTACCATCCGTAGATTCTTGGAATATTTTTCATCCATTGTGGAAGAACTACGCGATGCTAATTACCCCCTATCGGAAGCCGATGAAATTGATCAATTAATGATGTCATTGCCCGAAAAATTTGATACTGTTTTCTCAGAATTCCGCCAATTAGAAGTAGAAAAACGAACTACTGTCAGACTCACAAAAATGATATTAGAAAAATGTGATCGAATTGAATATTCTAATAAAACTTTTCCCGGGTTTGATCAGCCCAAATCATCCTATCAACCAATGAATAATAATAGAAAAAATTTTAGAAATTTTCGAAATAATAATAATAACTCAAATTTTTCCAAACCAAATTACAACACAACGAGTTATTTAAACGATCACAAAAATAGTCAAAACAAACAAAATAATTATCCTTCAAAAGATAATGTATCCCAAATGGATATTACATGCTTCAGATGCAACAAAAAAGGACACATGTCAAGGACATGCCCTAATGAGACATCTACAGCTAGTAATACTCCACAAACCCAGAACCAGAACAGTAGCTCGAAACCCCAAATTTCAAATGACACGAACTCCCAGAAAAAGTCCGATGATAAATCCAATTTTCGTGTTAAATACTCTATGATGTTACACTCAAATCTTAATCATTTAAGTTTTGATGACATTGAAGATGAATTTCAATGGCCTAAACCCCCTACAGTATCAAAGTCCGCCCCCCCAAAAAACCAACTTCATACGATGTTACTAGATAATGGAGCAGATGACCACATGGTCAATGATATTTCAAAATTAAGAAACGTACGCAAGGTTGACAATTCTCGTAGAGCACTTTGTGCCAAAAAAGGCGTATTTGTAAACCCTACCCACGTTGGATCAATGTACGTTAATGTCTGCAATTCTAACGCAGAATTTTCCACTATTCACCTAAAAGAGGTATATTATGATCCTGATTTAAGCCTTGATATTTGGTCAGGAGCTAAAATCATGGAGTCTGGCATATTCAAAATCATAACAGACACAGATCATGCAGACATCATAAATAAAAACACTGGTGAAATTACTATAACCGCTCCAAAGAGAGGTTCTATGTACTACATTGATTACGAAATAGTTGATGAAGAAGAGGAAAATAAGGTCTATCAGGAGCTTGTGTGTATGCCTGTACCTAGTACGTCTGCAGAACAGGAAGATCAAATAGATGATCCTCCACAAAATTTTGAAGAATTGAATGAGGCCGGAACAAGCAATCCACAAAGAGAGCACGAAAACATTGACCATCCCCAAAATTTTGAAGATACCGAAGTGGATACGGTCAATCAGGAGATTTATTCCGAATCTGAGGATGAATTAAATGGAGAGAGTGTCGGAATAAATAGAAAGCACAAGAAAAACATAAACAAAACTAAAACTCTTTGGCATAGAAGATTAGGTCATCTAAGTGGCAAAAGCCTGAAAGCACTATCAAAAGTAGTTGTAGGTATGCCCCAAAATTTGGTATTTAAGGACGATGACTTTGCCACTTGTGAAATATGTATAAAAGCTAAATCCACCCGACTTGGTCACCATGGCGTGAGGACTCGACCAACGAGAAGAATGGAAGTAATCTCATCAGACATCATGGGACCCTTTCAAGAGGCATACAACGGAGAAAAATTCATAATAACTTTCATTGATCATTACTCGAAATATACTCTTGCCTTTCCAATATTAAGAAAATCCCAGGCTTTCGATAAATTTAAAGAGTATTATCTATCTTTCAATACAAAATTTCCCAATGATCCTATCTCTGTATTAAGAACTGATCAAGCTAAAGAATACTCCGACTCCAAAATGACACAATTTTGCTCCGAAAAAGGAATCACATTAGATGATGGCGTGGCGTACACCCCCGAATTAAACGCAATAGCCGAAAGGCAAAACAGAACCCTGCTCGAAAGAGTTAGAGCCATATTATACGACGCAAAAATTGATTTTAAATTATGGTCAACAATTGTATTAGCCGCCGCCCATATAATTAATAGAAGTCCGACCCGCGTCAATCTAGGGAACATGACACCCTATGAAAAATTATACGGTACTAAACCCGATATTTCCCATCTTCGAGTCTTTGGTGCTATTGCATATAAACACGTTCCCATTGAACAAAGACAGCAATCAGCAGTCAAAGCCAAGAAGAACGAAGAGGAGCATCTCGACCCAAAATTTTTGCCCAGAGCCCTTAAAACTATTCTGATCGGCTTTTCGAATGTAGGTTATCAGATATTAGATCCAATTAAAATGAAATCCTACAAATCCTGCGATGTTAAATTTGATGAGACGAAAACATTAGTCGACTTCACTGATAAACCAGAAGAACTCCAAGTTAAACCCTTAGAAGAGGAAATTGAGGCAATCTATAGGGTCAATGTGCTAAAACAAGCCTCATCTGAAGACTCCTTGTTTATAGAAGATTGCATGCCAGTAAGCTTCAGTGATATTTTCCAAAATCCTTTTAAGAAAGAGTGGCTTCAGGCAATCAATGATGAACTGCAATCTATGTCAGATCTTAATGTGTGGAAAATTGTAGATCGCCCACATAATATCAAACCTATCGACACGAGATGGATATTCACGGCCAAAGCCAATGACAGAGGAGTAATGTGCCCAAAAGCTAGACTCGTTGCCAAAGGCTTTATGGACAGATCCGAGTATACTATGACAGAGACCTATGCACCTGTTGTGCAACTCTGGCTAATTAGGTGGATCTTATCCGTAACTAATCTATTGAATCTACAACTTGTTCAATATGATGTCAAAACAGCCTATTTAAACTCAAAAATTAAAAATGACATCTTTCTTAATATTCCCCAAGGTTGCAATGTCGAAAAATCAAAATTACTGAAACTTGAAAAATCCATCTATGGCCTTAAAACATCTAGTAAAAATTGGATTGAGTTACTGGATTCTCATCTTCAAACTTCCAATTTTACAAAGTCAAAAATCGACAGATGCGTATACACACGTAAAGATGACTCAGATGGCATTGCCTTCATGATAATTTATGTAGACGACATCCTTCTTGCAACTAATCGTCCAGAATGGGTTAATGAAATAACCACTCATTTTGAAACTCGTTTCACTATGAAAGTTGTAAACAACCCAACCCATTTTGTAGGTTTCGAAATAGAAAGAAATCGTGAATCACAAACAATTAAACTTACCCAAAAACAGCAGATCCAAAAGATTCTCCAGAAATTTAAAATGTGTGATTCAAATCCCTCCAAAACGCCTATGGAGACAGGCCTCAAGTTAAGCAAATCTGAAGGCACAGATAATAAAGAATACAGATCTATGATTGGTGCACTATTATATGTATCTAGAGGCACAAGGCCAGACATATCTTTCTCAGTCAATTACCTGTCCAGATTCCAAAATTGTTCAGATGACACAAAAAAGAACTATGTACGGCGTATCATCCGGTACTTGAAATACACGATCGATCTTGCCATTGTCTACAGATCCAACTCCGAAGGCATATCAGCTTATGTCGATGCATCTTATGCCCCCGACATTGACGATCAGCCTATAAACATGTCTGAATTAGAAAAAGGAAAATCTATAACTGGATACCTCATTACTATGTATGGTGACCTGATAAATTGGGGCGTTCATCGCCAAAATATTCATGCTTCTTCATCCACAGCAGCTGAATTGATTGCTCTTCACGATTCTTTCGAAGATATAGAACTTGCTTGGTTAATAAATCGTGAATTCTTCTTAATTGACACTCCTGTAATTGTCTACGAAGACAATATATCTGTTATTCATGTCATCTCAGGCGGAGGACAAAAACGTCTTCGAGCTCTTATGATCAAATGTTATGGACTTGCTCAGGCCTATAACGACAAAATTTTCACATTCAAACAAATAGCTACTGAAGATCAAATAGCTGACTTACTAACAAAAGCATTATCCAGTAAGCAGCATATCTTACTTACTAGTAAAATCCTAGAATCCCCAAATTGTGATCCTTAAAAAGTCAACTCCCTTACCAAAATTTTGTCTGAAACATCACAAACATAATTTATTATATTTTATCTCTATTTGCATGTTATTTATCCTGTTACCTAATATAAATTATTTTTGCATGTTACCATATTTATTATATTTTATTCATATTTATTAATCAATATACTTACTACAAGCGTCCAAATTAGTTACCATTTTATATGAACACTTTTTCAATTTTTAAATTTATATTTTTATAATTTGTAATTAAATATAATGAACTTTTAAACACTTTTGTAACACCCGCAGTCGTGATCGGTTCAAAAGATTGTAGGGGGGTGTTGAGACCACCAATCCTTCTCCCCTCTCACTCCTACGAACACACGAACATATATCGAATACATTTATTTATATCTACTCGCGGCTACACTGATATACCACTTCCGCCGCTCACTCGTTCATTTCCGTTACCGTTCGTTCATTACTCTGAAAATGTACTTTGCTTAAATTAATGTAACTTCTGAAATAAACATTCGCTTCTTGGACGTAACTTCAATCAAATCTCTCTTTTTGTTACACCTCTGATCCTCAACCTCTATATTTTTCAATGGATTTACCAAAAGTCGATGTTTTGTTTAATGCAACATCGATATTGATGAAGCAATCGAATATCGATACTTGTGAAACATTTTTATTTTAAAAAAGGACCATCGGTTTCGTTTTAAAATTCCTAGAGTGAAAAGAAAAATGTTATCACATTAAACATATTATCACATTAAAAACATTAAAATAAAATAACGTTAAGGCAGCGAATATTCATTAAACTGCGACACCTCATACCATCATGGTATATTCGTCAGGTATTGAAATATGCAAGATTGCAAAAAATAGGTTATGTTTGAAATTTTAATTAATGTCTATTATTTAAGGAATACTTTTGACTGGTGAACCTACCTGTAAGCTTAACTTCGAATATATATAGAATATACCTAAACAAACAAAAAACCACTTTCGTAACGATTAAAATATCAAATATTTTACACCTCTATCTCGAAATTACAAGTTTACAACTGTTGCTATGTCGGTTATCCAATTATTGTGACTTTACAATACGTCAATAAGATGATTACATAGTTATTTTATCACTTTAAAATACATAGATATACATATAGACTACAAAGATGTTTTGTAATTTTTATGTACCCATTTCGTTTTTTTGTTTTTGTTTAGGTTGGAAAGTATACTGTATTACAGTCATTTCATATCATGTCAAGGAATTAAAAATTGTCTTTAAATTAATTTTTTCTTGCCTTTTTTTATTTAAAAATAATAATGCACCTAACTTAATATCCCGCAAGGTCTAAATGAGTTTTCATTCATAAATTTATTTCGTTGCAATATTTATTTTTTTGTCGGTCATTAATTCTTAATAACATGTTTGAAGTCGAGCAGTAATAATAAACGACAATAACGTGGTTCATAGACTGGTTATCTCTACCTTAAGTAAAATTAGGTCGAATTATTCTTTCATTTTTTTCAACAGTAAATATTTTTAAATTTTTTCACGGAGGAGTGCAGGAGTTTTCCCCATAAATTGGGGTCTTGGCCAAAAATCACTTTGGCTTCGCCTCTGGATAATGCGCATGAAAATCTTAAAAATTAAAACATTACCCAAATGAAATGAGTAATGACGTGAATGCCTGGTCTTTCACGTCATTGTCCAGATTCACGACATTGCCTGTAGCATATTATGTAATTATTTATATATTTCGATTTAACTCGATACAGGTCACCCAATTTTCATCCGATAGTAATGAAATTTGGTACACATATTCAGATCCAGACAAGAATGAACCTTATGTTTTTGGTACAGATCGGCCGGATGGTGTGTCCGGTATATTCTATTATGTTGCACTTTGGGAGCCTAAATGGTCCTAAAATGCGCCATTTTTAACCAATAATTACGAAATTTGGTACATTATACTTTATCATTCCGAAAAATTTGGTTTCAGTCAGCTGAACGGTTAATGCATAGAAGTGATTTAAAAAAATCTTCAACTATTTCTAAGAAAAGTGGATCATAGACATGTAAGTATGCTACATAAACAAGACAGCCAACTTCCCCACGACTGTATTAAGAACGAGTCCAAAATTATTGCCTCCTTGCGCCTGACGCTATTGGTATATTATTACAAAAAATACAAGTAAGTAGGTAAACATTATATAGACTAAACTTTTTTTGGTTGATTTATTTGCTAAACCATCCATTGTATGGAAAATTTTATAAATGTTGAAAATATTGCTCTCTAAATTTTCTATCTACCCGATTTCATAACAAATAAATCCCAAAAAATTAATTTAACTTCATATAACTACTGTATTTTTTCTAAAAAATGCCAATAGCATCAGACGCAAATAGGCATTACACATGGAAGCGTTTTTTTTTAGGTTGGCCGCCTGGATATCACTATAATAAACAATATATAAGCCAGCCAAAATTATTCGACAAAATTAATTCCTCAAAATTATTTCGCCAAAATTATTTTGCTGATATTATTTTGCCAATATCATTCTCTCGCCACTACCTACATGTCCACACACATACACGAAAAAAAAAGTTTTGGTGCTTATGCCAAAACAACAAATTCTGGCTTGTACTACGATATATGTACATTTCTAAGGAGTGGATAGTTATAAATAAAACAAAAAAATTGTGTGGAAAGCAAGCTTGCTGTTATTTTATTTGCTAAGCAATCATTTAATAACTTGCGCAGGTATTTTTATAGCATCCCAATATAATTCATTATGAGTTTCTTTTCACTTCATTAAATGTACTTAGGTAATTTTTACCCAGCGTTCTGGTAAATACTTTTGATATTTTTATTTCTCTGGGTATTGTATTAATATATTTAAATTTTTTTCGTTAAAAAAACCTACATTGCTACGCTAAAGTTTTTTTTTTTTTTTTTTTCAGTTTGATTTGATTTTTAATTTTTTTTTTTGTTGCTTTAGAGCAAAGCATAGCTATCATATGTATGTGTGGGAATCAATATAAAAAACATCAGCAAAACTTGTAAACATTTTAATATTTTTTGAAATAATTCGATAACGAATAGGGTACGCAGAATTTTTTTTTCATCGAATCCACTCGATGTTGGATTAGGCTAAGCCTCTTTACTAGTAGGTATGCGCATGATGGCAATAAGAGATAAGCCCTCATTTTGTGTTATCGTTTTTTTAATGAATTTTACACTATTTATTATTACTATACCAGCGAGTACCCAATGCTGCTACGCAGGAATAATTCACAGACCTACGTAAACCTTAAATGTGTCCGAATTATCAATTAATCAGTTGTAAAATGAAGAAAAAAAAAGTTTATAATTAGAGTGAAACTGAAACGTACACATAACCAAATATATAGCTGTAACTATGGTCACGTGATAACGTTACAGAAATTTCTTTTTAAATATATAAATAAGATATATTTAACACAAAATGACGGTTCATCTCTTATCACCTTCGTGCGCGCATACGTGCTATTAAAGAGCCTTAATTAAGTTACGCTGCTTGCAGACCTACATGCAGCTACTTTCTAAATTGCTCTTCGATTTCAAACAACGATTTATCTTTCGTTTCGGGAAAGAATATTTGTGAAAATACGACGGTCAGAAACGAAAAAATGGCAAAATACCAAAACAAACCGCTCACCCCCAGCCAGTTATTCAAAAAGGGGTACATTTTCACGTTGAAAAACGTGACGACGAATATCACGACGGTCACGTTGGCGCACATCGAGCCGCGCACGCGCGTCGGAAACATTTCGCCCACCATCATCCACGGTATGTCGATCATGCCGAGCATGCAGAACATTATGTAGGCGAACACACACAAAATGGGAATGTCGCGGCTGACGCCCTCCACCGACAGACTTATCGCGCCGATCACCATGAATACGGTCATGCCCATGCCTGAGCCGGCCAACAACGTTTTGCGTTTGAACTTGTGCACGACGGTCATCAGCAGAAGACTGCTGACGGTGGACAGGGCGGCGAACACTATCGACAGCACGTTGCCGTCGAACTGGCTTTCGAAGCTGGAGAAAAAGTCGACGGCGTAGTAGGTGATGATGTTGTAGCCGACCTGCTGCTGGAACGCGGAGAATACGACCAGAATAAGAAACGGTTTCCACACGGCCGGATCTTTGAAGTTTTGCAAATAGTTGGAGGGGGCGGTCATCCTGCTTATACGATCCTCGGCCTCCTCAATCTCGCGTTCCACCTGGTCGGAGTCCCTACGCAGCCACATGAGAGACTTGGTCGCGTCCAACCGGTCCCAGCGCATCATATGCCAAATATAGGTTTCCGGTATAAAGAACATGGCGCCAAACACCACCAGACAGTAGGCGAACAAAATTAACGCCACCGTACGCCAGAAAAATAGGTAACCCAAAATGTAGACGACTAACGTTCCGCCAATGGTCAATGGTGTGATCAGCGATAGCAACGTTCCACGTTCGGTCGGTTTGCTGATTTCAGCGATGTACAGTCCAACGCAAATCACCATTCCTGTGACAGGAAAAAGGAAGTATAGGGTGGGAGCTGACAAAAAATAATTTTTTTGCACGGAAGTGTATGAAAAGAAGGATAAGGGGTACAGGGCCGAATTCAGAATTTTTGGCCCGGGAGCCAAGTGCTGGTGGAGGTATTCGCATAATTCTTGAAAATATTTTTCCTTGCTTCGTTCGCATACCAACCCCCATTTTGGTAAAAGCACTATATTGGTGGAAGCCCAAGACCACTGGTCTCCTTTGACCTTCCCTAAATCGAGCCCTGTAGAGGTAGATGCGTAATTACGTTGCTTGGAGTTACAGCCGATAATCACAAATATTTTGTACAGGAAAAATTGTAGGATGAACTGGGAAAAATATTTTTCAAAAAATATATAGGGTGTCCGAAAGTTAAACAACGTAACTTCTAGGATCATTTTTGGGGTCGAAAAAACAACGAAGTTTCTTTCACAGAATGCTGAAGAATGCTTCCTGTCCAAGTTAGGTGGAAAAAATCAAAAATCTGATATAACTTTTTTTTTAAATCGACACAAATTAAGGAAATTCGGTAAAATTAATAATTATTAAGTACCTATATGTGGGTTATTAATTTTCATCTCACTGCGAAATTTTTACCCATATATTTTCGGTAGACGAAGATAGGGTTTATCACTCTTCAAATAGTCATATCTTTTTTAACATTTTGTTATATGAAAAAATGAGTTTCATCAAAAGCGGATTTATAAATTTTGCGCCTATAGGCCGGATAAATTTTTCGCACCAATTCATAGTCTAATCAAACCCTACAAAACAAAACAAATTAGCACATAAATTTCAACTATATCGGATTATTGGATGAGTACCCTTGATTAACATATTAAACCTTGCACCCTCCTCACCTTTGGCATTTTTGAGGTGGAATTGTTTGTCCTCCAGAATTTGGTTTTTTGCATTTTTCTCTGGGAATTTTTATTTTGTGATAAGAGTGGGTAAGTAAAAAATTGTTCAGCATACAATTTTCTACAAAAAAGATAGCATACAGTTTCTCTTCTAACGCTCCCCTTTCCTTTCAAAGAGTCCTGAAAAAGCCATTCTTCAATGAATATGTTCAATAGCATGAGAGATATTACTCGTAATTATCATACCGCGTAGATAATTTGTAAACCCAGTAGGTATTTTCTAACCATCTCATCTACTCCCTTCCATAACCTCTTCCAATAAAAAAAATGTTACATGCAGTTTTTTCCCGACGCTTTCTTCTCTTTCGGAGAGTCCATTTAAGACCGTGGGGGTGTCAGACAAAAAACTTTCAAGGTGGAGGAGATTATAAAAGGTTATCGAAGAAGAGTGGATAGGTAGAAAATATTTATTCGGTTTATGAATTATTTACGTAATATGAAAATTACGTGTACTTAATATTTTACATGCAATTCTGTTGAACATGTTCAGTGGAGAATGGTTTTTTCAAGACTCTCTGGTGGGAAACGAGGGTGTCGAGAAAAAAACTGCTTGAGACCTTTTTTATAGGAAATTTCACGCTGAACAATTTCGTAATGACTTCTTCTTTTATTGCAAAATCACAATTTGCCTAGTAACCGGGAATAACAAAATTTTTGCGGAAAAACACCCCCTCCCCAATAATGCAAGAGATAGAGAAGGATGCAACTTTTATTATGTCATTCCAGGAGACTCACCCAATAACCCTATATAGTTAAACTTTGTGAGCTATTTTTTCCCTTAATTTTAATGCTGATTTGACTGGACTATCAATGTTGCGAGTTGAAAGAATATAAAAAGTCATTAAAAAATACGTAGCCGATTCAAAACATATAAAAAATAATAATTTTTCTCCTATAGGCCGCAGCTTCAATGGCCACCTGGTAAATCTGCCACTGAGTCCACTTTATTATTCGGAAGGAAAAGTACGCAAATTAAGTTTCTACTTATACTCGCACGTATTCAAGAAAACTCAGTAGTTTTCAAGAAAAACAGGGTTTCTTATAGGTTTTATAATAAATAAAGTTGATATGGTTTTAAGATACAGGGTTGAAGGTAGGGACGTTTTTCGTCTCATGACCCTAGGAAACTTTTGTCATTATTAGCAGAAATTCATATGTATATACAGATAAATTTTTAGGTAATGTGGTTGACTTTTTTTGAACAAGAAATGTGCCGTATTCGGTCTGCCACATTACCAACTCGACTTTTTTCATAGTAAAAAATGAAGGTAATATTTTGCCCCTATTGGAGGTTTATTGTACTAAGGGGCTAACTACATATATAAAATCGAATACGTATCACATTTCAAGTTGATACTTCCCTCTCAGCCCCTCAAGATGTTTTAAACCATACTTCACTGTTTTTTCCTGATTTTCTCGTCTAAGCAGAAAATTTTATTCCGGGTGAAAACTTTTCGCATAAATTTTTTTACGAATTAGGTCATTTACACATTTTTTGTAGGTGCCATAATTTTGGGGTTGAAAGCTGTCAAATATTTTACGGCACACAGTTTTGTTTTTAAGGAGCTGTAAAAGGGGATAGCATCAACTTGAGAGATGGAAACATTCGACGTGCTTCATGATGTCCACTACCCCCACTTCCTTGATAATTTATTTTTCCGTTTCTGTTTTCTTTGATACGCTTCTGAGAACACAGTTAAGCATAAAAATACTTACTTTAAAATTCTCTAATTCTGAAATATCCCGATCTGTGATATGATATTCAGATCAGATCTCAAATTTTATGATTTAATATTTTGAGACATTCATCAGTTCTTGCTCATAGCGATTCATATTCTGATCTGTGGTAAATCATATTTTAATCGTAATCTTGCCCATCTCTGGTTACAAGTATTTATAAAATTAATGCAGTCACGAATATGGCGTTAATTGGAGCGCAAAATCATGAAGGAATTATATTAGATATACCTACATTATCGATTGATAACACCAACAATATTCTCATTGGATCATTAAACATCCTCTGTCGTCAATATTGTAATTTACACAAACGATAAAAAGTCTTTAAAGCTTTTCAATGTCTTAATTTGCATTTTTATTCTTTATGCATGAGTTTTTGTACAACTTCTACATTGCATTTAAAACATGGGTAGTAAACGTTAATTTCTTCTCTATGTCAATTATTCGTTAATTTGGACCAATTTTAGTCATTTGAGTGGTACTCAGTGCCGTAGTTATGAAGTTTTATCAGAGGAGGTTGGGAAAATTTCAAATTCTCGAGGAAGTCAACTACAGTTACTGAAAAGTGATAAGCATAAAACAAAAATACCGGGGAGTGAGCACGCCGCCAGGGGGGGCTGAGTCCCCATTGTCTGTTTGACTATGGGGCTTGGTGGTACTATGTTTTGAAAGATATGTACGATTCATGGGCGTAAGCAGAAATTATTTAAGGGTTAATAATTTTTTTTCTTAAAGAACGAATTTCAGATTATTTTTATAGCTGTAAGTGAAAAACAAGTTGACACTTTGTAACACCTAACCGAAAAATAGGTTTTTTTAATGATCCTTAACTGACAAAAAGTACCGAATTTCAATTCGACATGAAAAATATTGTTGAGCTTCGGGGCACTTTCGAGTTGACTTTAGATCACTTTCTTGCACGGCTCGATTACTTTCTCAGTTTTTATTTTTATTTTTTTGGAAGTAAAATTATTAAATTAATTAATTTATGCGATTCTAAAGAAATTTTTTAAGGAATTTTTTCTAGATTTGGGCTGGCGAGGGTTTTGAAGATTTTTTGGTTTAAAAAAAAAGTAAAATTATTCATTATTAAATGGCTCTAAAACAAACGAATGTTTACCTTTTTTGGAAGGGAGGGGTTGTTGCAAAAAATAGAGTGTGACTCGGAGACATATAGCTAAAGAGATCTCCACCACTCCATATGCACTGTGGTTTAAAAACATGTAAAAGACAGAAAAGAAGCAAACAGATTTTGCACATTCTACGTATCTAAAGTTGCGCATATTTCATAAAATTTATCATTGAATTGTTTGAAGATGTCTATTTTTAGGTCCTTAGAACCACACAACGCATGCGCAATAACAAATATCCTGATCAAGAACCATTCATTTTTGACATTTATTTGATTAACTGTTGAAGATCTCTTTAGCTGTATGTCTTTGTCGGAATACGCGTGCAAAGCAGACACGACTGTGAGTGTTAACACTTGTGTTCACACTCATTATCAAAAATTTTTGAAATTAAATGTGAGAGGTAAGCATTTTTTATGGCGACGCTTAACACTCAAATCTCAGTGCTCATATGTTGTGCCCGCAGTCTGATACTCGTGTGATTTGCAGCACTCGTCTTTGGCTTGCTTTGCAAAATTCACACTCTTATCCAAATCACATAATTTTTACACTTGTATCAAAAATAACTATTCTTGAGATATAGAGGGGGAAATTTCTTCTACTTCCTTGGCTATGCCCATGTTATGATATTGAAATTTCAAAGTTCTATCATTAGCCCAGTCGAATTAAATCCAACATGTGGGCATAAATGAATAAATTTCTATAAATGATTTTATTGTTGGAATCTGTTAGGAGTGTTACCCTGTGTAAGTATAAGATAAAAGGTTCCTAGCTCAACAACATCTCTTACTTCCACCACAGGAGGGCTACAGGTATAACTGTTCTATGTATTCTTAATTTTACTGAAAAATGAGCGGTGAACCAATAACGAGTAATAAATATTTCAGAAAAAAATTTTTTTACAAAATTTTTTTGTGGAAAGATTTCTTTCGAAATTTACCTCAGTGTCATAATTACTTAATGAAATACAGGTTCACAAAAAGTTTTGTACGTTCAATATTAGTGTTAACAGAAATATGAATTTTAAGAATACGAGTAGTGCATTGTAAAAGAGAATACCTAAATCTTGCCGACCTGTAGCACCTTAACGACGCCACAAAAAGATAAACTTGATGGAAGTAGTTTTTGTAGACAATGTTATGCTAAATATTTTTTTACTCAATTATTTTCCTCGTAACTCCGTTCGTTTTTGAGAAAAATGAAAAAAACCTGAAAACGTTGCAATTTAATAAGCGGGGTTGGGCTCGGCACTTTTTACCACATACTTTGGAGAACACCGCCAACACATTCCAGCAGTAACACCCTTTTTTTAGCAATTAATTCTATTATAAATGCTAATTTGCCTGGGTTACATTCACCGAGATACTTGTTGGCAGCCATCATTGATGCTAGCGATTTTGAACAAAATGGTAATTTGAAGATTTAGTATTTATAATGTAGGTAGAAAGGCTGTTATCTTCAAGAGCAGTACCCAATGCGAAGCTGAGAAGAATTCTGCTAATGTACAACATGACCACATCCCTCGAAAAATATGTTAAAATCCAAGCCAGTGAAATTAAGATTGACACGATTTGCATTGTCGTTTTTCGACCATATTTATCGATCATATATCCTTCCACAAGAGCTCCGACTGGACGACATATGGTTCCCAAACTGGCTAAAAAAAAAAGAAAAAAAAAAAAAAAGAAGCATTTAGAAGTTTGAGAGAGAAAAAATGATCGCTTGTCTTCAGAGCGTACCCTCTTATTTTTTTTAGAGGAAGCCAATTTTAACAATGGTTGGTATTTTGTACTTTTTACCCACTAAAGCGCTTTATGCTCCCTCATAAATGTCTCCCTATGGCTGTGAAAGGAAAAATTTGTAAAATAAATAAATAAATAAATAAATAAATAATTTTTTTCGTCATATCAATACCTATCGGATATTTTATTATGGAAGAGAAAAGCTACTTGATAAAAGCAATAATAAGAGGTATTTTCTCACAATTAAATGGGCTAGGGCATATCAATATTTCGAAAACTAGATTTCTTGGAAAATGTCATGAACTTGAAGAATAGCTAGCAAATGCGAAAGCAAGCCATAACTGCCAAGTGCAGCTGCAAGGAAAAAGAAACTAGAATATTTCAAATTAGTTACCTGAATCATTTTGGATATGTACTTCTTTTTGGAGTTGGCGTTAGCTGGATCGAAATTGGTATCGATAGAAATAACTTAGCAAGTATGTAAACAAGATGTGGAACCTAGAATTTTGCATTAATCTAGATGCCCTAAATCACCCAAAATCAACATTTATTATATAAACAACATTGTTAACAAGGAGTGTTGTTCCAGATTAAAAGTTTCCATCCACTAAGTATGAGTGACAAAAACTATTTTTTAACGAAAAAATAATAATATTTGCTGAGAAATATTATATTGGTGATGAAAAAGATTAAAAAGTACATACAGTGGAAATTGCTTATTAGGGACACCAAATAAAGGAGACTACCTCTTAATTCGGACAAATCTGGAAATTCCTAAAACAAATTATGTAAAACTATAGGAAATCAGACCGCTTATTCGGGACAAATGCATCAGTTTATTGGGACAAAAGAAGTCCATAGACAAGAAAAAATTTTCCTTGAACTGTTATTGAAAGAGATGATAATCTTGTTTCAGTTTATCAGAGATAGTATAATTATGTTAGTCTTTGTTATTATTCTTCCTATCTTTCATAATTTCATGTTGTTTTGAGCCTATTATAGTTTTAGTTTAGGTTGTGAAAAAGTACCTCCCACCATCTTCTTCCAACAAAAACTCCAAGTTATCTTTTTTGTTTTGTCATGAATATTGTATGTTGGGATGTATAATATAATTATTCAATAATTTAATTGTTTTTAATGTGACCTATCAAAAGTCCAATACGTTGAAATTCAACATTATTTTATTTTATTTATTTTTTCATTTGAACTTTAATCATCGTTTAAAAAAGGGTACCGCTCAATTTGTTTCTTTTGAGAGGTTTCCACTGTACTTTATTTTTCAAATATCGAATAATTGATACTTTATCATTTTCTCTGAAATTTTTTATCCGACGTTGGCCATGCACTGTCGAGTTTTGGTGTCGGTCTTGGTTAAGTATACCTAAATTTATTGCAAAACTAAGACCAATTTTGGAGTTACATAATTTGTAATCGGAGCATTATCGGCGCTGTATAACTTTAGAAAAGTACGAGTATTGAGAATACAGCCGAACTTTAATAAAATTTTA
Organism: Ericerus pela; assembly: GCA_011428145.1. Lineage (NCBI taxonomy): Eukaryota > Metazoa > Arthropoda > Insecta > Hemiptera > Coccidae > Ericerus > Ericerus pela. The sequence continues at coordinate 1,509,288 of WOFM01000275.1, forward strand.
ATTTTCTAAATTACATTTGTTTTTTGGTTCCTTCAGTTCTGAAATGAGTCCCACTCTAGTCTTCTTTGTTTGATTTAATAGGCTGCTTGATTGTTTAATCAGATAAAACTCACGTATAGCTACGTTTCACCAGGCAGGGAACACAAAAATGTAGGAAAATATGTGTCCACCTGGCTGGGTTAGAATATATGGGTATAGGTACTTGGGAAATTTTTATGTAAATATTACATGAAAAATATCAAGAAAAATAGAGTAACGTATGAACTCATGCGAAACTTATTCATCTTATCTACATTATAGATAATATATATTTTTTTAAATGAACCAACGTATGCTTATTTATTTTTTTGGAAAGTAACAGCATACCTACCTTCCGAATTGGAATCAAGAAAAAATATGACGTATATTTAAAAACATACAAAATACTAAAATTACCTACTTTATTTTCGAAGAAGACTCATTGATTTTTTAAGAAAATTTGCTGATTTTTAATTAGCCACCTATTTAGTTTGATCGAATAATTTATTATTTAATTTTTGAAGAAAATAACTATATTATTTATGTTTAGGTTCTCTATATTACCTCTCTGGGCCAATTCTGGGTACGCTCTGAGTATAATTAATATTATTTATATTATGTATTGTTAAATTTGAGGACGAACTATACCAATCCAGGATGCTTGCTCTTGATCGATGCGCAGTAACGAATCAGGTTTTTCCAGTTGTGCCAACAAAATAGCTGAATATCCTTGTGAAATGCCGGCTAAAAACGATAGCTGACATGCCACAACTGCGGCGAAAGCCTGAAAATTGCATGGAAAAACATTACAACCGACGACTTTCGTTAGCGTGTAAGCAGACCTCGGAAGTTATGAGTGCCTGAGAAAGTGAAAATTTTTTTTTCACCTCCACAATGTTTTCCCCATCCGATTTTTACCACCATGGTCTTCCTTCAGTGTTTGGACACTTTAATTTTTGCCCAGGTTTAATTATTGGTTTAGGTAGATTTTGTAGAATCTACCCACTGCGGAGGGTGGCATGTCACGATTTTGACAAAATTTCACTATAGTTTCTTAGATCATGGTACCCAGACCCCAAAAACACCTTCCTCTCTAAAGTTTATTGGTGTGTACCTATGTAACTATGTATATTAATATGGGATATAACGAAAATTGTCAACACACTGGATGGCGTAATTCTTTACCGATTGAAATGAAGTTCGGCATATGTGTACGTTGGGTTCATATCTCCATCAAGTTTGGCCGAATACCCCCATTAGTTTCAAAATGACGGTTATTTGTATTTAAAATTTGTAGAAAATGAGGATAGACATAATTCTTAATGGATTATGATAAAATGACGTGCAAATACTTTGGGTTTATATCTCGATAAAGTTCGAAGATGGGCCAAATCTGCCCATTACTTTCTGAATTAGAGCTGTTTGAAATATTCACGAATAACCAGCATTCACAAGCCTCCAGCATCTCACCTATCACGCTAAAGTGAAATTTGATGGGGACATTTTTGGTTGAAAATTTTATGAATAATATTTTCGAACTTTTTTCTTGTAAAATCCTTCACTTCCGAGTAAAATTGGTAAAACAGAAAATAATAACGTATTTTCAGCCCCCTGTGGAAATTCCCAGATAGTGTGGGTGATAGCTTTTTACCACGTTCTTGAGGAGGGTCTCGAACATTTTCCATCAATAAAACATTTGCTGGAAATTTTTTCACTGTCAAAATGGTTTTTCACTTAATTCTTCTGGGCTAACAATATGACCGAAATGAGGCTTATTTAAACTTTAATTCATTCACAGGAGTGGATTATTTTATTCCTATAATTTAAGAAAAAAGTCGCCATGGGTACCGAGCACCTACAGGCACCTACGTGCGCACCCCTATGACAAATTTATTATCATTTGTTCAGTTAAAATAAGACAAAAAAACATCAGTCTGTTTTGCTTGAAGTTTAATTAATATTTAAATAAGTTTACGTTAAAAACGAGTTTTTAGAAGATAAGATTTTATTTATTTTTTTTTGGCTTTAGCATATTTTTTTTAAATAAATATTCTTTCGGTGCGGAAGATTGGCTGGATATTGGTATATTTTAAAATTGCAGTATAGTGAGTAGTACTTAAAATAAGGAGTTTTAAAACGTTTTTATCGTCTTTTTTTTTTTTTTTTTTTTTAAATCGAGCATCAACAATAATTAGCCTAATTTCTTATTTTCAATCATTTAGAAAAACATTTTAAATTTTTAAAAAATTAGATAGTCCAAAATTTTCTCGTATAGGTAACTAGGTAGTTATTATTATAAGCTTTTATTCTATACTCACTACTACCCACTGCGATTTTAAAATATGCCAATACTGCAGCCAACCTTCCGCAACGAAATAATATTTATTTCGCATGAAGCTAAGGTCAAAAAAAATAAATAAAATCTCACCTGTAAAAATTCGTTTTTAATATGTAAACTTATTTCTAATTCTAAACATTAAATTCCAATGTAGTCTATGTTTGTTGAATTTTTTGATCTGGCGATTAAAACAATGAATAAGTTTAGGTATATGAGTGTAACCTTTGATCTTAGCGAATGTATTCTTTTTGATATAAATTTAGATTATAATTGATTATTCTGATCTGCAGTGAATGCCCTTTATAAATGAATGAATCAAATCACCAGCTGCTACAGCGATGCTATATCTCTTAAAATTATCTCCATTAGGTCGTAGCCTTCATAAACATCGGGAAATTCATTCGAAAGAAAAAAATAACTTTTCAATACAAATAGGGTTAGTTACGTATCACAAGAATTTCTGCCAATTAACTGATAAAGGTACCACTGGAGTGCGTATGAGTGTGTGAATTCTCATGATGTTATGTGAAAGTAAAAGGACAGCAGTCAGTATGTGTTTTCTTTTATTGTTCACTTTACAGTTTCATCTTGTATGAACATTTTGATATTAAAATTATAATTAAAGGCATCTGGTGACGGACCATTGCCCTTGTAAAAGGTACAAACTTCGAACCACAATAAAAAGAATCAGAGATATCCTATCCATGACTTCACTAGCTACGAGCGACTAAAGACATAGATGGATACAAAGGGAGAGAAAGGGAAGTATTGGCCCCATTCGAAAAGAGAGAATGAAAGTGAAAACGAAAGAGAAAACTTCGGAGAGGAGATTCTTCTTGGGTTTCAAAACCAGATATAATTTCCTATTAATTTCAGGGATTTTCTCCAAACGGACATAGATCCAATCGTGGATCTAAAACTTCGTTTTTTGGGAGGAATGATAAAAACTTTTGTGGAATTGAGCTTTTTTTGTTCTTCAGAAAATTTTTTATGGTTTTTATATGGATTCGGTTGTCTTACTTTCATTTTTTCCTGTGAACTTTTGTCTTTATTTTTTTGCCATTTTGGGGGAGGGAATTTCCCCATTTCCCCCGACATGCGCACTGCATAGATCCCATATACTCATATATGTTAACAAACGAAAACTAAAAGAAAGGAATTTTTTTTATCCTTTGCACCTCCCCTGAACCCCGATTTATTCCAACCAAATTCACCCACTATGTTCAGAAAGGCTGAATCCGCGTAAGACTGAATATAAGTGAAAGATATAAGTCCAATTTTAACGACTAACAACTCGTATTCTAAAACGATACTGAGGAAAAATCTGACACTTGAGTAATATTTTATACACTGTTTTTTTGCAGGCATAAGTATATATGAAACCAGTATTTAATGTTTAAGCTGAGTAAGTACAAGAAACGTTCTAGAATATTAAGCGTAAAAGAATTGAAAAAATAAGTTTAAATTCATGAAAAAATTGTTTATTAGGCAAGTACTGGCGTAGATAAGGGAGATGGTATCATGGGGTCTGGACTTCCCTTAGCCTTAAAAAAAAAAAAAAACTGGTCATAAAAAAATAGTGTGTGTTTGTTAGAGGTGGAACTGTGATAGAGAAGGTGGTCGTAATGTATGGTCGAGAAAATCTGAACCTCCCTTACAGTCGAGCTACTTACGCCTTTGTCACTAGTTATTCCTATATATATGTGACATTTTAAAACTTGTCTTATCATATGGCACAGATTAAGGGGATGAAAGTGCTGATCTATATTCTAGACCACCCTCCTTCACAAGAAAACCTCAAGAAAAATATCACCAACAACAACAGAAACAAAAATCGAATATTAAAACGAAGGATTAACAATAATTTTGGAATGTAAAGTTCAAGACACATTTCTTAAAACATATTTTTGTGCTGTTGTTGTTTTTAGGAGGTGCTGGTAGATGGAATTCGCTTGGGCTTCCACCAAATCAAATCTAGGCTTGCTCATGGTGAACCTGTCAGATAGATACCTAAAGAAAAAAGTGCGGTATTGTATTTTGGTCTATCTCATTTCATGTTTTAGAAATGAATAGGTTGGTAATTTTTTGCAGAAACTATAAAACAAACTTTTTTTGTAACTTTTGTTTTCTTTTTCTGTGATCTTAATGTCATTGATGTATAGGTGTATGTTTTTCTTAAGTGAAGCTTCTTTACAAAGGAAAATTACGACATTCGACTCAATAAAATTCGACGCAAAAAAATTCGACAGAATGAAAATTCTTTGGCAGCATCATTGATCGATCGATTTTGGATGCCTATTCACTTTTATATCGTAGTTTATCCCGTAATTATGTGACTAAATTTTTGTGCAATAAACAATTTCAGCGTACCTACGACGCAGGTGCTTTATTTTTAAAAGAAAAAAGAAAAAAACGAAAAATATCACGTTCAGTTTTTTGTATAAAAGAAGCAGTTTTTGTTAGCCTATTGACACCCCTTCAAACCAATTCTTTTAGGTTATAGGTAAATACATATTTATACCTATATGTAGTCAGTCATAAAGCTTCGATTTTTACAAAAACAGTGACAATGTTTTTCGTCCAAAAACTATAGTTCAACAATCTTTGAATGAACAAAAAAGTACTAACATTCAGTTACGTTACTGAGGCTAAATATTACAAATTACGTAATGTTATTTCAATTTTCTCACGTAGATATGTGATATCGCGAATAATGAGCATAGGCTACTACTACAACTTGATACTTATAGGCTAATAAATTGGTTTCAATTCAGCGGAATACCTGACGCAAACGTTGATGAACTTGGTTTTCATTCATAGCTTATGTACCTATATGTTAGGGAGAAAGAACTAATTAATTTGTATACTAACGCATGGAAACACATGTCTTTTTCGAGGTTTGGTTCCAATGAGAGGATCGTTTTCATCGTCCGAACGAAAAAAATTAAACCACATTATTTATTCACACCCAAGAAAACACACGACCACTTGAACAAACTCCAAACTTCAAATACCTGCGAGCGATGTACGTTAAATGCACGTTATTAGAGCGTTACAAATAGTTACCCATTTGTGGAAAAATTTATTAGTTCCACACACCATTGGTTTTGATAAAGCGGCATTCCTCTTATCTCGTTTGGGTAATAGTCGTAAGTTTATCTTTGAGATTTATTCTCAACATATAAGCAACAACGTCTCTGGGATATAAGCTGTACCTTCCTCCGAATATTTACAATGTTGAAGAAATAGAAAGAACGCTATTTTTTTAGCAGGTTTTCTGTCCTGATATTTAAGATTGTTGGATTTAGCGAAGACAGGGTTGGGAGTACAAATACTTTTTAATTTCATGAAAAATCATGACTTTTGAGAAATTCGTACATCTTCACCGTATTTACCTATATATACAGGGTTATTCATTTCATCGCCCACCACAAAGAAAATACTTGTGATTTACAAGATACAAAATATTAAATTACAGAAGTTGTTCAAAATGACTACCTTCTGCTAAGACACAATAACCTAGGCGATCGATAAATTCAGCTTACACCTGCTCCAATTGGGCAAAGGAAATATTGGATCAGCAATTGTTTATGGCTGTGTGGAGTCCTTCTGCAGTGGAATATGGTCCATATTTGTATACTGCAGATTACATATAGGTATATAACCCCATCAAAAAATATTCAAAGGATTTAAATATGGGGACCTTGGTGGTCCTTATCTTATTTGCAGCATCCAGTCGCTAAATAAATAGGTATGCCTCGTAAGTTGGTGCACGTTTTGGTTCCATTTACTTAGTGTCATTTTATCACGCACCATAATGTATTTTTCCAGAAGTGCGTGATGAAATCAATAATCCTGTATATATATATAAGCCCTGAAGCGCGGATTGTACCAGCCTGGCAACACTGATCAATTCGTTATTAAGATGGAAAAAACGAAACATTTGTAGTTGGCGCATGCGCCTTGAATTTTGTCTGAATAATTTTCATTGAATATTGTCTTAATAATTTATGGTTTAATTTTGTCTTAAAAAATCGCGTTGTACGTTTGTTATAATGATGTTCAAAATACTAAGTGACACTCTGGAGGATGAATGTCATTGTGACATCAGTGTGTAATACAAGTAGATATGAATTCTACTAGCGGCATGTAGAGATCAACGATGAATATAGGGTAGCATTAGGTATGTACATATCTACATTTCTTATGTTTTTGGAACAAATTTTTGTATTTTTGTTTTATTTGAGTTCATTCAAGTTCATAATATGTTTCTTTTATTTTGGTTAATTAAATATCATTTGTTTATCGAACATTACTTTTTATTTGCTTCCTCCATACCATTTGCATTTTGAATCAGTTTAACATGTATACAGTTATTTTTTTCTGTCTATCACCTCATCTGGTAGAATTACCAAATATCTCTAATTTCTGCCTGTTCAGATGAGAAAACAGTTTCATTTCACACTTAGAATTAGGTGTTTCATGAAATGCCTGTTTTTCTAATTTGCTTGTAACATATATATCGGTGTCACATAATTGCTATGTCGATGTCAGAATGACATGAAATATATATATGTATGTATGTATGTATAATTATATACATCATAAATATGTATCACCCAAAATCTGTGTTCATGGTTTTGAAAAAACTGTAAAAGAGATGAGGCTGAAATTTTCATGGAAGTTAGTCATTATGTATATTATGAACAGGTCTGATAAGAGTTTGTTGCCTATTGCGGTTCAGAAGTTTCCGAAAAAACAGAATACCTACAAAATTTCTGGAAAAATGGTTTTTACAGGATTTAGAGGAAACCACAAAAAGAGTCGGTCTGAAATTTTCACGATACTTTGCTGTTATACCTATACGTGCAAGGTTCATAGAAATTTGGTGCCTATTGTTCAGTAGTTTTTGAGAAAACTGGAACAAAAACAAATACTGGAGAAAATATTGTGTTCGTGGTTTCGAAAAAACTATCAAAGTGATAGGGTTGAAATTTTCACGAATGGTAGTCCTTATATACGAACAAGTTTGATAGAAGTTTGATGTCTATTGGTTGAGTAGTTTCTGAGAAAACTGGAGAACAGTTCTTGGAAAAGTGGTTTTTTTAAGACTTTGAAGAAACTATAAGACAAATCGGGTTAAAATTTTCACGATAAAGTTTTCTCAAGTTGGTGCAAGTCTAATATAAGTTTAGTGTTTATTAGTTCAGTAGTTTCTGAGAAAATTGGAAAAGAAAACATTGTTGGAAAAGTGGTTTTTCCTGGATTCTGAAGAAATTACAAAACTAATAGGGCTGAAATTTTCGCGAAATAGTAGTTTGCTACCAATTGATGATTCAACAGTGGCCGAGAAAATGTAAAACAGAAATAAATTTCTGGAGAAAAACTAATCACCTATGTTGCTTGAAGTATCTTTTTTGTATTTATGGGGCAAGGGGTTACAATTTTCTCTTGTGTATCGCATTAATTGAGGTTACCTGTAGGTTTTTGTTTTGAATTGTAGATGAAAATTGGCAAACTGGGTTTTATAGCAAGGTATTGCTGCGCTATAGTTTTTAGTTGGTTTTCTACGAAAATCTACTTATTTTTTATATTCTGTTGCAGACGTAAGTCCGTATCTCTTGAATTTCCGAATACGTAGAGCCGTCGACTTATACCTCGAGATCAATAAAATGTACTTAATTGAAAATGATGTAATGAATATTAAATAATTTCCTACCTAACAATAAATTATACATTATATCTTAATGAAAGATAATTATTTTATCATTCGTTTATCTTGAAAAGTTATATTTTCTTGGCATAGCTTCCGCTAATTAATTTTACTCGCAAACTGCCATGCATAAATTTTAATTTCTGAATGTTAATGATTTTATATAATTTGCATCGAATAGGTGAAGAATTGGAATCATTAAAAACCCCACTTTCACCACCTATTTAATTCGATAGTCCTACGCTTAGAAGCCTCTCATTGAGTCAGTTAATCCTTTTTTATGTAGGTTTTTAAAAAAAATCGACTCATTAAAATTGATCTGGTATTAAGACCCGGAGTCTGGGCTAGGTTCATTTTTCGTTTCATGACCACGGAAAATTTTGGCACTATTATAGCTGAAATTCATGTACATATATACACATTTCTATCAAGTAGGATACAGGTTAAAATTCTCATCCAATAGTCATGAAATAAGGTACACATATTTGGATCTAGACAAGGAAGAAATCTATTGTTTTCGGTCCAGATCATCCAATTGGTGTGTTCGTAACATCCTATAATGTTGCATTTTTGGAGCTTAAATAGATCTAAAATGTGTAATTTTCAAGCAATACTCACAAAATTCGGTACAGACATTGAATATACTATATTCTATCATTATGCCAAATTGGATTTTAATCGGCCGAATAGTTCCATTTGAAAAAAAAAGAGATGCATGGAGAGAAGACTTGCTGTTATTTTATTTTCCAAGAAATCATTTAATAATATATTTAGATATCCTATTGATATGAGAAATTGAACCACTTACTGACAGGAACCTAATATGTACTTGTTATCTACCACTGTATACACTTGGCCATAGTATTGAAGGTAGATGATGAGAGCGGAGCCAATGTGTAGGCAGTTGCCACACCACTCCCCTCTAGGATATGAGGAGCACAGTATGATTCAATGGAGGCTGAGTAGATGGAACAGAGGTGTGTGAAAAGGAGGCAGTGAATACCCACCCTCATCCCCATGTTGTACCAGTACACACCACACAAAACACTGCTCAATTCCATCACATTGAGGGAATGTAGACAAACTACAGCTGCTAGTGAATTGCTGATAGGTAGCGCTGGAAGGTTGCATTTCATATCACATCGAGGTTACCACTTTAGGTATCCTGCCAGTATGCGGAATCAAAATGCCAACTGACAGGAACCAAATACGCACTTGTGATCTACAACCAAAACTTAACTCCATATACACTCGGCCATGGTGTTGGTGGCAGATGACAAGAGTGGGGCCTATGTGTAGGCAGTCACCCAAGTATATTATACCCCAAGGTTCAAGAGTGAGCGTTTATAAGAAGAAAATTTGAGAAACGAGCACAGTGATGTGTAAACTTACTTTTGAATCTTGTTGTGGAAGATATTTTATATAATTAATTATCATAAAGCTACGAAACATTAAAATTCTATCATAATGACGAATCTTCCACAAAAATTACAAAAAATGGAACAAAATATCAACCTCCTCATTGGGGCAGATTTAATATTTCATTCAAAAAGTGTAACCTCTACCTCGATGAAAAATAAATGTGCTTCCATGTAAAAAGATGCTTCACGTTTTTACACGAAGACGCGTTCATTTACATCGATATTATAATACTGTCATGGCTGTAGCCACGAGTCCTGTGCGCACTGGCGATGCGCAGAGGACTCGACATGACTGGAAAGACTGGGTTGAGGCGACGCCAACCAGTTGTCTAGCAGCGAGGCGAGAGCTAAGGTGTGTGACAACGAGATATTTTATTCGTCCTTGTGACGTTAAACCAACATAAGTAAACTCCTCCACTACATGGTAGCAGGAGCACGGTGTCTTACACTGGATCTCGAATTCATTAATTCGTTCTCAATCGAAATTTAATTTCGCGAATCGAAACTTGGTTTCGGAATTCGAAAATTAATTTCGCAGATCGAAACTTGGTTTCGGAAATCGAAAATAAATTTTACAGATCGAAACCTGGTTTCGAAATCCGAAAATTAATTTCGAACATCGAAATTTGATTTCGAGAACCGAAATTTAATTTCGAACCCACACGCTTCCACTAGTCAATGACTCTCATCCGTACCTAGTACGCACTTAACAGTCTCGTTAAGAATTAACCTAATCAGTTAATCCCAAACCTAAACAGTTTGACTAACGAGACTGAATCTCAATTCAATTCTATTTCTCTATACCCCGTATAGTAAATTATCTCCTAATTGTTAATTAGTAAAGAAATGGCGTTCGTAATTGTCGCTCACATAACGCTGACGAAAAAATAATTATCAATAATTTTTCCGCCGCCCCCAGCGCCATTTATTACGTATATTATTCCAAGAATAATATACATCGAATTCAAAAATTCGTCCTAAAAATATTTAGGCTGTATCAGATACAGAAAACATCGCTAAGCGTTAGCGCATATGGTATATCCGTCCTTCAAAACGAGAGAGATGGAGAAAAATTCTTTACTATCCCTATCTCTCTCGCACTCACGCGTTTCAAAAAAACGCTCCAGAAAAGAGACAAAATCACCATCCTTTTCGATCGAATTTCTCATGAAATGCAACGATCGTGTTGAAAACAAAAGATTCGATTCAACCAATCGGCTCTCACCAGCCGATGGTCGGTTGAAGATCGTATGAATTTTTTGCTTGAAGACGCACACATACGTAAAAGGGTTCGTAACCCTTTGTGCATTTACGCACACAAACGTAAATTATGCATAACGCTGCAGCAGCAGCGACATCAGCGTGTTTAACACGGCGTACCCAGGGTGTACGAATAGATTCACGATCACAATCATTTTCGTGTAAAATTGTGATCGAGTTAAATGTGCGTTTCCGCAATTGACCGTTTTTTGCCCAATTAATTTGCAATTTTGGCGTAAGTTATTAGCTTTTTCGTAATTAATTACGTAATTTATGAACTTCATTCCCCCCGGAGTGTAGTGGTGTAGTTTCCATTTGGTGCAGCTACTTAATCACAAGCAAACTGTAAGTACACTTACGAAAATTTTCAATCTTTAGTATATCGTCTAAAGTGCCTCCATATTTTCAATATGCATTCGTAACCCATTGTTACGAGCCTAAATTATAGGTATTCGGACTCAAATTATATAATTTTTATTGATTTGTTACCCAAATTTGTAACCTCAATATTTAGTCCGAACAAATTGAAAACAGCCAAGATCGCAAAACGATCTTAGCTGCACATGGCTTAGTAACTCTATACGTAATTTAATTACGAATTCAATTCGGTTTGTGACCCCATGTTTGCGCTGAAATAAATTCCTGGCTGCATAAAACATGGAAACTGAAATGAATTCGAATATCTTTATTCGTTTGCAAAATCGAAAATGATGCTTTCGCCCACGGGTCATGCCCGATTTTTCGTTTTTTGCAAAAACTTAGAAAAATTTTTTTCGAATTCATCCTTTTCGCAAAATCGAAAATGATGCTTTTGCCCACGGGTCATGCCCGATTTTTCGTTTGTTGCAAAAACATAGAAAAATTTCGAAAACATTTTTTCGCAAAATCGAAAATAATGTTTTCGCCCACGGGTCATGCCCGATTTTTCGTTTTTCCTAAAAACTTAGAAAAATTTCGAAAACATTTTTTCGCAAAATCGAAAATAATGTTTTCACCCAAGGGTCATGCCCGATTTTTCGTTTTTCCTAAAAACTTAGAAAAAATTGAAAAAACAAAAAACGATTTATTAAAATCGATAAATTCATGACCCTTTCAATTTAACTGTTTTTGTTCTTAGAACATGAGTCAACAGAAAAATACGTCGCGTAGCGACGATATCGATGTCCTCCTCGATCCAGAATCACTATTGATGGAAGAGGAGTAACAGACAGAAGCGTCAACGCTTCGTGCTCAAGACGCGACCCCAGCGCCACAACCGCGCTGGGTTGATGAGATCGAGGTGGAGGAGCTGCGAAAAGCGGCGGCAATATTGCCGAGTACGCAGCAATCACCGGGTCAATCAACGAACACACCTGTACGAATGGACGTACAGCCCATCAGCCGAGCATCCACTCATGGCACGAGCGACGTCACCGACAGTGACGATGAACGCGAACAATTCGTCGCAGTACTCGAGGACGCAGAGGAGTACGTGAAATCGCTCGAGAGAAAACTCGAGCGACCCCACGTACCGCAGTACAAAATCAACGCACTGTCTAACGAAGACAGTGCGATCGAGGCGACCATTCGAGACCTCGAGTACGTACCATGTGGCCTCGCAAGAGAAACCTTGCGCAGGGCCAGGCAGGTCAAGCGAAAGCTGCTGGTGCTGCAATCGACTATAAAATCGAGTGTGCAGCAGCAACAATCGCCACACCCTTCACCATTCGTACCGGAGGTACGTGAGGACGCCACGGAAAAGCGTCGCCGGGAGGAACAAGAACGCTGGGACGCTAGGGCCTTGGAACTGGCGCGGGAGCTTGGGGATGCTCTACGTAAGGAGGCCAACGCCCGAAAGGTGCTGACCTCCTCGCAGAAAAAAGTCCGCGAGCTCTCCGCCAAGGTTCATGAGGACCTTGGCATCCAGGCAGCGCAATTCATTCACCAATACCTCCCGGACGCCACAAAGGCAACCGAACGCAAACGTTCGCCTCTGCCACCATCACCAGCAGCAGCGGAGCGTCGAACCCCTGCGAGGGGAGAACGGGGCCATCCAGGAATGGTGACAGGTAATGAAAATTCAAATTCATTAGATAATATAATATTTCCTGACATAAATGAGGGTGAACCTAGCCCCAAAAGGCAATGTTCCCACCAACCCTCTTTATCTCAAAACCATTCTCAATCAATCGACACGTCGTGTCGCGAGCTATCGCAAAACTCGATAGAAAACGTAACACCCCTAGCAGTAGCGATGGACTCAAACTCCATCAAAAAACCAACATCCGAAAACTATATTTCGAAATGTTGGGAACATGATCCAAAAGATCAAGTTGATGCCGGGTTTGCAAATCTCAAACCACCTAAATTTTATTTAGAAAAGTGGGATGGCGATATCCTAGGCTATCCTGGGTTTATTAACGGATTTAACAATTACGTTAACAAACGAAAAGATATCGCTATTCCACAAAAGATCAACCTACTGCAAGGGGCCTTACCAAAAGTTTTAGTAGAGAAAATAAGTCATTTTTCCCCTGACAACGTTGGCTACATCCAACGCCTAAAATTCCTAGATAGTAGGTATGGGGACGAATCCAAGATTCGAGCTGAAATGTGGCTAAAAATAACTGCATACACGGCGACCACTAACGATACAACGTCAATCTTAGACACGTTAGACACTCTTACCATTATGGTAGATAGGTATCGATTACTTGCAAAAGTAATCGATGAGGAACAACTATTCAATATAGTAATTAAAAAATTTCCTCCCCGATCGTACCAAAATACTTTAAAAAGTAACGAACGCAATGTTAAACATTTGTTCGAAGCGGTTAGATCGTTCATTAAAATTAGGGAATTATCGGAGCCTATCTGTACCTCTGTACCAAAAAAGGTCGATAAACCTAATCAAACCCCACAAAATAAAAATTCCTCTCAACCTAAAGGCAGGAGAAATTTTGCGATAATCTCTTCAGAAAAGAAAGCGAACGAAAGAGGAGAGAATAAATCCAATCCTCGAAAGCGACCAGCACCACGTTCGAATCGTACAAAATATAGGGACACTAATGAATCTCTATCTACTACAGATGCAGAGGGGATCCTATGGGTCCAGCTCCCGTCTGGCCAACGCATACCGGCGTCAATGGTGCGTACGCCGCTCACTCCAAATACTCCCTGCATTTTCTGCAGCGGTGACCATCACAGTCACCTGTGGAGAAAAAAGAGTACGTTGGAGTCACGGCGCGCACACTATGACCGATACCGGTTATGTCAACGATGTGCAACATCGCATACCAGTACCAAGTACTGCAAGGCGCTACCACCCGCGAACTGTAAATGGTTCCAGTGCGGAAGTAGCGAACACCACTCGAACCTCTGCCCTGTGATTGAATATCCGATCACAGAGGGCAGAGTGGCGGCCTGGATGGAGCACTTAAAGGTGTGCAAGCAATACTTGCCACCAGGTAACCTGTTTGATAAACAGCAACAAAAATTACCTGCACCCGATCTTAAACAAACTGTACAATTACAGACGACTGCAGCTTCCGCCGTAGAAACCGCTAGTCTCGTTGCCCAGCAACGTCAAGAGGATGAGAACCTGAGTTCCGTGTCCGCTGTTCCAGTATTAAGTGAGTGCCTATCATTTTTTACTACTAAAGATAATGACGCTCATTTCTTAACGTTTTCATCGTACATTCTCGCTCCAAATGCCAAACATCCAGTGAAAATTAACGGCTTTTTTGATTGTGGAAGCAAACATAGCTATATGTTTTACACATATGCCTATAAACACCTCAGAGAAAATTTTTCTGAGTTCGCAGAAACAATCAAATTTAGAGGCCTAGCTGGACAGACGTCAAAACAAATTCGCACACAAATTGTAAAATTTGAATTATTCAAACGCGATGGAACTAAAGTTCAAATGGAAGCTAATACGGTTCCACACATCGCGAATAACCTATCCGAATTTGATTTTGACGAATTCAAAAACCGTTACCCACGATATTCTAATATCGACTTTTCTGGCTTGGACCGAGAATCTACGATACATTTATTAGTTGGTAACAATTATATGTGGTCGTTTATAAAGCACATTAAACAGTTATCACCAACCTTGACATTAATCGAAACAGATTTCGGAAAAATGTTAGGAGGTTTCTTAGGAAAACCAACCGAATGTGACGCATTCGAACCATCATTCTTCACATCACCTGAAAGTATCGAAAATTTTTGGAAATTGGATACCCTTGGTATCGAAACCAAAAACCTCGTTGAGGACGATGCCGAAACTGAAGCATTGCACTTATTTTATAAAAATATAAAATTAGTGAACAACCGATACCAAATCAGGTGGCTATACAAATATAGCCCACTACCATTAGTCAACAATAGACAGTTAGCATTCAAACGATTAGAAAGGCAATTGCCCAAATTGCAGAAAAATCCAGAATTTTTCGTAAGATACGATCAGTATTTTACCTCACTAATCGACTTAGAAATGATAGAACCTATCGAAAACGATAGACCCGCAGAAGTAGTACACTACTTACCACATAAGGGTATCTACGATCCAACAAAAAGCACTCCACTCCGAGTAGTCTTTGATGGATCGGCCAAAACAAAAAAGTCTAACTTGTCATTAAATGACTGCATGCACAAAGGGAAAGTACTATTAGCTGATCTAATAGCAATGCTTGTAACCTTTTGTAAGAATGCTTACGCAATAATCGCTGATATTAAAAAAGCGTTTCATCAAATCGGATTGCACCCAGATGACAGAGATGTCACACGGTTCCTATGGATTAAAAATCCTAACAATCCGTTAACCAATAGCAATTTGGTAACATTTCGATTTTGTCGGGTTCCCTTTGGAATCATAACGGCACCATTCTTACTTGCAGCAGTGCTATTACATCACTTCCGATTGGTCGATATGGAGTTCCATGACAAGTTCTTAGAACGATTTTACGTTGATAATTTAATTGTTTCCGTACCAACGTACGAAGAAGCAATCGATTTATACATCAAATCGAATAAATTATTCAACGATATCTCAATGGAACTCGCCCAATGGGGCACCAATTGTAAACAGCTAAGAGAAAACTTTAACCCAATGCACGCATTGAGCAACCCAATTATAAAAGTGCTTGGCCTATATTGGGATATGGACCATGATGTACTTTACATGCCCAAACCAAAACCGTTTACGTCTCAATGGACGAAACGCACATTCCTTAGGGTATTATCGTCATTTTATGACCCTTTAGGTTGGTTTGCACCAGCATTCGTTCCGTCGAGAACGTTCATGAAAGTACTCTGGTCCAAGGGATTGAAATGGGATGAGAAAATCCCAGACGATCTAGAACCAACGGCCACTGAGATAATTAATGATCTCAGCAATAGCCTAAACTATTGTATACCTAGACAATTCTATCTAGGCTCTTACAATCCGAATACCTACCAACTACACGTATTCGTAGATGCGTCACAAGTAGTGTACTCAATGGCAATATATATCAGCTTTAGCAATACTAAATCAAATTGTCATGCAGTACGATTTGTATCAGGAAAAGCACGCATAACACCTATGCGACCGATAACAATTCCTAAACTCGAATTGATTGCAGCACTAATAGGTGCACGTGGACTACGTTCCCTACGTAAACCGCTCAGTTTACAGAACGCACCAACATTCTTGTGGTCTGATAGCAAATGTGTTCTCACATGGCTATTAGAAAGAAAAGTCCATCCACAATTCGTAAAAAATAGAGTCGACGAAATAAAAAGTATAAAACCTGTCGAATATAGATATGTCCCATCAACGGACAATCCAGCCGATATTGGCTCACGTGGTTCCTCTATCCACGAACTCTCCAAATCACTTTGGTGGTCCGGTCCAACTTGGCTATCTCAAGATGAAAAATCTTGGCCAAAAACCGATCTGAATATAATCGAAAATCTACCAGACGAACCAACCAAAATAGATACGCCTGTATTTCATACAATGAAAGAAGTTTTATCTTCAACTTCTAAACAATCCGTATCCATAACACTAGATGACGAATCAATTTTTGACAAACGTCATCCTGCCAAATACTTAAGGCAGATGAAATCTGCAAAAAGATTCATACCACACTTCTTCATTGGTCCAAATACAGATCAATGTGAAGTGACACTTCCAGAACCTGAAGTTCTGTCGCAGCAGTGGATAGCTGATCCACCAAACCAAACTCAGCCACTTGATTTGGCAATTACCAAATCATGCTATATTCCGAAAGATGAAATACCTTTCAAAAGTTTCATACATCTACCGTTGAACACTCCATTCAACATAGATATAATGAAATATAATACTTTATCGAAACTCGTACGCACACTTCTAAAATGTATAGAAGCCGTACGACGATTTAGTAAACAACGAATAAGGAGGAAAAGATTAATTTCACCTTATGCATCGTTAGATTTCACCTTTCATTTTGCTCTACTCTGTTTCATCAGAGCTGACCAAAAGAAATACTTCGCAAAACTACTCGAAGTATTAGAAAAACGAAATCACCCTCCGTACATCATGTACGAAAAATTTCATATCCTGATTGATCCATCTGGGATATTACATACTGTAAATTATCTACCCGATATTGAGTACGCAAGAGACATGCTATCACCAATACTGATGCATCCTAAGTCTCACTTAACAAAATTAATTCTGATGCATACGCATCTGAAAAACGTACACTCTGGTACGAAATTTACCATAGCGGACTTTAGAAGACACTATTTTGTGCCAAAATCACTAAAAGTGTTACCTCAAATTCTAAAAAAGTCATGCACGCTATGCAAAAAAGCTGAAACAAGACCGTTTAAACAACCATCTTTTTCAGCTCTACCAGACTTTCGTCTGGTACCTTTCGTAAATCCATTCACCTATACAGGTGTGGACATATTTGGCCCATTCATGGTATTTGAAAAATACCTGCCAAAAACGAAAGCACAGTTGGCAACTCCAACTACAACACCAATTAAAAATTGGGTGTTGATCTTTACGTGCCTGTCCACGAGAGCAGTACACCTACTTTCAGTGTCAAATTTGACAACCGAGGACATCTGGACAGCGTTCTTGACGTTTTTCGCAGATAAAGGCACGCCAAAAGTTATCCTATCCGATAACGCAGCGCAATTCCACTTAATTGCGACGTACTTACCAGAGTACTGGAAAACGTTCTCTGAAGAACGAAAAATAAACACTAGCTTAGATGAAAGGGGCATTAAATGGCACTTCATCCCAGCTAAAGCACCATGGTATGGTGGAGTTTATGAAAGACTGATCGGCATTATAAAACAAGTGTTCTATAAAGTCCACGGTCATCGGTCAATATACAAACATACCTTTCAAGCAAGTTTGAAAGATATACAAACAATGATCAACCGAAGGCCACTATGCCCATCTCCAGATGAGCTAGACCAGTTGACATTGACACCCGCACATTTCCTGCGGGCAAACTTAGGTTACCTAAGTAACCCGATTAATGAATCGATTAAAGACCCAACTCCCACAGCAAAACAACTTATGGAGACTTGGAAGCTCGACCAAGATTACCTAACAAATCTTTGGCTAACTTGGAAGAGACAATATCTCTTATATCTAAGAGATAGACCACCAACTGCGCTATCCAATCCGGGGCGCACGGTACCATTTGTACCGAAAGTAAACGATATAGTACACGTTTTGGACTACACATCCAAACCTGGCGTTTACAAACTTGCTAAAATCATTGATTTAGAGAAATCTCGTGATGGACAAGTGCGTCACGCAAAAATAGAATTCTCAAGCAAGCAAATATCTACAAGACCTCTCAAGTTCTTGGCTCCACTGGAGTTAGATGACAGAGACGTAGATATCATCGATACGTAGTATCGTTCTCCGCTAGATCTCTCCTGATTATGACAAAAATATACTGGACTGACAAGCCAATTTACTGACTTTGGGGTACGCCATAATTGGACATTATGCTCCTAAAAACGGCATAACTACGATTTTTTGGCACCCACTATTACTGTCATGTGCTTTATAATCAGCTTCGGGTAATAGGTGGCAGAGTGCACTACTTTAAGCATCGTCGATGCCCATACGATACGCTAATTCCCAACTATTCCCTTTTACAGAATCTGTGATCTACGGCCAATAACTCGTCTCATCCTCAATCATGCAGCGTCCGGCGATTGAAAAGAACTTTCGTCGAAAGTCTCTTTTTTCACTTGTCACTGTTACGGGATCGTAACGACAGAAAAACAAGAAACTTGTTCCTATTTCTTATTTCTGTACATATCTATTTTCACATGTTCCTATATTATAAGTGTTATGTTTGTTGTTTTTCTTTTATAATAAAATAACATCTTATATATAAACATGTTCGTCTAATCTTTTTAGATTTCAGGAGAATCTTCGGAGGTGGCCACCAATGGCCACCCAGGAACACCGCCCCCAGTGTCATGGCTGTAGCCACGAGTCCTGTGCGCACTGGCGATGCGCAGAGGACTCGACATGACTGGAGAGACTGGGTTGAGGCGACGCCAACCAGTTGTCTAGCAGCGAGGCGAGAGCTAAGGTGTGTGACAACGAGATATTTTATTCGTCCTTGTGACGTTAAACCAACATAAGTAAACTCCTCCACTACAAATACTACTTTTCACTCGAAAAATATTAACGTAAATATTGCCTTTCTCATCATGTCTCATACAAAATAATTTGCGTTTGTATTTTCTAACCTCGCAATACAATTCATTATGAATTTTTTTGGCACTGCATTAGATTTGATGTAAGTATACTTAGCATTCTGGCAAATACTTTTAAAATTTTCATTTTTTTATGGTATTTTTATTTAGATATTTTTGGTTATGAAACCTACATTTTCTATTACGATTTGCTGCGCTGGAGTTTTTTTTTAATTAAAATTAACATTCACTGATCTAATTCACGAGGTGTTAAGAGGAAAACTGATAAGTTTCGAAATACCATATTATATGTGGTCGTTAGTTTGAGAAATTACCTATTAAAATGTTTTCATTCTCAAATAAGTTATCCGACTAAATTATTCAACCTTAGTACTTATATCGTATTTTGGAACTCTGCTGAATAATTGTAGCTCCACTTAAAAATAAATTAATTAAAAACTTGAAAAAAATAGGTGACCTATATCTTGATAACTTCTTCATCATAGACTAATATACAAAATCAATATATTGACAACGTTCCAAGCAAAAAGTATGTAGGTAGTTAGCTTAAATTTTTAAATTTTTTTCTCATAATTTTCAACTATTTAGCATATTTACATGAATTGTGCAACTTCAAACATATTTTTCGACCAAAAAAAAAAGACTTGAAAAATAATCAATAGCTGTAAGTAATCTGAACGGAATTAGTTGGAAGCGTTAAGCCATTGGTGTGTGATTTGGAAAGAAAACTGCATCAATGAGTTCGCAAATCAATGTAATCTGTATAGGCAGGTACCTACCTATTTGAATTATAATACAATTTATTAATTAATTTGACCATTTTTAATTTTTTTTTTTTGTCACGCATAAGTAGATTATATATTAGTAAATGATCGAATTAACCGCTAATATTGAAGTGAAATACTCGATCATTTGGAAACTGTTTTCGTAAATAAAATTTAATGTGTACATTAATAAAATATTTTTTATTCCCTTACAAATTTTCAATTTTCAAGTAGGTTTTCTACGAAAATCTACTTATTAATTTCGTATTCATAGAAGGATCCAGAGGGCATGGGGTAAGAAGATTTTTCGTTTCGTGACACACGGAAAATTTTGGAACCATTTTTTGAAATTCATATTTATTTATACATCCGTGTACGTACCGTAGGAATATTTTTCGTTTGTGGGGTGTAAAAGTTGAAAAATTAAAAAACCAAACAATTTGAAATATCTTTGCAACAAAATTGGGGTGGGGGCTACGGTTAGTTATAACCCTCCCTCTAAACCAATGAAATTATTTAAAAAAATTTTAGCACAGTAATACTTTGCTAGAAAACCCAGTTTACCAATTTTCAATGACAATATAAAAAAAAAAAAAAAAAAAAAATTAATAAAGAAAAACAATATAAATTATAATGTAATGCCGAAAACGTTACTCATAACTCTTTGCGCCGTAAATGAGAAAAAAGATACTTCAACTTCTACCAAAATTGCATTAGCATACTGACAATCCATCGTGAAAATTTCAGCCTGATCTCTATGGTAGTTTTCTCAAAACTGTGAACTATAGGTAATTCTTGTCTAGTTTCCTAGAAAACTACCTGTGAGTATTGGCTAATACCCACCAGAAGGTAGCCAAGACCTATATTAATGGCATCAGCTGTGTTGCGTGTTCTCTCTCAATTTACTAACATAAGAGGGTGCCAACCTTTTTAGTGGAGAGATTCGTGAACTGTAGGCAATTAATCATATGGCGTGTGTGTGGGTATATACGGGTGTAACTGCGCACCGTGTCCGTGAGTGGCGAAGATCAAATGTCTCGCCACTTCACGCCATGTACCAAACGCCGCGTCATTAGCCGCGGCTTTGTCATATACATCTGCTAAACAGAGAACGAATCTACATTTGATGTTCATCCGTTTAGCCTATGTAACGGCGCTAGGTTAGCGGCTAAACAGAGTACAAATACACGTAGCTCTGCTTGGCCGCGCCTACGTATTATTTTAGAGTCCGTATACTATTAGTGGCCGCCAGTAATGGACTGGGGCGAACAGTCTATTGACGGAGGCCGAGCCTCAAATCCCTACGGGGTGAATCCCCACACTACCAAACAAATCGGTATCAAACTTTTATCAGACTTGCACATATATAAGGAAATTCTATCGTGAAAATTTCAACTCGGTCTCTTCAGCAGTTTCCTCAAAACTGAAAAACTACTATTCCACCAGTTTTTTCTTTTACTTTTATTCCGGAAAATACCTTACAAATAAGCAACAAACTCCTTTCTGACTTGTACTAACATAAGAAAAATCTATCAAGAAAATTTCAATACTATCCCTGTTGTAGTTTCTTCAAATTCTAGAAAAACCACTTTTTAAGGATATTTTTGTTCTACAATTTTTTTCGAAAGTACTGAACCAATAGGCATCAAATTTCTTTCAGACCTGGTTCTATATAAAGACTACGTGTTTTGAAAATTTCAGTCTTATATGTTTTGTTGTTTTCTCTTAAACCATGAACCAAAAATTATCACCAGCAATTTATTATTTTCCAGTTTTCTAAAAAACTACTGAACAAATAAGAACATAAATTCCTATTAGACTTGCACTAACATAAGAAAAATATATAGCTGTACCACCATGAGATTACCATCTAGGTACTATTTTAAAAAAGTTCATGAAAATGGGTTACAAGTAAAGTTGTCAGGCTGAATAAATAAAGCTTTTAAGCTAGATATACCTAGGCTTTTGGCTTAAATATTTTCTTAAATTTGTAAATAAATAACATGAAATAAA